>ML737147.1:0-344989 GCA_009193545.1 Aspergillus arachidicola | reverse complement strand
CAGCTCTGGTTGTTGAGATATAAAAAGTGATTTTATATGGTATATCACAGTGGCCCGTTCGCTTGCGTGGCCCGCTCGCTTACCGATTACGTTAGTATATGTAGCTTAGCTAATATGCACCAGCTAAACTGGATAAGGTGAGTAGACTTATGCCTTTGATATTTCAAATAAAAATACTCGCTCACTCTGATATATAGCGTGTCTCATCCGTTCTTTCTAGGGGCTGGTCTTCACTGGTACTATCCGAGCTGCTACTATCCGAGAGATTGTAATTTCTGGTCTGCAGGACCGATACTCGAGCCAGAATTATCTGGGGACCACGTTTATCCGCATACTACGCTCGTAGTGACCCAGGATTGTGAAGGGAGCAATGATTCGATGCTATTCGGCGAGCTGGCACCAATAATATCTTCCATGCATAACAGGGCGCGCCAGCCCCAGGTGCCCGACGAAGATCAGGAGTCTCTATTCGATGCTCCGGAAGAGATCGCCCCTACGATTTACAATTTCCAAATGAGGTTCACTTCCCAGTGATCCTTATATCTTTTGTCGGCCCACAGCATGGTCGGTTATTCTGCGGTTATATGGATGGGGGAGAGCTTATTATTCATCAGTCAAAACTGTACAGTTTCGAACGCAAGGAGAGTGCACCATTCGATCTTTTCTCTAGCTTTGCGTTAAGTCAACCAGCTCATAGTACGTGAGACTGTTTGGTTGTAAACGTTTCTTTGATTTGCAGCGCGGTTTTACATTACTTATTTTTTGTTTCGAGGTTTCAATGTTTGTTGTTGTACTTTAATTTGATTGGAACTGCCTATAGGTAGTGAGCCTATGCAATTATGCGGAAGAAGTAGGATCCTAAGAATATGTAAGTAGTGATGCTCTCTTAAATTATAATATAAGTTTAGGAGCGTCATCGGGGGACAGGGCACCTGCCTACCACCTACCTATTACAGCTCTTCCACCTAGCTGCTAACTCTAGCTACTGTAGCCCCTAAGTTAGGCACCGGTACTCCTACGCTCAGGCACAAGCACCCCTAAAATTGGAAACCAGTACCCTATTATTAGATTTACTAATCTAGGCTTTCCTAAGATCATTGAGAAACTAGTATTTCATAGCCTAGATTAAGTATCTTAACTCGCCTTATACTAAATACCTTGTACAAAAAGTACGCGTTTTAGTATAGAAAGTCAGAAATCGCTCCGTGCTGAGGCTGAATTCTGGCAGTTAAAGCTCTATTCTGACATAAGCCCTAAGCCTGATTAGGTTAATTGGTACCTGCGGCTGCCCTGCCACGCTCCTAAGTCTGTGCCAGCTTCTCAACCTAAACTGTATTAGGCTACGGCCATTGTGTATGCTAACCGCCTTTGGTTAACCACGTACGAGCGACTATGAAGACGCATTGCCTTAGCCCTAGGAGTCCATTTTTCTTTAGCTTCGCATTGGCTACATCGTTTGACATGTTGAAAATAGATACAAGGTCCAGATATAGTTCTGCCTGGTCCAAAATGGCCCCAAAAAATCGAACCAAGTATGATTGCCGGGGCGGTGGTGCAGTCCATCCAACATATAAATTATGGCCTTTCACCCAGTTCTCAACCCCAAACCGAATCAGATCTTCAAAACGTAGTACTTCTGAGCAATGGCGAATCTTATATTCAGTCTTTTCTTTTGCAGCGCTGTTACCCTTGCGATCTCTCCATTCCCACCCGAGCCACATGGACTTAGGACTCTTCCTTCATCCCATGTCGATGGTGCATCCATATCATACAAAAAAGTAGGTACAATCCTAGATTGCGCCTTGGATATTTCTAACGAAATAAGACACAAATCTGCTCAACTCCGGACCTCGATACCTACAGCGGCTATGTCCATCTTCCACCCCGTGCAGACGATGCGGATCCCCACCCAAGCAACCTGTTCTTCTACTACGCCAAATCGGCTGAGAAACGTACAACTCCCTTGACAATCTACCTCGGCGGTGGTCCTGGAGCAAGCTCCATGTCCTCTATGGCCACTGAAGTAGGACCTTGCTCCGTGAACTCAGATTCGAATAGTACATCGCCGAATCCCTGGTCCTGGACACGCGAATCCGACATGCTCTTCATCGATCAGCCGGTTCAGGCTGGATTCTCATATGATGTGCTTACAAATGCCACAATTGACTATTCCACAAGCACCATCACTCCAACAGACTTCGATGATGGAGTCCCGGTGGCGAACCATACGTTCGGAGTTGGGGTGTTCGGGTCTCAGGACCTAAACGGAACAGTGAATTCGACGACGAACGGAGCGAGGGTGTTGTGGGATTTTATGCAGGTCTGGATTAATGAGTTAGTACTTTATTTCTTTCCCACATTTACCTTCTTGGTCTTATGCTGATTGTCAGATTCCCTGAGTATGAAACACCGGATAAGAAAGTACACATTTGGTCGGAGTCCGTAAGTACATTATCCCCTCAGTTATACTTCTCTGCTAAAGGATACTCCCAAGTTCGGTGGACGATACGGTCCAACCTACGCCGCATATTTTCTGGACCAAAATGAGAAGATCCGTAACAACGAAGTGACCGACATCTCATCTCCTTCTCCAATCACCATCGACACATTAAGCATCCACAACGGCTGCAGCGACATCACGACGCAGGGTGCATTCTACCCCGAATACGCATACAACAATACCTACGACGTCCAAGCCATCACTGAAACACAATACGAAGAAGCCAAATATAATTGGACCAAGCCCGGCGGGTGTCTAGATATGGCCGTGCAATGTCAGGAACTCGCGCAGAAGCTGGACCCGTATAATCTCGGAAATAATGCAGAAGTCAATGATGCGTGCTTTGCTGCAGATGAATACTGCTACGAAAATGTGTTGGCAGTTTATGCCTTGTCAGGGGTGAGTTCTTCAATATGTTCTGATGAGCGTGTGTTGACTGTTGTAGCGCGATATACATGATCTGGCCGAGGTTCCTACTACGACTGTGCCGCTGCCCTACTCTGATGGCTTTTTTAATAGAGCATGGGTGCAGAACGCTTTGGGTGCTCCGGTGAACTATACTATGAATTCGTACACTATTTATAATGGTGCGATTTCTCTGATAGAAGATTATTTGCTGAAGATATGTACTGATGATACTAGCATTCTGGAGTACCGGAAATGCACTCATTACCCGTGGCAATGCAATGGACCACTTTGCGTCGATTATGGAACGGGGTGTGAAAGTTAATCTTATCTATGGGGATCGGGATTATCTCTGCAATTGTATGTCATTCACCCGTTTAACCAGAACACTAACTTACAGTAACAATAGGGATGGGCGGCGAGAACGTCAGCTTATCCATCAAGCACGACCAGTCTGCGGAGTTCAGCTCCAGTGGGTATGCTGATCTTATTACGAATCAAACGTATGTGGGTGGTGTTGTTCGCCAGCATGGAAACCTTTCCTTTACGAGGGTATTTGATGCAGGTCATACTGGTAAGTCTTGATAAAAGACGTGTTGGTTCAGGTATACTGACTTTACAGTTCCTGCCTTCCAACCTGAGACCATGTTCCGCGTGTTCTCTCGGATCATGAAGTCGAAGGATATTGCAACAGGGAATATTACCTTAACAGAGAAACGCAGGGAGACCTACCGCACCCTGGGTCCACAATCAACCTTTGACAGAAAGAACAAGCTCCCGTCCCCAGCGACCCCGGTGTGCTATACAATAGACATGCCTACGACCTGTACAGACAACCAAAAGGCGGCATTACTGAATGGCACGGCCATTGTGGAAGACTTTGTGGTGAAGTGGCCTGTCTCCTAGATGAAATGAGCCAGTGGATGGGTGTGGCTGAGGCTGGCATGCACCTGAGCTAGCTAGACATAATCGTTATAGTTGTATAGACTAGAGGCACATAGAATAATCATTCAAACTCTATACTGACCCCATTATCATCGTCCAAGACAGCAGTCACATTTCTAACTCTCCGTCCAAGTGACTTCGACCAAATATCTCGAGACTCCTCAAACTCCATGACCCGCCTAGCAGCCATTGCAGTCAATGTAGAATCCCATAAGATCTCCCGCCGCTCACAGCTCTCTAGTAGCCAGATGGCCCTACGACGAATGCTCATATCTCGACAGCGCACGCCCACAATATACAGCGGGGAGACAATGCCAAGATCGAAAGAAAAGGTCCGTTTTTGTGAAAGTTGCCTATACAGAACTTAGTATATCCAAACTGGCCAATTAAGCACGTATGAATATGACAAACCTTGCACGCAATAGATAACTCTCCACAAGCGAAACAATGGTCTCAAACTCCGTCCGAAACTGGTCCCACACATCCTCTGAACCATCTTGTGGGACAGCAACATACATCTTCCCAATGATATACCAAATGCGCATAATGTCCGGATCCTCACCGCTTACATGCGACGTCCCATATTGACTACTTAGTCCTGGCGAGGACATAGTCTCCACAAACCTACCATGCCAGTTCTTCAAGTACCTCGACGTCCGTCCCTGATCAACTGGAAGGACGGACGGCGGGCGACCCTCCATAATGAGGGCCATATCCAACCGATCATGGAAGATAGAATTCAGCACACCATGCAAGGAATGCACCACATACTCGCCATTCGGCCCTAGAGCAACTCTCTCCAAGGTAGACGAACCTCGCTCACCATCCCGCTTCAACGTCCGAGACAGCGACGTACCCAGTAACCCAACCAACTGATTATCCAACCTTATAAACAGGGATACCATCGTGTCCCGTGAAACAACATCCCAGGCTAGCTCCTCTCCACACTGCAGCAGTATATCCAGGCCAGATTTAATATGAACAACCGCCGCCCTTCGACACCCCCTTATACACTCAAAGCAAGCAAAAAGCAAACAACAAACGAGACTCAGATCCATCCCACCATTCCCAAGCCGAACCCTCACTTTCTCCAATGCCCGTCCATGCTCCCGCATGGCGAACTGACCCAGCGGACTTAGAAGAAAAGGATCATCACCATACTCGTAGATCTGCTGCAGGGCTCCGAACGAGATAATCGCGCGCGCAAGCCCTTCTTCGCTATGTGTAGCACGTAATACAGGATCTGAGAAGTCTTCTGGAAAGCGATATCTCGTTTCATGGAGGAAGAAGTCAAATGATTTTCTTTCTTCGTCGGATGTCAAGAATGGCGATCTAGATTCTGGTGCGCGGTAGACCACCATTCGTAGTTTAGGCAACGAATTCCTTTTCGGGATAGCTGCGTAGCAACATGCATGCCCTGCCAAGGTGCATTTCTGGCAAGTTGGCTTTGCTTCGTCACATTTTATACGGCGTTTTCTGGGTTGTGTTATCGGTAAACTTTTGATAGGTTGGTGGTTAGGGTTATGTACTTGCAGGTTATGCAGCCTGTTTTTACTTTGCTGCCGCAGATTCGGGGGACTTTTCTGGGGTTGTGCATTTTGGATGAGGGTATTGTATTTGGGAGGGATGATTAGGCTGACAGATTCGTGGATGTGCTTCTGATGATTGCTGACTTCGCCCCCAATTGGGATTTGATGCCTTAGATTATTAGCTGCCTCAGGCCACTAACACAGCGAGCCTCTCAACATGGACGTTCGCCATGAGCAAGATGTACATGGTGAATATTTGATCAGTCATAGAATTCCATGTATAAACCAGATGGTATCACCTGTCCCATTCTCAATAGAGATGCCAGTCCTTCACTAATAAAAAAAAATAACCGCCCAAACGAAGGAATGAACAAGATCGAATATATTAAACCCTCTCCTCAACCCTTGTATGAAACTCTCTCTGCACCGCAATCCCATCTGTAGGGATAGGTCCCATTTCAAACCCGTCAGCCTTTATATCAGGACTCATACATTGTACATGCGTCTGCATTTCGGTAGAGTCACTGTCATTCGGCATCCGAATCCATCTTTCACTATCCGTGCTGTGTCGGTTTTGGCGTCCGTGAGATTTAGACGCGTACGCCCTGGAATCGTACGCGCATTGAAGATTCGAGCTCTTGCTTTTCTGGCCCGAGACGCTGCTGCTGATTTTCTGTGCAGCGGTTTTGAATAATCGGTAGATTATCGGGAGGTTGGCGCAGAGGACGCCGCCGAGGGATTCGAAGGCTGAAAGGATTCCTAGTGGTACACCTTCCCCTATTATCTGTTAGTCTTGGGATCTATTTGGGCTTCGGAGAATGAGTCTAACAGGTAATGTCTGCGGAGCCTTGCGCGACGACGTAAGCTAGGCGGGCGGCGCTTATGCCGCAGGTTCTGTTGAATCTTTGTCAGTTCGAGGTCCGGGCATCACGATTCAGAGGGACTGTCGTACATGAATCCAATGGAAAAGATAGTGATAAGAGCAATCTTCTTCTTTCGCGTTGTGCGGACTCCTACGATGACGGGGATGGGCAGAGCGAAAAGCACGAGATCAGTGACCATGTTGGAGGAGTTGACAAAGTATGTCAGGGCTGTGGAGTTGAAGCATTCACCCTTGACGGTGCGATCCCAGAATGCGTTGAGCGGGCGACATAGTGCGCCCATGAATGCTTCGATAATGGCTATCCATATCAGGACAAATATTGAACATCCGATCACTGTCTTGCTGAACCAGGGGATAGGGAAAATGCGGTA
Source organism: Aspergillus arachidicola (assembly GCA_009193545.1). Lineage (NCBI taxonomy): Eukaryota > Fungi > Ascomycota > Eurotiomycetes > Eurotiales > Aspergillaceae > Aspergillus > Aspergillus arachidicola. The sequence continues at coordinate 338,356 of ML737147.1, read as the reverse complement.
GTATAGGACGAGGATGCCGAGTTTCGTTGCAGCAAGGAAGAGGTTGTAAAGGTGACTGGCGATGTACTCTCCCTGTGCCTGTTGTCAGCGAGGTCGAGGTGTGGAGGATCAGCAGGTGCTTTGACCTTCAGGAAGATCTCCAGGTCTTTGAGGTCGACAGTTGCGGTGTGATGACCAAATCCATGGCCCACACCTGTTGGGATCAGCAGGGACTAAAAATAATAATGTAGAGACATTGAACCCATTCGACGTACCGCAGGCCAACATCGTTACCGAGTATGCTACTTCTAGGGCCTGATATAGGATCAACAATTATCGTTATATGCATGAACCCAGTGCGTGTGTGGGGAGACAGACACTTGCCAGGATGATTAGGTGGTCATCTAAATGAAGGCCCTCTTTCGATATTTTAGTAAATAGTCGCAGCACCGTGCTCGCAACTAAAAGGACCGTGGGAACCGTGTATCCCACAATCACCAACCTCTCTCTCGACGGGGTTCCGTCCCAGGTCGTCATGTTGGAGTACGTTCCTGACACGCACACTGATCCGGTAGGATATCACCCTTCTGTCTCGAAGACGACAGCATCAGATTTGCTCAACTGACACTGACAACTGGCGCTTGACCACAAAGACGAGGAAAAGGGGTTCCATGCGGACTTTAACGGACTGGGTCAGTTGCTAATACCATTAATATGGATTTGCATGATTGCTAGCTCTCATCGCATTGCCCCAGGGGCAGAATCCTTCAGGCCAGGCAAGGAGAATGCATAAAATCCTGCCCTACTGATTCCTAATGCATAATCCATAACTTCAGTCCCATGGCGGGTCTATACGCCTGTACTAATAGAATCCCACGACGGCGACATGGACCGAAAGCCTGGCATGAATTGAAACTGAAATACCAGGCGTTGCGAGACATGACAACCACATGTTACGGTCGCCCATATAACACACGGCTCAAGCGTGATGGCTGAGACAAGCACGTCGACGGATTGTGACTATGGCTCTAGTGTCCGCAATGGCGGCCCAGGTGGACCTCCACCTCAATTAGCGACTATCCAGTAATCATAACCATAAATGGCTGATCCTTCTCGGCATAGAATACGAGTGGTGATGTTCCATATCAGTTCGGTTTCTCTCCCCACCTGCCATCGATCCTCCCGTATTCTCATATCACGCAGGAGGCCAAGACCCTAAATCCAAATCCTGTGTTTTACCTTCGCCACTCCTTCCTTCTCGTTATTTGGGTCGACCCTCCACTTCCACGGTTCCTGAGGGATTGCACTGTGAACACCCGCGCTTTCTTGCATTGAAGAAACAACAACATGTTCATGACTTGGTCTATGAAGCCAGAACCGGCCTCACCACGACCTGACTCATCGAGCACTTCGTCACTGAAAGAGCTCAGACCTCGAGTCCGAACGCGCAATGGCTGCAATACCTGCCGAAGGAGGCGGGTGAAATGCGACGGTAGGTGCAGGTCCTATCTGCCATTTTTGGTCCGGCTCGCTCTCCGAGATTCCAAGTTCAGTCTAGAGCTTTCTTATCCACCCAATACAAGATAAAATAGCAGACGCTTATCCACTATCGATATAGAGAGTCGTCCCATCTGCACACGCTGTCAGCGATCAAAGAACTCCTGTAGCTACGAACTTCAGTTGCAATGGGAGGACGAGATGCGGACGGCTGGAAAGTGTCATGGGCGAACGGGCGTTCAATTGAGGAGACATTCCTTGCAGCGCCCACCGGCAAGCGACGAAGAATTCCAACGGTTGACGCGGGCCAGACGCAAGGACATGACCCATCGGCAACGCAACGCTGGTTCCGTGGCGATCCGCTCTCCACCCGATACCCATAGCCCACTACCGGCCAGCCAAAGCACCTATTACACCCACTACGAGAACTGGAAAAGCGTCACGACTATTTCGCGTCCAGTACCCCTGTTACCATGGAGTATTGGTATGCCAGACGTGGACGATGTATGCTTGTCGTTTTACAATTCCGTGATGTGCGCTGTCGGCGTGACCGTCGATGATGAGCGGTTCAACCCCCTTCGAAGCACGGTTATGCGTCTCGTGTTTCGGACTGAGACAGCTTATTATGCCGTTCTTATGGCCAGTGCACATTACCTGCGCTCGGTTGAGAGTAGGTTCGAATTAATGGAGATCCAAATCCGCTCGAGGGTCCTGAGGGGCTTGCGGCGAGCGTTGATGAAAGACAATTTAGATTGGGAGGATTTGTTAGTGCCGACGATCTTTCTCTGCTCTTCCGCGGTATGTGAAGTCTCCACACTGTATTACCATGACTAGCAGTCATGAGATTCCAGGTTTGGCATGAAGATCGTCACTGACCATGCAGTTAGATCTCTAATAGCTGCGACGGCTGCTGGGTAAAGCATCTCGCCTGTTTTCAATTGATCGTCAAGGAGATGGCCCATGGCCACAGAAAAGCTCCTCCTGTGCCACAATTCTTCATCAGCTACTTCTCTGCGCATCTTGTGCTGGCTAAATCGGTGTTCTCGATTGACGACGTCCTACCTGTCGGTGAAACACCCACCAGCCCTACTAACCATAGCTCCTTAGTAAACTCGACGAACACTGAGAGGGTATCATGGACCTCCACCAAGGATCTCGCCAAGGTGATGCCAGTCGACACACTCCATGAGATTGACATGTGGAACGGCTACAGCGGCCACATGTTACTGATCATTAACGATATCCTGAGTCTTAAGCACGACGCCCAAGCACTTGGCCACCAATCCTCGGACCTGTCCACTCCCCAACTAGCGGTGCAAGAGAAACATACAGCAATTGCGGATAAGATTACAACCTTGGAAGTAAGTCTAGCTACGACAACCCAGATAATCCCGGTCTCCTTATATAAAGACCGCATCTCTGCCGAATCAAGACATGGATTTCGCTTGCTGAAAAGCACAAGCGAGGCCTACCGTCTGGCGGCCTATCTCCTCCTATCAGAGGCAGTCAGTCCTCGCTTCCTGGGGTATGCCCCAGCCACCACCCAGAGTATCGAACAGCTGAGGGACCCGGCTCAGAGGGCACAATATGTAGATCGCATCTTTCACCTGACCAAGTACGTGGTATCATCGGTGGATCATCTTCCCATTTCCTGGCCGCTATGGCCCCTATTTATCGCCTCCTGTTGCTGTTCACGGGACGAAGAGACTAGAACCAGAGCTCTTGAAATATTTCGCACTGCAAGAGAAAAGGCCCCATATGAGAATATCCCCAGAGCTCAAACATTAGTCGAGCTACTCTGGAAACGCAGGGACATACAGACAGAGTCGGACAACAGTGTGCGCATCGGTCGGTTCGAGTGGGAATCCGTGATGGAGTCTCTTGGCTGGCAGACGAGCTTCGCTTGATCGTTCAGTACTCAATTGCTTCTTCTGTCATTCCATTACGCTAGCTATATATACCCTTGATGAATCACGCTTATCCTAATCCTCCATCCTACCTTGCCATTATCTATATACACGAAAGCAAATACAGTCACAAAAGAGAAGGTAATACCCTACAAGCAGAATCGAAAATTCTGATTCTGCCAATCCGACACATCACCCACCTCCCTCCTAACAGTAGAATCTTCTGAATCCCCCGCCTCCTTGGTCTCAGGCTCAATAACACGGCCCTGCTTCCGATCCCTTCTCTTATTCTCCCAAGCCATGTAAACGCGTAGCAAAACCACGTCAAGAACAGCAATACAGAAACAAGCCAAAATAGCCGCAAACGCAGACTAATTCCATGAGTTAGCACACACCTACTAACATACCCAGCCCTCAAAGAAGAAGAAAAAAAAAAAGAAAAAGAGAAAACCCACATAATAATGCGGCGCCTGATTCTTCTTAAAAAGCTGCGGGCCCGCGATATTCCCCACACAATACCCAATGAACAAGATCGCAGTGACGGTACTCTTTTTCGTGAAGCCGGCGAAATTACTTGAGACTAGACTTAGGCTGAGGGGAAATCCGGCGCTAAACACCGTGACCAGCCAGACGCCTGCCAGTCGGCCCCATTTCTTCTCGACTGGGAGTTGGCGCATGAGAAGGATGCCGATTAGGCTGATTAGTAGGGTGATGATCATCCAGTAGCAGCGGAGACCACGGACGCGGTTGCAGGTGACTGCGCTGAGCAGGAGAAAGATCAGGGCTACTGCTGCCATGGGAATGGTGTAGAGAAGGGTGTTGAAGGTGTCGAAACCGAAGGAGGCAATTACTAGACTTGAGAACTGGTGTGCATTCCTTTAGTAACGGGCCCTGTGGGGGTGGTCTGGCTGAGTACTTACGTTGGTGATTCCGCCGTTAGGGAGGGAAACTAGGAAGTTATAAGTGAAGAGAAACCAGGTTTTGGGGTCTATGAGGGCTTCGATGAATTGGTCTTTCTTCCACTCGCGGCTTTGGTAGGTCTTTTGGCAGGCTTGAGCGCGGCGGTAGGCTGAGCCGCGTTGAGAGGGGGAGAGGAATTTGGCGTTTAATGGGGAGTCGGGGAGGACGATTAATTGGAAGATTGACCAGACGAGAGTAATGATGCCGAAAATGATGAATACCCACTGGTATACTGGTTAGTCTGGTAGTTCTTTTAGAAGGGCGTTGTTAAGGATTGGTTGTATATACCTGCCATGGACCCAAGCGATTGTGGACATGACCAATTGCGTACGAGAGAACTCCTCCGAAGATGGACGCAACGCCGTTGCCGGCGAACCAGATGCAGCTCCTAAGAGCATGCTCAGAGGGTGTGTACCACATGCTTACCACGATGGTGAAACCTGGGCTAATAGCACTTTCAAACACCCCAAGTAATACTCGCAGTGTTGTTATGCCGGCAAAGCTGGAGGCAGCCGCATGGCACGTTAAGATGATTGCCCACATGATCCTGAGAGGGTTAGTTGCTACTACCTCATGGAATGATATATACTGAACTTACATCATGATCGAGAGATACTTCCCAATTGGAAACTTGACAAATCCTATGGATACTGGATAGGATGCCACCATGTAGCCGAAGTAGAATGCACTGGAAGCCCATGAGTACTGGTCGGTATTCATGTGCTATTGGAATAGATGAAGTCAGACTCTGGCTGCTTGCAAATATCAAATAAATCCTAGCATACCGTTCCAGGCAACAGCCCAAGAATAGAAGTATACGACATCGCGGTTTTGTCCAGATACTGTAGCAGGTACGACACAAACATCAGAGGAAGCAGACTAAATGATGTTAAATTCGTATTCACCAGTTTTCAAGTCACTTCAACTCAACAGCTGCAGAGTCCCATGTACATACCAGAGGTCGATACGACGGAGGATCGCTTTTTCTTCCATCGCCGTCAGCGGTTGATGTTCGTCGACGGTCTCACTAGGACCTTTAGGCTCTGACCCGGGAGAACTGCTGTAGTCGGACATGGCCATGTTATGAGTCCAGCTGAACAGTGGGAGATTCGCCAAAGTGCCCTCCCTCGCACAGAGCAGTAGAGGAAGCACAGAAAATAAATCTCATCGGGAGCTGTGAGTTTCTTAAAGGCCGCCACCCAGACGGAACGACTTCCCTGGCAGTCTGGTTGCACCGAATAACACCATATAAATTAACCTCCAGCTAGACCAACATTGGAGGGATCGTGTTTCTCTCGATGCATCACCACCCAGTTAGTGGCCTTTAGCTGCATGTGAGCGTAATACTGTCACGACTTAAGCCATCCTTCAAACCTCCAGCCCGTGTCGCTAAACCCGATCAGGTAATGAAAGGGCTCGCTTCGACCTGACCGAAAAGGTGATAGCGTAGAATAGAGTATTTGATGCCTGTCTTTGGCTGCACGCATGAACACTCCAGTCCCACCTGGATCGAACCATCTTGTATATGTAAACGATTAATATTCATTCCTCTACAGGCCACCATCATGAAGATGTGGAGCAGCATGGAAGGTATTTAATGAATCCTTCGGCTCCGTCAACAAAAGGGACCAAGCGAGAGATACTCAGACCACCATCCGATCATATTGCTGGCTCCTGAGTCCCTTTGCCTGGAGGAAAGTATGCACCGGACGCTCACAGACGACAGACTCCATCGGGTCGATGCCGACCTGCTCATACCAGGAAAGGGGGATCCGATTCCCCACGGCGCCGTTGTATGGCAATCTAAAGCCATACGCTACGCAGGACCCCAGTCAGGGGTCCCCGCAGAGTTTCAAGGGGCCACAACAACCCATGTTCCTGTCGTAATGCCAGGGATGTGGGATTGCCACATTCACTTCCTGGGCGCCACAGCAGCAACTGTGAATGCGATCGTCGATACGCCACAAGCTCTGGCGGGTGCTCGGAGTGTGCCGGATCTGCACGCCACCGTTATGGCCGGATTCACCTCTGTGCGTGAGGTCGGGGGTTACGGGTGTGATCTCGCGAAGGTTGTAGCGGAAGGACGAATCCCTGGACCTAATATATACTCCAGTCACTCTGCTATAAGCATGACTGCAGGACACGGTGATGTCCATGGCGTCCATAGGAACTCGCTGCTTGATCTGTGCGCGCATGGATTACCGTTGACAATTGCTGACGGCGTACCCGAGTGTCTGCTCGCTGTGAGAAAACAGTTGCGGCGGGGTGCAAAAGTCATAAAGGTCTGTGCTAGTGGAGGCGTCGTGAGTGCTATCGACGACCCGCAGCACCAGGAATTCTCTTTCGAGGAACTGAAAGCTATCGTCGATGAGGCGACACGGGCACGCCGGGTTGTGGCTGCTCACTGCCATGGTAAAGCGGGGATTATGAATGCATTGCGCGCTGGATGCCGCACGATCGAGCATGGCAGCTTCCTGGATGAAGAGGCCGTTGAGCTGATGAAGGAGAAGGGCGCAATCTTAGTAGCCACGCGCAGTGTCATTGAGAGTGGTCTGGCCATGAAGGATCTCTTTACCCCGTCATCCTATCAAAAGCTCCTCGGAGTAGCTGATGCACACAAAAAGGCGTATCAACTTGCTGTTTCAAGAGGTGTCACAATAGCCCTGGGCACCGATCAGTTTATCAGCTCGGATAATCCGATGATAGCCTATGGTCGTAATGGCCATGAAGTGAGGTATGCGGTAGATGCCGGTTTAACCCCTCTGGCGGCCATTGAAGCTGCCACGGCCAATGGGCCTCTTACTCTAGGTTATCAAGCGCCACAGAGTGGTCAACTAAGGGAGGGATTTGACGCAGACATTATTGCAGTGAAGGAGAGCCCACTGGAGAATGTATCGGTTCTGTCTAACCCAAAGAATATTACGCATGTCTGGAACGGGGGAAAGCTGATAAAATCATAAAATCAGAGCCTCCAGGGGTTGTGACAATATTCGACCACGGTCTCAATGGGAAGTTGTAAATATACAAAGTCATGTCACTGGGGATTTTGTAGATGACAGCGATTTTTAACCCCATTGCACCGTACCTTTACAACATACAAAGACAATTCAAGTATAGAAGGTCGTGTGGATACGGGACGTAAACTCCGAAGATCTCGTTCGTGCAACACATACCGACAAATATCAAGCTACAACGTACCAAATATAAGGATAAGGAAAGGCGCAGGGAACATAAGGGCCTCTTATCATCTACAGATCTATATAAGCGTAGATCCAGTCTCTTAAGAGTAAACCGTGCAGGAGCTCAGGTACATCCTATATCGCGAATAAGCAGACCTAAATCCCACACTTGTTGCAACAGTTGTGTAAATCTATTACTATCTCTTCTACGGACTGCCTATGTTGCAACTGCCCCATGATATAGTACACCGCGAGTAACAACATACTTATCTGGAGAATCTAGTCATATATACTCTCCCATCACTATAGCTTCAGTCTTATATGGTTTTAGAAAACTCGTGATGACCCATCGTAAACTAAATCGATTTGAATGACAGAAGCAATCTAAACTAGTACAAACACCAAGCCAAAAGCTCAACAACAAACAGCAAGTAACAAACGTTCTAGACAGAATAAACCCGAAAATGGGTGATATTGCGTAGGCTTCCCAAACCGCTCGTTCAACCGACCCAGAAGCATGACCCAGGCTTTGTCCTTCCCTTCAAGGAGTCTGGCAAACCAATCAATGAACCTAAGGACCACATGTTTATGTCAAACTCCCCCTAGCCTGCAGAGAGTTCGGGTCGGCTGATGATTTGCCCCAGCCTCAAACATGCCAGGTCTTCTCAGTAGCTGGCACTTCTGATGGCGAACCATTTGGCACGTCCGTCACAGGGAGTGACATCGCCGCGTTTCCCCGGGAGGCCCGCTTGCTCCGGCGGGTGTATGACCGAGTTGCCAGACTCAAGAGAACAACCGTGAACAAAAGCAGGATAACATAAGTGACATCACGAGCCGCTTTGTAGCCTCTGGAATGGTCAAAAGTGGACAGTTCATGTGAAATGAGTCGTGGCGTGGTTTCCACCGGTACAGGAGGCGGATCAGTAATCGTCGCAGTTGCAGGACTCGCTTCAGAGGGGTCCCCAGGTTCTGTCATTTCGCCCGGTTCCTCAACAAGTATATAGCCACTGCATGAATGGATTAGATGGTTTGATCTCCAGTATATCTGTTGGACTGGAACCTAGTACGTACATTGGACAAGGCTGTACGGCAACAAGGGTATAGCCTGGGGGACAGATAGCAGTGGCATCATCACCGTCTCCCTCCCACTCTGGTGGAACAGAGCCAGCTAGGCGTTCAGGCATAAATCCCAGAAACCTCCAGCCATCTGGGGTCCATTCATAGACGTTCGCTGGATATGATGCCTCCGGGCGTGATAGCTCTGGAGGTGTGGTTGAGGGAGTTAACATCGTTGTTGGTGTTGCAGTTGAACTGATTAAGTATTAGAGTAAATAATGAGAATGTGTTTCTTAGTTCATGAAAGTGTCAATGATCTCCCATCCGGATGGGGGAGGTGGGCTATAAGTATGTGTTTTTGCGTCGTGGGACATAGTGTCAATCGAGTTATGGTGTACTTCGTTGAGCATCCTGAAACACAGGCGTCAGCGTCATAGCTACTATCGGATTCTGCTTGGGGAAGAGTAATCAGGGGTAACAACGAACTATGGAACATGATACATGAGGCAATGGAACAGAACTGGAGATGAAACAATATGATAGGCGACGTGTTGCACTTTGCTGTTCTAGAAGACGCACATGTGGAGATTTTAAGACAGTGGCACGAACCTACAAATTTCTCTTGGTGAAACAGCAGACCAAACCCGCATAGACAGGCTCTTGACGTTAGTAATGGTTAGAGAAACCTAAACTCTACTCTAGTCTTTGTTGCAACATCGACCTGACGGGCTCGGCATTAGTCAATTCCAAAGACTACGAATGTGCTATGAAATGTTCCGTGGCTTCTAAAGACGACGCTAAGAAAAAAGTGGCTGGTCAGAAAGTTAGCATTATGGTGTTTGGCCGCGGCTACATGTTAATTTAGACATCTGTAGCTATCTTTTCTTGCATACTTCGTAGGCTACTCTTCCTAGGGGCACCTAGTAACTGACACCACTCCCCCCACGACCAGCTCTATGTAGCCTTAGAGGGAATATTATAGGTGTAGATTCCATGGACGTTTTGTCACAAATTAGTTAAATAGGGGATAACTTATTTTGATATCATCACATTGGTGGCTGCACCAGGGTCCAGGGATAGCAGGGTTAAGATATCCTCCAAGACAAGACATGTCATTCGATGGGAAAGCTGCGCGTTGCGGACCAGAACCTCTATAGATAGAATTCTAGAACATTTGTGATATCCTGACAAGGTAATAGTACCTACCGGGTGGATTAGAAATCGTGGTGGCGTCAGCACCTGCGACGGAAACGTGCAGCACTACGGTACAGCCACCGGTTCTATATCCGAAGACCCCAGGATCTGCAGCTTCACTAACGGCAATGAAGCTCCCAGTGGACGGATATTACCTCGCTTAATCGTGTCATAAAACATCTCCCCGAAAATAACTCGCAACAGCCTTGGATCCGGGGCTCGATGATTCGCCTAGGTTGTGATGTGTATATATGTCTCGGATACTCACTGCGATGGCTGACAGAGTTTGCGTCAAATGTCATGCAAGCCAACTTGATGCTGACGGCCTTTAGGGCACTTATGTCTCGGGTGTCTATGTCTCGGTCTTATTCTGCCCTGATTCTAGAATCTGCCCAACTCTCCCTGTCCAAACGGACAGTTCCTCCATAATGTTAGGTAGAATGATGTATTTGAGACGGTTGAGATACTGATAGAGCCGTGCTTTTAGCTTTCTCTAGATAGACCTAGTCGGTATCTTGATATACTGTTATTATAATCTCCAGTAGGAATAGTGGGAATAATGCTGATGTTATCAGAATAATAACCGTTGTCCCCAAGCACCTACCCTTAAAGCCTTAGATTGACATTTGCCACTTCCTTGAATCATGAAGTGTCGGTGAGTCTATGAAAGAAAGGAGAAAGTCTTACGTGTAGAAGGAACTCGCGCCCAGCCTGATACATTGAATTGAGACATCTACAGGAGAGGTGAGAATAAGCGAGGCTGGCATCCTATCCCATATCAAGGTTTTGCCCTTTGTCTCACTTTCGTAGCTCGGAATGACGAATGACGAGATATACCTGCCCTGACTTATGTAATTAGTGCGTGGTCGGCTTACCGATAGGCTGTCGATGAACGATGCTGTACTTTCTAATCACGTTGAATGAAGAAGTAAGGGGGCATTGTGCCTCAGGCAGAATGGTGCAATCTGCGTGATTATGTACGTTGTTTGGCCTCCTTTCCAGCCCTTCAGACTTCATTTTCTATGGAGAACGGGTCTAATTACACTGATCCCGGTGAGCAACCGTTAAGGACCTCTTCTGTAACTCTCGTGGCTCCTGTGTTAGCCTTAGGAACCACGGCAACAACATCGGGTTTATGTTCCACTCTTATTTTTATAATGTTGTCTTGGCTTCTTCGGTCTTTACCACGATTCCCCCTTGGGCAAACATGGAAGCCACTTAACTTCTCTAATCCGAACTTCGGCCGGATCTCTGCAAGCCAGACAGTGGAAGAGGAAACTCTACCCGGTTATATCGCCTCACGCTACTATCCTACTCGAATTGGCGAAATAATCAAGGACCGATATCAAGTCATTGGAAAATTGGGATATGGAACCACCTCAACTGTATGGCTTGCGCGGGATATGAAGTAAGGCCTCCACAGCACTCTTCACACACCTTCTTATGCAGGAGAGAAACAGCTGCCGCTCGTATGTGACTCTCAAGGTATTTATCAAGGCTACTTCCATGGGACACCAGCTTGATAATGAGCTCAAGATGTATCAACGCCTTAACAGAGCGTCAAAACACCCAGGTCGCCGGGCCATCCGGTCTCTACTTGACTCTTTCCATATTGACGGCCCCGAAGATAGCCATCAATGTCTCGTTCATCCTCCATTATTCGAGAGTGTATGGGAGTTCCTCCACCGTAATCCCATCCAAAGGCTGCCTAAACCAGTCCTGGCCTTTACGCTTCGGCGGGTGTTTCTAGCGCTAGACTACATGCACACCGAGTGCCAGATTATACACACTGGTATGCTACAACCCGAATCCCATACTTTTCTTGGCTACTAGGGTTAGACATCAAGGCAAATAACATCATGTTTGAACTCGCTGACGATTCCGTCTTCATCAAGTCTGAAGATGATGAACTTCAGAATCCTTCTCCAAGAAAAGAGCTAGATGGAAGAGCAATCTATCTATCCCGGGAACTCGAAATTCTTCCGGGGAAAATAGGCGCCCCCGTGTTATGTGACTTTGGCTCGGCTACGTTGGGCAGTATAGAACATTCAGAAGATGTCCAGCCTGATATTTACCGAGCGCCAGAGGTAATCCTAGAAGTTCCATGGTCATATAGTATTGATGTATGGAATGTAGGATGTATGGTAAGATTGGAAACATTCTAGTCCCATCGAAAGGCCTTTCTAATCTTATGACAGATCTGGAATATTTTCGAAGGCGGCTCGTTATTCACAGGCCATGACCCTGAATTCAAAGCATACCGGAGTAGGGCACATCTTGCTGAGATGACCAATCTCCTTGGTCCTCCGCCGCCCAGTCTTCTTGCCCGTGGCAAGCAAACCCAAAGGTTCTTCTCCGACACGGGCGAATTTCGTGAGGCAACGTTATTGCAAAACATGACTCCACTCGAGCAGAGAGAAACAACCCTTGAAGGTGAGGATAAGGAGAGCTTTCTACGTATGATGCGAAGAATGTTACAGTGGGAACCGGAGAAGCGTGGTTCTGCGAAAGAGCTTGCGGAAGACGAGTGGATTTGCAGGCAGATAGACTAATAAATCACTTCTTCACCGGTCTCAGACTTCACTATATTCATTCAGGGAAGGCGAGTCTACTTCGCGTAGAGAGATGGCAGAGCCCAGCACGTCAACAAACCAGGTGACAACTCAACCCTGCACGGTTTTGTTCCTACTTGGGAACATACAGTAATCCATTTTGCGGACACACCGTGATGAAACATCCGCAGCGCCCGAGAGAGTTTTCAAGGACAAAGATTCGAACGACTATGGGCTATGCAAATGTACATGGAGGCAAACATTGAAGACTGCGCGGCCTTTTTCCTGGAAGCATATCGTATGGATTGAGTGCTCAGGAACATAATCAAAGCATTACGTGTATCCTAGATAAAGAGGCTGAAAGTACATCAGCGATGGGATATCACGAGGATATAGTGTGTTACGTTTAGCATCCATTGAATCATTCAGAGGAATGTCCTGTTGAAGCAAGCCACCCACCACGCCTGGATTCCAATAATTCATCATCACACTTAACTATGCACTGTCCAATCTAATTCGGACGAGTTCAACGGTATTATCAATTTCATCACAACGGACAAGTTTTATCTATACGCTTTCTCTCGGACATTTGCGTGGTATCTGAAATCGTGAATGAATCCTCAGTGAATATAGAGAAGTTACGCTGATAAGAAAGGTGTAGAAGCTTCGTAAATTCCCTAGACCGATATACATCGGTGGTGAAGATGCACCGACTACTTCACCCTGTGCTGCCATCTTTTCCTTCCCGCCCTCTTTGTCTTCTTATATATGTCTCTCTGTTCTTCCCTCTTGTCATCTCAGTTATCCAGGTCCAATATGTGTCGAATGATGCACATCTGGCTCTTTGTTTCTTATGTGGTCATCGAGATGTGTCGACTACTGTCCCACTAGGCAGATCGCTTTGCTCGCCATCGCCTACTGGAAGTCCACGGAGGCAAGGTCTTTGGCGTGTTATGTGACACGTTAACGCCATTAAAAGATATTTCCGGTGTTTATGTTCACCCCCGATGATTTTCAATCCTTGCCAATAAACACTGATATTAGAATTATATCAATAAACGAATACCACTATTGAGGAGATACTTCAATACATATAGACTTACACTTATTTCTTAATGATCTCATCCAGGAACCAATAAATGATATCCTCATTGGAAAGGAAAAAATGCCCGGCCATGGATATCTAAAACCCACAGGCTTTTTCTTTTTCTTTCTCTTTATCCCCGCATCTAGGATGTGCGTCAGTGTCGAGCTTGAAGCATTATCCTTTTATTAGATGAATGGCTACACTTCTTAACCGACTTCTCTTATCCCGGCCGAAAGAACATAGCATAGTAAGCATCGCTCTCTGGAATGGCCTACTTGCTCAAATGCCGACTTCCTTGACTGGATTTCTGTGCGACAATGCACCCGACGGCGGCCATCTTACTTAGCTTTCGGGCCTGTGTGGGAAGCGGACGCTGCTCCCATAATGGGAACCGATGGATACTCGAGGCCCCTGAGGGTAGTCACGGTCTGAAGATTCTCTTGGTGAGTTAATGTCATAACTTTAATATACTAATCCGCGCAGCACTAATCACGTCTTACTCAGGTTTGCCTTTGAAGCAAGATTCAACCCTTATCTCTATATCTGACTCTCCCTACAGAGAGCTGACTCATTATTGGGTTAAAATCCCCCTATCTCAATCAAGATAGCCGTGTACAATACTAGTAATGGGGATCCAAGCCTTTTACTCTGCTCGAGGTTCTTACCATAGTCGCTACAATCTCTACTCGTTTTATGGGTAAGGCGCTCGAAAAACATCTTATTATTCCGGTAGGCAAATCTTTGCTGAATTATGCCATCTGACTACCACTTTCGTATCTTTGTTGCTGACTTTATCCTCTTATTGAGTTCATGCTTATCTCGTTCATGACGCCCGCACATGGGAGGGTCATCATTGCACATTACGACGGCCATACACTTCGCATCAAAATGTCTAGTCTCTTGGGGCTTCTTCGCAAGATACCTTGCAAGTGATGCCAACGCAAAGGTAGATACGTCTATGTTTGTTTGTTGATTAGTGAAAGTGACAACAGGATACCAGGTGCCAATATTAGTTCACAGATGGGGGGCATAGACTAGGACCCGAGTAGTATGGACGATGACAATGAAAACGATGCCTCCCACATTGGGGAAGACCAAAACATCGTTAATCCCGCGCTTTTGAGCTTCCTGCGTCGAGTTGCTGCTCTCGCTCGCCAGCCAAAATACCGTTGGACGTATTCCAATCGTCCATTAGAAAGTCTTCTTAGAAGGCATATACCGGCGGTGCATTACGCACTACTATAAACCGTGTCTATAATACCCTCATTGAAGTGAAGAAAGGGCGCAATTACAGCACTCTAGAGAAGGTCCAAGTGCAGGAGACCGCAGAGCTTGTGGGCAGGATGACAATCTGCAATCTTAATGGAGCTCCTTTCCAACAGCCAGTTAGTCTAGTGTTTGGGTCTGAGGTCTTGCCATTCAGCCAGCTCATCCTTTCTAGAATGTCCCAGAAGCGGCAAATTTTTTAATTTGCGAGCAAGCCAAGCTAGGGTCTGCCTCATCCATTCCTTTTAGGCGCTGGCCTACTCGGCTAATATCTGAGCAATCGGGATTTCTGGTCTGCAGGGATGATACTTAAACCCGAACCACCTGAGGTCTTTGTCTATTTCTATATCACACCAATAGTATCCCAAGCATGCAAAGGGAACGATGAGTCAATGCTCTTTGGAGAACTGGGACCGACAATCTATGCGATGTACAAAAGTACTACTAAGCGTCACTCCCCCTGACCTCGGTCAAAATACTCATTACAACCAACATGCGGTACAGCTAAAAGTTTAGCTAGCAACCTCATAATGCTCAAGATGGGACACAGAGCTTTCTTACTGTCGCCAAAATGGACGACGGGTATCGTGACTACTTAGTCAACAAGGACTCCGCTGCAAATTGCGGATCATTGATACGGATGAGGACTTACGGTGCGTGGAACGTACTGTGTGATTCCCACATGAAACAGTTTGGTGTTATCTTTGCATGTATTATGCTGGCTGTTAACGACCAAACTACTTAGAACAAATGGACAGTATACCTCGGCTCAATTGACACAGGGATTACAATATTCCTATTAACGGAAGAATGAGCCCTGGAGGCCCGTCACTTCATGCAATACAAGGTCAAATCTGACAAAATGTATGCGAGCTCAAATGTATGGAACTATTTACCACTATAAGAAACTAATAATGCTACAACTTAAAACAACATTTCTCTCTATCTTCTCTATCTTCTCTATATTTTTCACACTATAGTAAAACTGACATCTGCTAATTTACAATAGAATATTTGAGCCACTAAAGGCTTCTTCTAAAGCTACTAGGATAGTAGTGTTAAAGCGGCAAGCTAATAGGCGCTGGAATAGGTAAGCCTTGACAAGTATGCTGTTATATGTAAACCCTCTCTTCATACTACCTGTAACTGGTGTTCAGAAGCTGCAACTACCGCAGATTACCTACGCGAACTTGTGAACCGTTGTCCATGAACTGTCATCCACACGATCATTACTTTTCGTAGAAGATTACCAAATATCTCCGACGGAAGAGACAATGAAAAACTGCCGGCCAGGCCGCCACAGGCCCCAACGTTCCATATGAAAGAAAACCCACCGTGTCATGCAGTGGATGCATGGATGGGGAGCCGACGGGGATTCATTCTTTAGAAACTGATTGATAAGATGAAAGAACGGTAGATTCATCATCCGGGTGAGGCCAGAGGCAAGAAAAAGCGGGCCAAGCCCACCACGCCAATTCATAACGTTATGGTTATAGTAAAACCCAAGAGAGGTTCTTTGTCCATTACCTAACTTCCTTTAGGGCGCAATACTACCAAGGAAAATGAGACATCCGCATCCATGTGTCGTTGTAAAATGCACTAGTATTATTGATCCACTGGTGTTTTTGCAAATGTGGTCCGGTGAAAGATGAAATACGGAATGGCCCCATCGTAAAATCCCAGACGTGGGTCCATTTCCATACCGTGTCGTACAGCAACGGCGGATGTAACCGTGAAAGTTATCTGATCATCTGATAGGGTTAAATGGCAATCGCTTCGGACCGCCACCATACCACACGAGGAAGACTGAGCCGAGTGAATTAATCTACGTGAAGTCGGATGTTTATCAATCGCACGCTAGTCGACCTCATGGACCTTTTAGGCTGAGCTTGGGCTTGTACACTGGAATGTGTCCTGTATGACTCTCTACGAAAGCCGAAGCTTTTCCAAGGATCACTAACGAGTCTTGTGCGAGATAGGGTCTCGGTCTGTAAATTCCGTTGGTTAGGTTGTAGCGCTAAGAGTCGTAACACCACACTAAGTATCTCGGCATCGCCGTTCTTCGATCTCTTTGTTTGCTTGTCAAATTGGCAATGTATACCGCTTTCAGTAATGATTTACCCGGTTGATTTCCAGGTCAATATCACAAATGTTCATGTAGAAGAGCGTTCATAACGTGACGCTTTTGCCGCAAGTTGAGCTAGGCCGGTGAGCCACACAGCTATAGGAGATAAAGAGTACTCCAATAGTTATCCTCGCCCGGATATACGCCAGCTTGGGCCTCGTAATCCATCATTGTGGGCCATATGCGCTCCTTCCATCAATTACCGATGTCGCCGGCAATCCTGCCTGTGCTCGATAGTTCTACCGATCGAGATGGAGACTTGGCGAGAAATCGACTCCTGGGGCACATAGCAAATATGCAGGTACGGATGTGGCAGCAGCTTCGTCGGGAAATGAGAATGTGTTGTATAATGGTGTGGTAAGAAGCGGAATTATATTTTTTTCTCTAGAAGCCACCGTAAACTTCATCAACAAAGTATATGAGGATCCTGCATACTACATCCGTTAGGATGCTAATACTAACTGCTAGAGATTTACATCCGATTTAACAAGGAAATCGGAGGGGCTGCCAAGGAAAGAAACAAGGTCAAAGCCATGAGTGGCGTCGCGCGGTATTACATTAAGCTAAGTCTATCACTAATAGGCGATACTCCTTGGACATCTTCATTCCCTTCAACCCTGCTGGGAATCACCACCTCCTCGCCCGTTATATAGACTGGTATCTCCTATACAAATAATTCAAAAACTTCAAGCAATTCTCTCTTCGACCTCCTAGAAACCATCATCTTTAGATAGTTCCGTAGTCCGTATCCACGGTACGAAAGATGCTCATCAGATTCGCAATTTTTTAAGGGAAATGTATCGCTTTGTTGCTGACATCGGCGAATACAAAGCATAATCTAGAACAGAATACCCTTGGATTGCTGCTTCGTAAGCTTAATGTCTCTCAGGACGAACATCCAGATAAGCGACAGGGCCATGATAGCCGTTCCCGCAATCAACATGTTCTTCTGCGAGCTGGCGTAAGCAAGGGCAATTGCCTGTCGTTCAGGCGTGCCTCTTGCGTAGCTCAGTTGAACATCAAGATCATCGTAGATCGATTCCCAGTCACTCTTGACGGAGTCAGGCAGAAGACGCTTCAATGCGTCAGGCAAGGTGTGAGTCCAGATAGCACCAGAGATACTACCGCCGATCGCACCACCGATGTTACCGAAGCAGTTGAGGAAGGCAAGGGCCGAGGAGACGTGGTTGTGGTCAGCAGCGGCCTGCACGGCAACCTGTTGACAGATAATCATCGTACCACCGGCGAAGGCAAGGAAGACCTGGCACATGATCGTGTAGCCCACGGACCAGCTTGGGTTGCGGAAGTAAATCATCAGGCCCACTCCAAGAAGATAAAGAGGCACGGCACCCTGGATCAGCCAGCGGAAACGACCCGTCTTCATGATTAAGAAACCCACAACGAAAAGCCAAACTCCGGAAACTACGTCGAAAATGCTGCTAATGTATCCGGCTGTTGCAATGCTAGTGCCATAGACGACCTGTAGGTATGATGTGAAGTAGTCGAACCAGCAGTAGTATGCAACTTGGTAGGTAACATCGATAAGACAAGCACCCAAAACCGTTCTGGAGAGAAGAATTTCGTATGGGAGGAAGGGCACCGGGGCGAGGTAACGTTCGGAAAGACCGAAGGCAATCAGGACGACGAAACCGACAACAAGCATAACAATGATATGCGCAGATGCCCAGTCATCTTTCGCGGAGCCGGCGATAGTGAAGGGGAGGAGGAAAAGAACGAGACCGGCTGCCAGAAGGAAGGTACCCAGAACTATAATCATTAGTTAACTGCCTTTCGTGGCCAGAGCATGAGAACTTACGATCGAATTCGATGATGTAGTGTATTATGCTCTGCGTCAATGTCCTGCCGCTCTTCTCCCTCGGTTTCAGAAGACCGTTCTTCTTTGCCAGGTGGCGGTTGTACCGAAGGAGGCAGAACATAGGGAAGGCAACAACAGGCAGAACAATGGCAAAACAGCCGTATGCCCATCGCCAGTTTGACTCGTAGAAGTGCTCAGAAGCTGCCGAACCTGCATATGCCGTAATGATATAAGGCGAAGAAGTAAATGCGTAAGCAAGACCTCGATGGCGCAGCGATGAGGTATCAGCTGTGATAACATCGATACTAAAAATCAAACCGGCGAAGCCGATACTGTAGAACACCTTTGGGGTGGTAAGTCTTTTGTCGCGTATGTGAAATCAGAATTTCACCTACCTGGGCTGCACAGTACGTTGCAATATTTGAGCATGTTGCAGACAATACCAAGCCAAGAATGGAGAATAAAACCATGACTAGGAAACCAATGGATCGGTCCCACAGGTTCAGAATTTTCGCAAGTGGCATATAAGTTGCGGCGGACATGACGCTGGAGACGACACTAATGGTCGGAATCAGGGAGTGTGATTCGAATCCACTAGTCACGTAGGCCGATAAGTTCCCAGTAATTGAAGATTGAAAAGCATTCACAAAGTACAGAAGCCACATGCTATTTGTCACTGGATCAGTTGCCGTATTCTGAAAGGTACCTGGCTTAAAACTCACAGGATGTAGGCCGATCCCAGGGACCATTTGTTCCATGTTAATGTGATGGCTTCAGCTTGCGCTACACCATCCTGAGCTGCATCATCGGGCACGTCTTCCCTTGAAACATCATCATTAACCACTTCTTCTGGGCGTTTTGAGCCTGGATGGATATCTTCATTGGTCTCATATTCCGGATGGTTCGGATTAGCCTCGGTTGGGCCATCCGATTTCTCGAAGAACTTCTTCTGCCACGAAGACAACATGTTGAGAGTAGAGAATGCACTCTACTACACTCTGGTAGAAAGAGATAACTGCTAGTTGAGACAGAAGTTGTGAGATCTTCGTGGGACAAGCTTCCTGGGCGCCGTTTTTCAAGTTGGATGTCTTCGCGACTAAAACAAACCTAGCAGACCACATCGGAGAACGATCGGACCATGCCTTATCCACCTTGATGGAACTATTGGTCGCGGCGAAGACCGCGTGGGAAAGATTCGTAAACACTGGCCAATATCCTTGCACGCAAGGGGGGGAAGGTTGGCAGAGCTTTTTTCTAGCTACTAGGGCGGCTGTACCAAATATTTTCCAATACCGAAACTTTCCGTAGACAGCTAGTGACCCGACTGCCTTGCTTAATATCGCCGATATAATCCTGTAATCTGTTAGTCAATAGACATACATTAGGGTATTCCAATGACTCGTATGACGTTCTATACATACGATACGCCTTGTGGGGGCCCGTATTGTAATGATACCTGGATCATGAACACCGGTAAGTTAGGATACGGTCGGACTTACGTATCATTCTTTAATGAATTGATCCATGTTTTATTTGTCTTTTTCTTTGATTTTGTTCTCCATGAAATCAGTGGATCCAAGTCAGCGTGTTGGAATCCCTTTCCTACACCGGATGTCTCCGACTCCTAACCCGTGGTTGAAATTTTCTCTTAAATTTTTATCAATCTGATAATCTTACGTAACGATACGCCGATCCCCACTTGACGAGACACCTTCAGGCCCTCAGGCATCACCAAGAATAAGTCACCTTGTCTCGGTGGTCACTTTTCCTTTGCGACCTCGGACTCAAATTGAGAGTTCCTTGACATGTGTGTGCATTTTTATCCCAGGTGACCCCTATATTTTCTCCTTCCTACATCGTTATCGACGAACCTCCAAAGATCAATGACCCCAGCGACAATTTTGCAAGCCAAGCACAGGACAACGACGATCATAAGGTTGCCAAGGGGAATTGTCGACGCCGGGTCATTATGAAGCTCGGCAAAAAGCTTGCGGGCTACCCCAGCCTACTGTTGGCCGGTAATCCTTCAAAAGTCGACATAGGCAGGCTTTTGTTGGGCATAGTAGCTTCAGCAGCGTCCGGTGTCCCCTTCCCATTAATCGCTATTCTTTTCGGTCAACTGCTAGACGACTTCAACGCCGTAACGTGTGATGAAACCGAATCGACGGGTTCCGATGCCGATTACCAACATGACATTAACGGCAAAATCCTGATCATTGTGTATCTGGCCATTGCTCAATTCGTTGCGATTTATATTCATCTTTCCTGCTGGAGCTTGAACGGCGCTCGGCTAGCGCAGAGACTGCGGGAAACGTATCTTCAAAACCTGCTTCGACAAGAACCTTCATTCTTCGATGATCTACCTCCGGGAGAACTAGCATCTCGACTTAATGGCGATATCCAGGCGATTCGGTCGGGCACGTCGGAGAAAGTGGGGATATGCTTATCGACCTTATCGTTTTTCATCACGGCATATGTCGTTGCCTTTATCAAAGACTACCGGCTGGCAGCAATGTTGATTTCATTAGTTCCCGCCTACTTCCTGATGTCATTTGTTGGAAGCCATTATATTGAAAAATACTCGGGACGTATGTCGGATTATTCCGCTACTGCCGCATCAATCGCTTCCGAGGCGCTCTCCAACACCGTCGTGGTGCAGGCCTTTGGCGCAAGCTATCGACTGGAAGATAAGTTTTCCAAGGCGCTCAAGGCTTCAGAACAGGAAGGCTTGAAGAAGGCTGCCGCCGTGGGTATACAATCTGGATTCCTGTATTTTATCGCTTATTCTGCGAATGGCCTGGCATTCTGGCAAGGTAGTAGACGTGTTGCGGACGCAGTAGGCTCCGACACTGCTGGTGCCACCGTCGGTGCTACATTTACAGTGATTTTCGTCCTCGTTGAAGCTACCTTGCTTCTGAGTCAGGTTGCTCCATTCCTCCACCTGTTCACGGCAGCCGTTGCCTCATACCAAAAGCTGCGTGCAGACATCGACCGCCAGCCGCAAATTGATGCTACTACAGAGTCCGGCATTCGCCTCTCACAGGCAGAAGGTGGCTTCGAATTCAAAAATGTCTCATTCACTTATCCCTCACGGCCCGAGATCACAGTGCTTGACCAGATCAGTCTTTCCATCCCGGCTAACAAGCATACTGCCCTTGTTGGTCTGTCTGGAAGTGGCAAGTCGACCATCGCCGGTTTGGTTACAAGGCTGTACGATCCCACGGAGGGGCAGGTCCTCTTCGACGGCCACGACCTTCGTGAGGTCAACACCCGTGATCTGAGAAGCTTCCTTAGTCTGGTGCAGCAAGAGCCGTCGCTGCTCGATCGGTCACTTTTGGAAAACATCGCACATGGCTTGATCAATTCGAGCAATCCCAGTCATGCTCATCTGAGGGCGACACTTCTTAGCACCGACCTCACAGATCTGGCAGCGGAAGTCAGGGAAGGTGTGGATCTTATGGCTGCAGCAGAGAAACGTGGCTCGGAGGTTGTTGAAATTGTCAACCTGGTGCGAAAGGCTGCGACGCTTGCTGATGCAGATGGCTTCATCAGTGTACTGCAGTATGGTTACGGTACACTTGTCGGTTCAAGTGGGCGACTGATCAGCGGTGGCCAGAAACAACGAGTTTCCCTTGCTAGGGCTCTCATCAAGGAACCTGCGGTACTTATATTGGATGAGGCCACAGCCTCTCTCGATTCAAGGAGTGAGCAGCGTATTCAGCGGGCCATCTCAAATATTGCCACCGGCAGAACCATGATCACAATTGCCCATCGTCTGTCCACAATTACCAACGCCGACAATATTATCGTTATGCACAAGGGACATATCGTTGAACAGGGTGATCATGCGACATTGATGGCTAAGAACGGAGCGTACGCTGACCTAGTCAATCTGCAAACTCTGGGTTCCGCCCCCGGCAAGAAAGCAAAGACAGCTAGCACAGATAACGTCAGCAAGTCTGACCAAGCCTCTTTATCTGACGCTGGTATTGAGGAAAGTAGTGTCTCGAACGATGGTCTGGGAACTGCCGAGAAAAAAGAAGTCTTAGCAAGTGCAGCTCCAGTCACCGAGCCTGCTGAACCTGTTGAAGAGGAAGAAGAGCCTGAAACCCCTAAGAAATCTATGTGGGCTTTGTTGCGCGGGTATGCGCCGACATTGAGACCACATCTGCTTTTCATTTTCCTCGCACTTCTAGGTTCTAGCATTGTCGGCGGTGCCTTCTCTGGCGAAGCCGTGATTTTCGGAAACACTGTCGGAAGTTTGAATCCCTGTCACAGTGAAAGCTATATTCGGAGCGCAGGAAACTTCTTCGGGCTTATGTTCTTCGTACTTGCCATTATCGAATTTTTCGCGAACCTGGTTAGCTGGACCGGATTTGGCTGGGTATCAGAGAAAATCGTCTTTACAGTCAGAGTCTTGTCATTCCGCTCATTGTTTGAGCAAGATCTCCAGTGGCATCAATCTAATGGTCGGTCACCTGCCTTGCTCCTCTCCTACATTACTCGAGACGGCAATGCCTTGGCGGGACTGAGCGGCTCCGTCATTGGAACGTTGTTCTCTATCACTGTCAACCTTATTGCAGCAATCATTTTAACTCATATTATCGCCTGGAGAATCGCCTTGGTTTGCCTGGCTTTAGTACCACTCCTGCTTGGAGCCGGTCTTATGGAACTTCACGTCCTTGGCAAATTCGAGGAACGCCACGAGAACGCATACACCAAGTCAGTCGACATTGGTGTAGAGGCAGTCACGTCGATCAAGACAATTGCATCCCTTTCTCTTGAAGAGGACACTTTGAGAACTTACCGACGATCCTTAAAAGGACCCCGCAAGGAGACATTTCAAGTCACCCTTCATGCAAGTCTCTGGCAGGCAATGACGTACTTCCTTGGTAACTGCGTCAATGCGTTGGCCTACTGGTGGGGTTCAAAGCAGATCATCAATGGAAACTACACGCAAACACAGTTCCTGATTGTAGTATTCTCGCTCCTGGTCAGCGCACTGCTCTGGAGTCAGATGTTTGCCCTTGCACCGGAGCTTTCCGCCGCCCGAGCGGCGATGGCAAGGATCTTGGGTCTGATTGAGATTGGGTCGGACAAGATGCAAGGACGCGTACCATCTCGTTCACCCGCTATCTCTTCTTCTGAGGGGAAAGACCTTGAGACAGCTGAAACAAAATCGGCGTACGTGTCTGGTAACAACCAGGCCTCGAGCGTACAGCTTCGCAATATCCATTTCGCATACCCGGCTCGGCCGGACATAAAGGTACTAAAGGGCTTGGACGTCGATATTCATCCAGGGCAATTCTGCGCCCTTGTCGGACCAAGTGGTGCTGGTAAATCAACCATTATTTCACTGGTTGAACGGTTGTACACGCCCGAAACCGGATCTATCGTGATCGATGGCGTCGACGTGACCAAGCACCGAGGCGTTGACTTCCGCGACTCGATCGCTCTGGTACCACAAGAAAGTGTGCTTTTCGAGGGTAGTATTGAATTCAACATCGGACTTGGTGCTAGACCAGGATATGAAGCGACTATCGAGGAAATCAAAGAGGCATGCAAGCTTGCCAACATCCACGACGTTATCGAAGCGCTGCCAGAGGGCTACAAGACTCTTTGCGGACCTAATGGTAGCCAGTTTTCGGGAGGTCAGAAGCAGAGATTGTCTATTGCTCGGGCCCTTGTTCGGAAGCCTAAGCTTCTGATTCTCGATGAATCGACCAGCGCTTTGGACGCTGAATCCGAGAAGCTACTGCAAGACGGACTCGAAAAAGCCGCAAAGGGTATTACTGTCATTGCTATCGCCCATCGTCTTCACACAATTAGAGCAGCAGATGTCATCTTCTTGATTGAAGGGGGTAAATGCATTGATCGCGGATCGCACGAAGAGTTGCTCGAAAGGTCGGACAGCTACAGAGCAAACGTCATGCATCAAACAGTGGCCACGTGATTATGGATTGCGCCGGATAAACCATTGTTGCGATTCTTGGACCATTTTGATTGCATATCTGCAAAGACTGTTTTTAAATTATTCCCCGGATAGACTTTCTACATATTTGTAATAGCGATATCTTTTATTTTTTTAATCTATATATGATAATATTTCAATTTGTGGTTTTTACGTTTTGCAAGACAATGAGAGAAAAGTACAGTCTAGCCTTCATGTCTACCATAGCTCGGCGGCGGTAAAATCATGTACCTTATGTGGTTGAAGATTCAAGTCGCTTGGCTTGACAACTCAATCACCAAGATAAGCGAAAGAACAGTAAGAATTTACTTACATGACTCTTATTGTAATTATTGAAAACGTTGTACAAGTCCCGAATATTTCGGTTGAATTGTTCAAAACCTCCAAAGGTCAAGCTACAACAATACAGCCATTTGTAGTTTAGGGTTGCACGGAGGGAAAATATATATTGACAACTAGCCATATTCTCACACTTCTATGGTAGGTAAAATACAACGATAATAACTGTGATCAAACTTCGAGGCATAAATCCTTTAGCTATGGCACAATGATTCCCTCCAACAGACTCTTAATATACAGGTTTGTCCAAAATGATCTCATTACAGACAGTCCCATGACTTTGGGGGAAACAGCGGGAGGTGCCAGGAACATTTGTTTTAGAGCTGGATTTGACATTTCTAATGATATATTAGTAGGATATAACAAGAGAATCGACCCCTAAGATAAATACACGCAAAAAGAACCAAATGAAATCGTTATCCATAAACCAATGTCGAGCGAGGTATCGGCGACATTTGACCAGTCTTGGGCCTAGAACATGTGACCGTCAATCAACACGTGCTCCGACGGACGCGTCGCCAGCTCCTTGACCGTGGCAGCCAACTCATCAAGGGCTGCGTCCACGAACGCCGCATCTCTTTCACTTCCAGCGACTCCGACGTTCAATTGCCCACCACGGACAAACGAAACAACCTTCAAAGGATAAGGGGCATCCCCTTCAGGGTTCAGAATATCAACCTTGCAAGTTCCCCCGGCAAAAGGCATGGTGTCAAAATCATCCCAGTCCTGATGATGGACAAGGGAGTCAAAACATGTTGCTTCCGATGACCACTGCGTGCATTTCTTGGAGATCTTATTGAATCCGAGGAAGTCGTGAGCCGCAGATTCGGCGCTTTGCCTCTGAACAAATCGCAGTAGATCCATCGCGGTCCACTGTGACTGGAACGCGACTCTAATCGGGGTTAGTTGGTAGCAGGGACCCATTACATTTTCCACATTTGCGAGGTCGATATTTCGGCCTGAAGTCACGCCACCGAATGTCACGTCGGGCTTTTGGAGACGGCGTGCCAGTACCAGTGCCCAAGCTGCGGTGAGCAAGTTCGCGGTCGTGATCTCGTCGAGGTCGAGGGGCTGGGAGACATCGACGGGCTTAGTATGGAATATGGCTTTGTCCGTAGGCTGTACTGACATTCCTTCCAGAACAGATAGGGATGACCCGTCCAAAAGGTTGCGCCAGTAGTTGATTGCTTTAGTTTGGACACCGTCATCAGAAATCCGTGCAATGTATGCTGAGAACGGCTCGAAGTCGACAATCTTTCCGCCAGTGTACAAAGTTTCCAGATCTTGTAGCAGCCTAGGCAGAGACATTCCGTCGTACTGAGCGTGTGAAAGACCTAAGATGAGGCATTCTTGGCCATCGTTGCCCTCGACATGGAGCAACTTGAAGAAGGACGATCCTAGGTGGAAGGATTCTGTGTGTGATGTACAAAGATCGTTAATGTATGGAACAAGATCCTTATCAGCTTGGTGCATGGCTACAGGAACTTCCAACTCATTTAACACAACCTGATAGAAAGTAGATTCGTGTTCGATGAAGACAGTGCGCAGAATGTCGTGAGTCTTGACCAGGTCATTGCAGGCGCGGAACAATTGCTTTCGATCTATGCTCTTGCCCAGGTACAACATAGTATATTGTATCGAGGTGCGCGGTCCCTGGATGGTAGCTCTGACGTCGAGTGCTTGGGAGTTTGTCACCGGAGATACGTCCTGGATGGACCACGTAACATCAGCAAGCCTCGGCCGGACAATTTCGGACAAGATCTGTTCTACATCCAAACGGCCCAGAGTCGAGAAAGCCTTGTAAGGCTGGACTTTCTGTTGCGATACCTGGCCCAGTTTCAATACTTTAGCAGCATCACCAAGACGCATGTGTTGGAAGATGTCAGCCACTGACAAACTGTGCCCCTGTGTACGAAGGCTTGAGACCAGTTTCATCGCTAAAACGGAATCACCACCCAGGCGGAAGAAATTATCGTCGACATCAATCTTCTCGGGACTGATTCCTAGTATCTTTGCCCAGGCGGACCGCAGGGTACTCTCCGGAAGGGACATATTAGTTTGCCCTAAGTTCTTCGTCCAGGCCTGCTGGAAGGCTTCACGAAGTTGGGTGAGTACGTGTTTAGGAATATTCGAGGCTAGCTGTTTGAGCAAACTATGGTTGACGTCACCCATATCAGTGGGCAATTTGTCAAGAACGACGTAGGCTGAGGGGACCATGTATGATGGAAGGGAGTCTTGCATAAACTTGCTGAGTCGCTTCAGTGCAACGAGAAGACTAACGGAAATTGTGGCACGAACAGACGTCGAGAGGTTTCGCGTGTCTGAAGCCTCACAAGTGATGTCATACTGCGCCGATAGGAGCTCAACACTGTCTTGCTCAGAAGGCTCTTGCTCTATGAATATGGCCAGCTCTTGTTCTGTCACAGAGTGGGTGTCATCTGAAGATGGTTGGAAGACGGCAGCCGCTGCACGAACATTTGGTGGTAGGTACTTTGAAAAGTGAGATTCGACATCGGCGATATCCACTGCATGCCCGTGAACTGGCACAACATTCTCCTTTCGACCAACAAATACTAAGCTTCTATCCTCTTGTAAATTAACCATGTCTCCAGTCGGCTGCACTCTTCCCGTCCGGCCTTTAAAATTGGAGCTGCCAGCCACGAGCCAGGAGGGGGATTCAATGGCATCTCCTGAAAGGAAAGCGCCTTCGAGCCAGAGCTCGCCAACACAGCCGATTGGCGATAGCAACGACGGGTTCCGCGGGTCGCACACCCAGGAAACCACCGTAGGTGGGTAAACCGATCCTTGCTTGATGTTTGTGTTTGCTCGAAGCCTTCCGGACGATTCATCCAAGGACAAGGGAGCAACTTGATTCCATTGCCAGATAAGATCCAGTTCCGCCTCGGGCAAGCAGGATATCTCGTCTACCCTTCTAGAGAGGCCTTTTGACAATTGCAAGCAAGCCGTTTCGAGCTGCGCGAGGATTCGTTCCATTTGTGGGATCTCCACCAAGGAGCTATCGAAATTTGCGCATATTCTGAAACCACCCTTTCGGATACCACAGCCTAACATAAGCGGATACGGGTTGAAATGCAGCGCTTCACGTACGACGTCTCCGAGCTCAAAACCGAGTTCGCTGCCCACATACTCCGGCTCTGGCTGGATGACCAAGCCTGTACCAGCTTCACATGCATGTTGCGCGTCTTGGCTGACCTTCCGAATGTTTTGCATCCCCATATGCTGATACGGGGTACGGGCCACAACGCTTTGCTGCACATCCCGCAAATAAGATTCGACTGAGCTTGTTCGAGGTACACGTACGCGGATAGGTACTGTTGCAATCAACGGGCCCACAATGCTTTCCACTCCTGGCAACGAAATGTCTCGCCCGGTGAGTGTTTCGCCGAACACAACATCGTCGCTCGCTGTATACTGCGACGCTACAAGGGCCCAGGCACCGCGAATAAGTGTTGCCAGTGTGAAAGGCCAACCGGAACCTGTCTCGAGCGGTATCTGACGTTCGACCATGGCATTCGGAACGGGCAAGTAGTCTCTCGTGGGCAATCGAGGGAATTGAGGTCCGACCGCGCCTTTTAATTCCCATCTCCAGAATTCCTGCATGGCAACTTCATCTGTATCGCGCACCCATTTGACGAAGTCTCTAATTTGTGCCTGGGTTTCAATCGGCTGGCCTTGCAAGGCATCACTGACATTCTTAAGTATTACTGGCTCTGACCACCCGTCGTAGACCACGTGATGAATCGTCCAGACCATATACCTCGTCTCAGTCTGTGGATCGCTAACTATGGCGTATCGAGCTAGACTTTCTCCAAGACTCATTCTATCCCTCCGATCAGTCTCTAGGTACTGTACAAGATCGGATGAAGACCTCCAGGAGATAGTTTCCTTTAGCACAACTTGCTGAAGACCACGTTCCTGCAGCTGGGCCACGCGAGTGCGCAGGATGGGGCTTGCCGCGACAACCTCACCCCATGCCTTTTTCCAAGCATCAGAACTGATGTGTGAGGGAATGCGTGCGACTCTCTGGGCAATATACGGCTTGACTGACTTGAGCGAGAAGGTATAAAGCGACTCTTGCGTGGGTGTACAAGGGTAGATGTCTTCGACGGATGCAGGATCTGATCCGCAGGCTTCTGATGCTTCCAGACAGGCGCTCTCGACAGCTTGAGAGATCATTGAAAATGGCGGTGTTTCTGTCTTTACCTTTGAGTCGACAATGCTGACGACGCTGGCCATCGCTGAGAGGGTAGGGTGGCCGAATGTGCCAGTAACACTGAGATCGAGACCCTCCGCTCTGCAGACAGACACAAGTCTCATGGCCGCCAGGGAGTCACCACCAAGTGCGAAGAAATTGTCGTTAGGCCGAATGCCTTCGGGATCTAGTTTCAATACTTGGCCCCAAGCGTGGCGCAACCGTTTCTCAAGATCCGTTAACTCCCGTGCAGGCCCGTTGTTTGTGCCTTGATCCAACTGTTGTAAGTCTACTGTGGCGCCGAATTCACGGAGCCGTTTGCGGTCCGTCTTTCCCGAAATTAAAACAGGAATGTAATTGACCGGAATATATGCGTTTGGCACCATATAACGCGGCAAAACTTTTGCTATCTCTGCATCGGCTTTGGACAGCGTTTTGCGCAGGTCGTCGGATAACTCTGCTGACTTTATTTCGGTATCCCCGTTCTTCTTTGTAGACTGGGATGCAAGGAATGCCACCAACGTGGGCTGACCCCCAGAAGACTGAGGCTTAATCACCTCCACAATCACGGTGATTTCTGCAGTTAGTCTTGCGTTAAGCTGGCTTTCGATTTCGCCCAACTCGACACGTTGTCCACGCAGTTTGACTTGTGTGTCTTTTCTCCCAGCAAAGACAATGCCCCCAGATCCGTCCGGATCATACTTTCCAAGGTCTCCAGTCTTGTACAGACGCCCCGAACGACCAGCGTAGCCATTGTGGCCAGAGACAAGCCAAGCTGGGTCGTGGATGAAAGACGCTGCGGTTTTGTCTGGATCATTCAAGTAACCCTGTCCTACAATCGGACCTTCGACGAGTAGCTCACCCACAGCGCCAACTGGCATTAAGACATTGTGGTCGTTAGGGTCGGCAATCCAGATGGCTGCGCCGTTTCCTGTCCCAATAGAGATATAGTCTCTACCAGTGGCAGTATCGCTGTTCACCGTACATCCGATCGTGCACTCACAGGGGCCGTAACCTATGACAATCCTAGTGTCATGGCCCCAGCGCGTCACATCCGTTGCTGCTGCTGCCTCTCCTCCCAGACCCAGAGCACTCAGCGATGCTATTACATCAGGCTCCAGAATTCTGGCCACAGAAGGGGTTATACCTGCGTAGTTGATTTTCATTCTTCGTATCACTTCATTAATATCGTTCAGTCGATCCTCATCGGAGGGAATGCAAAGGCAACCGCCGTTTGCCAACGTCAAAAGCATGCTGTCGATACTGACATCGAAAGCGTAGGATGCAAAATCGAGGACCCTGGACTCCTCCGTATAACCAACAGCCTTGGCTCGTGGGAAAGCGCTGCTTGTATATGTTTCGTGAGAGATCTTGACTCCTTTGGGCGTACCCGTGCTGCCAGAAGTGAAGATTATGTACATTAGGGCAGATGAGGGGACTGTCGGCAACTGTGGAAGGGGATCCGAATTTGATAGGTGTGCGAATGCGTCTGCTTCCACAACGATGTGCTTTCCGTCTGGCATGATAGTTGTTGCTAGCTCATGCTGGTTGCGGGACGATACCATTGCCTTCGCCCCGACTTGTTTAGCCATGTTCTGCAGACGAGCGAGCGGAAGTGTTGGGTCCATCATCACCAAAGTTCCTCCTGCTTTCATCACCGCAAGTACAGCGACGGTTGTCCACCTTGATTTCTCAAAGCAAACCGGTATGAAATCATGTCCATCCACACCCATTTTTTTCAACGAGCCTGCCACAAATGTGGAATACTGTTCGATTTGGCCATACGTCAACTCGCCATCCCATGATGAGATCGCCACCTTGTCCGGGAATCTGTTCGATTGTTCGGAAATTACATCGTGCATGCAGAAGTTGTATGAGGGAGGAAGCTCGTGATTCCATTTCCATATCGCATCCAAATCACTCGCGGTTGGCCGAAGGCAGGCTTCAATGGACGCATCGGGATTTGACAGGCACATCTTGACAGTGTCGACCAGCGACTTGATGTGTTGTGTTACTGTGAATTCTAACATCGTTTCGGAGCGCCAAGCTGGGCGAATCGCGAGTCGGCCATTCTCAAAGCGTGTCTCGAGGTGAATTGCACCCTTTTTCCGCACCGGTTAGTTACTTGAAATACAACGAAAACTTCATCACTCACTTCATCTTTTACATCTTCTGATGTTTGCGACAGGGAACCCGTGCTCAGCAAGAGTGAGGCAGGGCTAGACACAGTCGCACACTCACTTGACGTGACGGTCTTAACATGTTGAGAAATTGCTGCCGTGGCTTGTCCGACACTATCTTGCAATCCTGTCACTAGTTCTCCTATCGACAAACATGCTTTTAGTGGCTCCTGTTCAGTCCCATTTTCTCGCCCCTTGTACGCCCACTCATATTGGACCTGACCACTTTCGCGGGTTCGCAAGAGCACAATAAGCCATGAGATAAGCAAAACTTCCTCCCTCATCTGAGTGGGAGTGGAGGGCTCGTCGGCTGCAAGGCCGACGACCTCAAATGATGTGAAGCCGTCGCCATCAGCCTGACTGGCAGATGATTCGCCAACAGATCCATTCCTATGCTGGCTTTGATTATGTGTACCTTCAACATGTATAGCCATTCTTCCGGCAGCCCAGCCTACCTGGACTTGAAATCTTGGCGGGGTATAAGGGTACGAGGAGGGGTTAGACCTCGGCCGGCCATTCAAGTTGCTGGAGCTTTGGACTAGTCGGACCGCACTGAAGTGGTAAGGCGCAAGTTATATAACTAAGCAACCAAGGTTGTGCTAGCATTGTCCTCCACCGACGGACGAGCCGGAAAGTAACCTGAATAACTCCGTACCTGCAGGTATCCTGCATGGTCTGACCGAGATCGACATAGCGGGAGGTTGTGGGCTCGTCAGATGCCCACATGTCTCTTGGAAGCAAGTCGGGCAGAGTATGTGTATGTACTCCGTATCCGCGTGTCCGCTGAACGGATGGGACTCGTAATTGCGCAGTGGGAGAGGTGCCGGGCCCCCATGCTGTTCAGGTACAGTACAGCCTGTACAGTACGAAAATATGGTATGTACAGTATGTATGGTATGTCTAGCTTGAGAACAGGAAACAGTAATAAGTTTACAAAATGTTATTTTCAGTTTTTATTCTCTTTTTATTCACGTGTTCCATTTCGCAGGATCGCGATGGAGCTGAAGTTCTGACACTGGCGTGCGAATTAGGGGTGCCCGCATCACCTGATCATAATACCAGGCGGAAAACAATATCCGTCTCAGCCGCTGAGAATCTGCACGGTTTATACGCTAGTAAACGACACATTAAGGTAATGTAATTCTTACATATTATCTTGCTGAAATGGCAAATATTCACAGCCAAGAGTAAGAGAAAAGGCCAAGAGCACTGGACTTCAAAGGCAATCTTCGTCCTCCGCTCTTCTTTCCTTTTCCGTTTCGCAACTCGGCTTTTATGCGGGCCAAGACGCCAAGATACAATCAATACGGGATTGATTACCAAGAAACCGTAGGCCCACCCATTGGTAATACTGATAAATATTCCTAGGGTATGATTACTGTAACAAGTATTCCTTGGTACAGTCAAATACAAAGACGCTAAGGTAAGACTCTATCGCTGATCAGTACTCTGTAGGGAGCATGATGAACGGTGATAGCCACGTCATGTTAAATATAGAGATGATCTCTGCAGGACCCTGGACCCATTTACTATAATGAAAGCTCATAAAGAGAAATGTCGAGAGAAGGATAGTAACAACGACGTTTTGGAGAACCGCCAAGTCCTCTACAGAGTACTATCGTAGCATACTAAATTATTGATACAAGAAATGGCCCGTTTGACTTAGTGGATTCTTAGTATAATTAATTAATGTATCGTGGTCTTGGTGGCGGTCTTGGCTGTATTGATCCAAATTTGCTCGGAACACTTAGGCGAGTGATTCCCTATCAATCACCAGTTTAAAATCCTTGGTAGATTACAAGTTCGAAGCTCTCCACTTCGGTTTTCGTTTCTCCACAAATGCTCTCACGCCTTCGTGAAAATTTTCCCCGGCCATGAGCTTAGGGTACCACCGGTCTACCAAGGCGGTACTACCTTCTTCCACACTGGCAATCTCCCACGCGTAATGGAGACCCTCCATCGTAACGCGGATGCTGTCCGGGCTATTTTTTGCAATGGCGCTTGCGATCTCCACTGCCGTGGCTACTAGCTGACCATGCTCCACCACGCGGTTCACCAACCCCCAACGCTCTAGCTGTGATGCAGGGAAAGTCAGACCACTTAGTGCAATCTCCGCAGCTCGCTGTTTGCCCAGCACCCGAACCAACCGAGGCAGAGAGCCTGCAACAGCAGCAATTCCTCGTTGTACTTCGGGAAGCCCGAAGGTAGCTCGCTCACTGGCGACAACAATATCGCAATTGACTATCATCTCAAATCCGCCTCCGAGACAGTATCCATTGACGGCAGCGATGATTGGCTTTCCTCCTCGTCGGCGAGGTAGCCCGGCCAGTCCGGGTGCTGTCATTTCATTCGTTTCACCGCGCGCATTAAGCTCGTTCCATTCTGCAGGGAAAGGTTAGATCGATGAGCTACAACAATGACAAAGAGACGAAGTGTAAGGACAATTGGTACCTTTGAGATCAGCCCCAGCGCAAAAGGATTCTCCCGTTCCTGTAATTATTGCCACTTGGAGAGTAGGCTCCTGGTCGAACCACTCCCATAGTCGCTGTATCTCAGCGCTCGTAGCGAGCGGTATGGAATTGCGCTGCTTTGGCCGGTTGAGTGTGAGGAGGAGAATGTTTGGAGCAGGGAATGAGACTAGACAGCCCTTGACTGGTGGATGCTGCATGTCTGTCGACATTGTGTATTGATCTATAGGCGAATATATCTCGGGGCGGGGAAGAGGAAGTATGTAGTGGTCGTAGCGAGTGGCTTTACCACGTTTTAAGTAAAGGAACCCGATATAGTAAGAAAATAATATCTTGGCCAGCTTCACATGGACCAATGCACAATTCTAGCCAGGATTCCTGGTTTCTTGGTGCTCGGCTTTCCGTATAGTGTAAACTTACTCCACTTAACCGTCTCTGGGCCTCGGAGTTATCTCTCTCCATGTCTTATATATACCAGGCCCAGATCCTTACGCTTTCAGAGTCGCTGTGCTCATTAAAAATGCTCAATTGCTCAGATATTACTCAGAGCAACCTTCATATTCCCGCAAGAATGAGCCTGTCCCTCGCAGAGTCTACGCCTAAGAGCAAACCATCATATCCTTGGGTGAAACTTCCTCATCCATACCTCACCAGCTACAAAATTCACATTGTCTCTGAATCTACACCACGAGTGCTTCAGCTCCAATTACATGACTCTTCTCTCGGACAGCCACTACCGGAGCCACTACATAACAATTCCCTCACCTACACAGATGTTTCCTGGGACGAAGCCGCCAAGGAAATTCCCGACAATGACAACAGTCCCTGGGCGCGAACTCGCAGAGCGCCAGGAACCTCATTCCAATGGACAAGCCCAGAGACGCCAACTCTCGGCCAGATCTGGAACGTTATCCACGCAACCTTCCTAACACACCCACAACACGAGATCTTGCGTCTAGATTTGATCGGATCGGGTAGCGAGATCATTCGCGATGAATGCATTCGCACCGGGTTGACAGTCCCCTTCCCCTCCCGCCGAGTCCCCTTCGGCAACGAAAACAAAATCTCCGACCTCAACACCCTTGTCCTTCTCCGCTCCGCCTTCTGGCAAGGCGCCGCCTCACCACTCGGCCCCCGACCCATCTGGGCCGTCGACCAGGACATCCACGGCCTCCTCCGGAAATCTGTAAGCCAGTATCCAGCTCTCGCGCAAAATTATGAGTTCTCGATGAAGTTCCCCGAGGAGCGCATCTACACTCGTCATCCAATTCGCCCTACGAAGCCCACCCCTGGGTCCCTGGTCTACAGTCGCTACATCCCGCACCTGGACAAGCATTTCTCCCTCATGGCTGTCGACTGGCAGGACGAGGAGCACCTCCGGCTATTCAACAAATGGCAAAACGACCCGCGCGTCGCAAAGGGCTGGAACGAGACCGGTACCCTAGACGAGCATCGCGAGTACTTGCGCCGTCTGCATGAAGATAAACACGTCCTGTGCTTATTCGGCCGGTTCGACGAGTTCAAGTTCGCATACTTCGAGGTTTACTGGGCTAAGGTGCGTCTACGTAATCCACCATACATTCCCCCTTAACTCTGGTATACCTAATTCTAACCCCCCAAACAGGAAGATCACTACGGCGCTCACTATGACGCAGCCGACTACGATCGTGGTCGCCACTCTCTCGTCGGCGAAAGCAGTGTCCGCGGCGCATACCGCGTAAACGCCTGGTGGGGTAGCGTAATCCATTACATTTTCCTCGATGAGCCGCGCACGCAGGCCGTGGTGGGCGAGCCGAAGGCGACAAATACGACTGTTCTGTCCTACGAGAATGCCCAAGGATTAACGATTCAGAAATACGTTGACCTTGGCCATAAGCGCTCTGTCCATGTGCATTGCAGTCGCGAAAAGTGGTTCCAGTTGTGTCCGCTTTTCTGGGATGGGCGGGAGAGGCCGTTGGAGAGCTCGGATCGTATGGCTTTTGATGCGAAACTCTAGCTTTAAACTTCTTATGAAAGTGAATTGTTTTGTGTAATTTATGATATGTATATACGCGTTATATGTTCCTTTCTCATGCTACTGTGATGCTATAGTCTATGTTTTGGTCCATTGCTGTAAAGTCAAAGGGATGCTGTAGGGATTATACTTGTTTACTCAATGAATAATGACTAGGTAACGGGCAGTGCCTGTACCGCGGTTCGGCAAAATCAGATAAGGAAAAACCGAACTGATAATCGGTTAGACAGTTGAACCCCTCGTAAAGCATGACGGAATGATCCGCCTATATTCCAGCCGGATACGCCAAGTAAGGAAGTCCTCTTGCCCAGGAACTAGTTGATCGTTAAGCGAGAGGTCAGATTTTTCTTTGTTTGAATGCCTAGAATTTTGCTGCGTTCGGCTTTGTTATTCGAAATAGGCATCTAGCTACCAGGGCAAATAGTGTAAATCACTTACTGCTTTGGATAGGGCTACAGTAAACACCCCGTTTACCCAAAGCAACGGGTATAGGTGGGCCAGCTGTCAATGTCGATGATGGAGCAACGATACCGGACTAAAGTTACCCTACTTTACCGGAACTTGGGTGTGCGAGCGGAAGCGAATTAACCTCCGATTTGCGAGAGAAAGGAAAAAAATACAAACGGATATTGCAAACCTAAATGGAAGTGCATGTTACACCCGCCAAGGCCACCAATCGGAACATTGACGCGGCCTATCAATCTAATCAGATAATTTTATCAGATAAGCTAATACCAATGGAGCATCGACCTCCGAATCCCTACAACAAATGTCTCTCGCCGAGACTCTAGGCTGCTCTAGTAAAAGCATTCGACCCCAGTTATCCACCGAATTTCATTCCGGTTTTTATTCCCTCATCGAGTCAATGATTGACGAGCGGGACGTTCCGACCAGACTTGCATCTTTTCACATCCTGTTTCGGTTCAGTGTGGTGGGTGTTGGGAGCAGAATTTATCTGATCCGTGATTTAGTGGGGGGATGCTTTGTTGTGGACCAGGTTTTGTTGTTGGGTGGCTTTTATGACTGGGGTTATTGCCTGTTGTGGTGGGTTAGTTTGATCTGATAAAATAGCTCACCTGCTTGTTAGGTAATGAGTCTTTGGCGCCGAAGGAAAACCGTGGTCTAAGATTGGAAAACACTGTTGATATAAGACTAGCGATGTTTTTATCTCCAAATCGCGGTAACTTAAAAATCCCTAGCTTACGGCGTAATCTCAACTTGCTAACAATACTGTAAGTACAGTACGGTAAGATACATTATCACCACATCGTTTCGTTACTTAGACCCACTTTCGCAAAACCAGATTCATGCATGTGTGGCAGCTTCTCAACCTGAATACGCTCAAAGTTCAACATTGACAAGCCCAAGAATCACCTGTGGCTACTGCAAGCTTCGATTACATTCTTGGCTCGCTTGTCTTGTGCTACAATTGGAGGA
Organism: Aspergillus arachidicola; assembly: GCA_009193545.1. Lineage (NCBI taxonomy): Eukaryota > Fungi > Ascomycota > Eurotiomycetes > Eurotiales > Aspergillaceae > Aspergillus > Aspergillus arachidicola. The sequence goes on along the minus strand of ML737147.1, from coordinate 301,116 downwards.
ATTTCAGTATCATGAAATTTTTACGCACACCCCTCGTCTATGTTACTGCTTCGCTTAGATAAGGCTACAATATTTTACATACAGGCTTTAATTTTCAGTGTGGCACTAAACCGGAGGAAATGGGTCTTCATGTACAGTCCCTACGTTGAATGCCATGTGCAGATTACTGGTGGCGAGATGGAGCGCGACATAAACTTGCTTGGTGGGGTGACTGGAGATATTTCACATTGGTCTCTAAAAAGCAGTACATATGCCCAACGGTCTCAGTCGGAACTGAAACCAGTAGAATATGTAACGTCATTCTAGCTTGTATCTTTACGTTAAGATGGAAATGTAAAATAGCAGCATGGTAGCCTTTCAGGCTTCTCAGTCTCATAGTTGTGACGGGTAATTCATGCCGGATGTGAATATATGCGTGATCGGCTCCAATTTCATTGAAATGTCGGGACCTGCCGCTGATAAGATATATTGAGGTGGGATTCATGATCCTATTGTAGACTGGTATGCATCCAGGCTCCATATACGAATGGCTGAGCACATGTTTAAGCATCCATGGCATTATTTCCTACTATGTAAACCTCGGGTCCTAGCAGCAAGCGACGTAGCAGTGAGTTGGTCCTGAGAAAAACAAAAAAAAAAAAATTAAAAAAACTACTCTTCTGAACGTTGAATTCAATATTTGTTTCATCACGGTGAACAACGTCGCAGAAACTGGGCTCATCGTTGCTAACCTTGAGTCTATAGCCCGAATTGGGACTTCGACCGAAGGGTAATCTAATCAGATCCCAACTGCCGCCAGAATATCTAATCTGATCTAGTTTCTTAGCGTACCAGTATCCAGACGGTCCTAACCCTAGTCGGCTTCAAAGCCTTTTAGCTTCAATATCAGCGTTCGGTGAAATTCTATGCTCCACTTTTCCGTTACTAGGGCCATAATATTCTCCGATATACACCTTACACAGCGTAATACATAAATTACATCCGGGATACCGCATATGTGCCAAGAATAATTGTGTTTTCATTCACAACCTGCACCTCGTGTCCGGAATCTACTACCCTGGGTCCATAGGTCGCTTCGGTTCCGATAATATCATCGCAACCCGAACCAAACCACTCACAGGTGGGTCCGTCGTTTCGAGTCGAACCACCTTCTCATGGAGATATCCACAGCATCCCAACGCCGACGAAAAGCGCAAACAAAGGCACATGAGTCCGACCTCGGAAATTCCACTCTCCTGTAGAAAACGAACCGTTGCAGCGAATTTCTTGACTTAATCCTAGTTCACGAAAGCCACACAATAACTACTTACTAGTTTGACAAGAGTTCAATCAACCAAAGCTAGAAGGTGACATCAGGATCTCGTATCGGCTTAGCTGTTCAAGATGTACTCTAAATTCTGGCCAAAAGGGGGTCTTCCCGGTATCCTGCATCATTATGTGAGTTTCCCTTCACCAAATACACATAATGAATATAGCTGACTGGACGATGAATGCCAGACCGAGACACTTGTCACATTCGAATACACAACCTCTACCATCAGAAAGCCACACAGTCTCCTCTTCGTCGGCGGTCTAGGCGATGGCCTCGCAACAACATCCTACATGGCGGACCTCGCGCACGCCCTTCAACCAACAGAATGGTCTCTCTTCACCCTGAATCTCACATCCTCGTACCAATCATGGGGTCTCGGCCATCTGGACCGCGACACGAACGAAATCGCCCAATGCTTAAACTACATCAAAGAATACAAGACCGAGAAATTTGGCAACGGAAAGATCGTCCTCATGGGCCATTCAACGGGTAGCCAGTGCGTTGTGCACTACCTCTCCCGGCCTAACCCGCACACCACTACTCCCTCGTTCGACCCAACGCTGGAGCATATTAAGCGCATGGTCCTTGACGGTGCGATCATGCAGGCTCCTGTCTCTGATCGGGAGGCGATCAAGTGGGTGCTTAAATGGGGTATTGGGGGCAAGTCGCCCAGCGAGGTCCGGGAGATCTATGATAAGGTTGTGGCTCTTGCGAGAGAAGGTGTCGCGAAAGATAAGGACAGCGGGTTTGACACCTTGCTGCCGATTAATTTGACCGGGACTATGGGGTATCCGCCCAATACGCCCATTAGCTGTCGGAGACTTTTGAGTCTTGTTAGTCCCGATAGTCCCGATTCTCCTGGGGAGGATGATATGTTTAGTTCGGATTTGAGTGAGGAGCAGCTTGCGAAGACCTTTGGGAAGATCAAGCAGGGGGGTTTACTGAAGCATAAGCTTATGGTTTTGTTTTCGGGGGCGGATCAGTCGGTTCCCGATTGGGTTGATAAGGAGCAGTTGTTGGAGAAGTGGAGGAAGGTGACGGATCGTGATGGGGAAGCCCCTATCTGGGATCAGGAGCATAGTGCTGTTATTCCGAATGCTTCCCATGCTTTGAGTAATGATGATCAGGCGGAGCCGCGGAAGTTCCTGGTTGAGAAGGTTATGGGGTACTTGCGTGGTGCTGAGAAGGCATGAAAGATATTGCTAAGCAAATAACTACTAGAATGTATATATGTGAAACCGTCTTAAGGGCAGAATGGATAATGATATGCTACGTTAAGAGCCCCGGTACTGTTCAGACACAGCGCTGTAGAAGGCCTATTCAGACTTTGATACTAGCTTTTAAGGAAAAGAAGAGCAGTCTTAACGCGTCTCAAAGGACCTTCTTCCTTAGTTGCTGTTCCACTCATCTAGGTCCGATATGATGCTCTTGTGCCTCGCTACAAGCTGCTAGAAACCCACATCTGTCACCACCGCCTTCTTTCACTCAGATAGCAGCAGTTTGCCGATGGAATCTAACACCAACGGGTACGATGGTCTTAACAGAATGAACAATGGGGATTGGAGCCAAAAGCCTTGGGGGCACCGGTGGCGGATGCCCTTGACCATGTGAACACTCACTCGCAAAACACCTCACACCAAGATCCCATAGCCGTGACTGGGCTATTATGCAGACTTCCTGACGGATGCCATACCCCGGAACCTCCTCGAGGTTCATTGAACAAGGAAATGTTGCGGAGAGACGACCTCCGGTGTCAAATATCAATATTGACACTCATGTATGTCCCTGTCACTAAGTGCTGAAACCATTGACAGGCACTCGGCCCTCCTGCATGCTCCGTCAACATGGGCATCATTATATCACAGAGCCGGACCATCTCGGCTGGAATCGCAGGGTTGGACGGCCATCAACAAGGCTCTGTTGCATAAGATCCTGCGCCTTTCTATTCTGCAGCAGACATCATCGCCGATCAACTTCGATAGTAAGACGTAGCTCATCGCTGGAGTCTCTGTCACATTACTTCTGTATCGCCTCTGATGCTGTTCCACCAATACAGCCCGTTGCGGCCGACAGCTGTGGCCAGTCAGCGGAGCCATCTGACCGTACTAAAGAACGCTGGACTCTGGGATGTTCCTAAGCAGTGGGGTGAGCCACACCGCGCTTCTAGCATCACCTATGCAGTCATTCATGTCGGACTGGTCGCCACAGAGGCTTTTGCAGGTGTCGATCTAGAGTTTGTGCATCAGCTGTAGATGTCGAACATCGTACTTTCGTGATGTGGAGGGAGTCGGGCCGACCACATGTGTTAGATCCCGGGAGGGACACTTGATCGAAGCCAATCTCCAGCTAGCAGCTTTCAGGTAACTGCAGGGTAACTTCCGAGTGGTGCAATGGTGCTACATGAGGTAGTGTCCCATCACACTACTGCTGTCAACATCTGTAGGACACCCAAACTGAGGCCGAACTACCCTAGAACGCGGCCATTTGTGTTAATAGTATACATTCCAAGACTTTTGCGAAACCGACGTTGCATAATTTCCAACTGGTCGCTGATCTGCTCGGAGAGAGCTTGGGGTGGATACGCGGGGAACGCGTGGGAACTACAGATACACTTGACGCAAGGACGGAGCACCAAACGCGTACCGTACCAGAATTTTCCGAATCACCTGACACAGGCCCAATAACATATAGAAAAAATAAAATGACTATATAGATGTAATGATAGTTAATTCATTGATCTGAATTGCTAGTGACTAGTAATTAATCGACAAAATATCGTTGACGAAGCGTAAACATCACCGATTATATACTATCCATGTTTATTGTACATATGCAGAAGAACCAGGTATATATATCCACGTCATGCAACATCAGCGCTGACAGTTTAGGATCCAAGTTAATTTTAATTGATGCAATCTGAATATATTGTTCGATTTATAATTGCACATAGAAAGTATACAGGCCATTGATACTATAAAAGGATATATAGGGCTTAAAAACAATCTTATCTTCTCAGCATACTCTATACATGCTGCAAGAGGTTCAAGACCTGCGTTATCGGCCATCATGATCACGGGATGTCCGGGGAAATGATAACTCCGAGAACCGGCGTCACTCATCACGTGAGTTGACAGAAATTTCTAGGCAGGTGGCAAAATCTCAACACAAAAAGATTCGTACCCAACCCTCATATGGATATAAACGCGATGGTATCAAGCAGTCATCTAGATTCTACTTTGTTGTCGCTAATCTGTGAAAACAAGAGCAATAACCGAATATATTATTATCCTGAGATTTGTTCCAGAATGTTAACTCTGCCTTGTAACTACTGCTCAACCGTCCTGCATCACACACTGTGTTGCCTTGACTCAATTAGGGCCGCGAACCACTATCATAGCATACCCCCATACTCGCTTGACATCAATAAAATCAGACAGTTATCAGGCTCCAGCCAATTTAGATATCCTCGTACATGACACATCCTAAGGCTCAATGCCCATGAAATCAAGGTCGCAATGCTCATTTATCAAGGCACTTACGCGCCCAGTCATCGCAGGTTCGAAAATCTCTCCGTGCGAGCATTCCACTCGCTGAACCTCAATGTGTGGACACTGATTCCGCCACCAATCTACAATACCCGACTCAACGGCCTCCGGAGTGGCTAGGTAGAGCGAACGTCCGAGGTATTTGTCCGGGCATGCGGAATTCTCCCATATATGGGCATGCTTATCAAAGTGTTCCTCAATCAGTCTTGTTTGGCCGGGCCCAAAGAGGCGAACGGCATCATCAGCGGCTGTTTGTCTCTCTTCCTCGTCCTTGAAAAACGGCTGGTCTGGGTTATAACAACGCGTGTCAACAATGACTGTAGAGAAAGGTGATCCTTTTCCAGTTATCTCTAATAATCGAGCCATCTCCAGTACCAACAAGCCGCCAAAAGAATATCCAACCAAAACGACGGGTCGGTCCTGGTCGAGGTGGACGTGAAGCGCTTCCAAGTAATGTGCGGCCCAGTCGCGGAGGGATGCAGGGCCGTTAGGTTTTCCAAAGAAAGGATCAGAGACTTGCACAATATCGTACTGTTCGCTTAGAGCCGGCACCACATGGTCAAACACGCTAGACTGACCAAAGAAGGGATGGATCAAAACCATCGTCGCCCGACTGGTGCTGCGTGCGGTTAGCTGCATGTAAGCAGGGAGTTTTTGCGGTTGCACGTCACAGAGGATTCTGAATGCCTGAGATCGAATGGTCGAAAAGGAACCCAAATCTGTCAAATTGAGCTGGAAGTTGTTACGCCGTAGTAGCGCGAGTAAGCTGATAGCGCGCACGGAATCTCCCCCTAAGTGAGAGAAAGGTGTCTCCAGGCTTATGACCTCCTGGTCGACTCCTAAAACAGTACCCCAATACGAGGCGAGCGTTTCTTCCAGAGTACCTGGGGAAGGGCGAAGATCAGCCGGTGGTGTCCGGCTGGTGCAGGAGGACAGTAAATCTCCATTATCGACAAGCTTTTGCGCTAGGGCATGGATTTCCTTTCGATCCAGCTTATCAGAGGCTGCACGAGGAAGTGGTTTGTCGAGCAGTCGAACGTGCGCAGGGACCATGTAGGACGGGACATTTTGTGCAATATGTTGCTGGATGGTGACAGGGGTAATGCGTGTTTGGTGAGATTTTGCCACCTCAATAAATGCAAGCAAGGTTTCTTTATCTTCCAGGTCCAGTTTGACGACGGCACACGACTGGACACCGTTGAGCTGCCTCGCTGCGGACTCAATTTCGCCCAAGTCAATACGCAGGCCTCGCAGTTTGACCTGAGAATCCATCCGCCCAACCCACTCAATCATCCCATCCCCGTGAACCTTAGCAATATCGCGAGACCTGTACATCGTCTGCCCGGCCCAGAAGGGGTCTGGGACAAATGGGCTTTCAGAAGGATCGCCGCCACCCCGGTATCCCATAGTCACCTGTGGTCCACTGATGCATAATTCACCCGGTACTCCAATAGGGACACGGTTGGATGTACCTGGCTGTAGGATGTAGACGCGACAGCCACGAAGAGGAAATCCGATCGTGGTAATTTGGGAATGGGGTACAGGTTGGTAGTAAGTGGGTCCTCGAAACATACATCCAGTCACAACAACGGTCGTTTCAGTTGGACCGTACTGTATCCAGAATACCATCTCCGTTGGTGCTTTATCCAGGATGTCTCTCTTTACGGCCTCACCTGCCACTATCACGTCACGCAAGTGCGCTAACACGAACCCGTCGGACAATGCACTGGAAAGCATCATATCTGCCACCGTAGGTGTCGTCATAAGTTGATTCACCGCGAAGGCATCCACCCACCCGGCAAGATCACTCCAGAGGGACTGTTGTCGGGCGAGTAAGACGCGCCCCCCTACGGCAAGTACGGGGAAGATATCGCTGACTGACATATCGAATGTATATGAAGCGATCTGAAATCTATTCGCGGTCCAGGACATGTATGGTTCATTTGTTGCGGATCTCATAAAGGATACCAAATTTGCGTGATTGACCATCACGCCTTTAGGCACGCCCGTGGAGCCAGAAGTGTAGATAATATAGGCGAGAGAGGATAGATTGGGCTTTCCCCCGGATCGTGGAGTGCATCCCCAACCGTCCGCTGCGTCAGAAAGTTCGTCCAGGGTCGAGATAGTTGCGCCTGAAGAGTGCCCAATGGCATGCAGCTTGTCAAATCCTTTCTGGCCATCCCAAAGGATAAGCTTGGCCTGGGCCGATTGACAGATCATTCTCAAACGTTGCTCTGAATGGGAAATGTCAAGTGGAATATAAGCAGCTCCAGCTTTTAGAACTGCCAGTATAGTCACTACCATGTCAAGTCCTTTGTCGAAGGAAATTGGAACTAAGGGTTGTTCATGACGCGCCGATTTCGAAAGGTGATTGAAAAATGCGCGGATCACGATTGATAGCTTGGTGCTCTCCCTGTCGAGCTCTCCGTACGTCATGAACTGTGAGAGTTCATACTGCACAGCAATCTTGCAAGGGTTCTCAATAGCCTGTCGCGATATCAGATCGTGAGCGCACAGAGACTCGCTATCAGTAGCAAGCGGTAGCTCTGAGGTTTGGTCTCTCGCGCAGCCGAGCTTTGTTAGCGCTGCCTCTTCAGTGTCACCAACCGTTAACCTGGCATTGGGCTGAGAGGGACTGTCAGCTATGGAACTCAGAACCTGTGATATGTGCTCGAGGAACCACTCAATGTCCTCTGTAATCAGAACTGTTGGATCAAACATGCACTGGAGGCTCAAGTGGCCCGTGACTGGATGGCATGATGCTTGTAGCACGACAGGAAATTCAAACCGACCAAGATGCCCTCCTTGGACCTTGAAATTATGTGAAGCTTCTTCCCGAGAGTCCGTTTCGAAACCGAACGCCTGCTGATAAACAAACAGCACCTGAAACGGCAGAAGATCTGGGGCATTTGACTGCCGTCGGATACTAGGCAAACCCAGCTGGTGGTAGGGCACCGTCTCCAAATAGGAATTCAGCGACTGTTTCACCAACTGGTCAAACGACAGTCTGTGCTGACTGCTTCTCGATCCCTGCCTCTGTTGCATGCATATCCTGATGGGGTGTGTTGAGATACAAGGTCCGGCTATGAACCCAGCAGCGCCATCAGTAATAGACCGTCCACTAGACACCTCTCCAAGAACGATGTCTTCAACACCACTATGCTCTGCTACGACTAGAGCCACTGCAGCCCTAGAGATTGCAGCAGGGGTGACTCCTCTTGCTCCAGCTAAATCATGCATGTTTCCCTTCCACGTTAAGGACCGGCTCGAGAACTCGTCTATTTCTGTTATTCGACCACTCTCCAATCCTCTCGCAACCGGCCAGCACGCGGCAGGGGCACCGTTTAGATAACCTTTCCAAAATGAGGTTGCACTTTCTTTTGGCATTGCTTGCAGCTGAGAAACAAATGTGCTAAAAGGGATTCTGTTCACAGATGTGTCAGGAGCTCTCAGGGGAACGTAGTCTTTCGCGAGCCGAGCTTTATGATACTCCTGGGAGAGTTCGCGAATAATCCATCGGAAATATGCCTCGTCATATAGGGCGTGGTGTATGGTGAGCTCAAGTTGAGTTGAGCCACTCCCCCTTGCCTTGCACACGGTCGGTACATCTGTCAATACCAACGAGACTGGTATATGACCAAAACCTAAAGTAGAGCGGTCGACTCCGCTATTCCGGCCCTCAATACACAAAAGCCGCTGAACCTCACGGGAGTTAATGTTGAAGATGCATTGCCAAAACGTGCTGGAGGTAATGCATGCTGAAGAGAGATCCTCAGCAACCGGTATGAATGCAGTGCGGAGTGTCTCTTCGCGCTCAATTACTTTCTGCCATGCGAGCTGTATTGCTTCCATATCAAGTTGCGACTGCAGTCCTAGCCGCACGACACTCAGATAGCTGGAGTCTCCTGGTACAGCTAGAGAGTTGGAAAGGACCCCCTCTTGAAACGGAGTGCAAGGCATCAAGTGGCCCACTTCACTTGACTGAACACCCCAATCGCGCAGAGTATCATGATACTCCACCTTGTCCAACGCACAGTGTTGCGTTTTCCCATCAGTGGAAGTGTTGGCTTCCGTGTTACTATCCGATTGTTTTGATAGTAATCGGTCGGCTAATCTTGCAGGCGTTGGGCAGTCGAAGAGGTCTTTAATAGTCGCAGTACAATCCAGGCGTTTCGAAACTCGAGACACCAGGCGGGGAGCCAACAGAGAATGACCCCCAAGGCTAAAGAAGCTGCCTACTCTATCGACCGATTGTAAGCCCAATACCTCAGCAAAAACATCGCAAAGGATTCGCTCCATTTCACTGCCGTATTCCACCGTTAGCCTGCCTGCACTTGACTCAGATTCCGTAGCCACCGGTTCTTGTTGTTTGATTCTCTGGCGAAGGGCCTGGCGGTCGACCTTGCCACGATCTGTCAGTGGGAGCTGGTCGAGGATTGTAATCGTGCGTGGAATCATGTAGGCTGGAAGCTGCGCGCGCAACGACTCTTTGAGCTCATATATGCACTGTTGATCTTGTTGGCCTTGAACTGGATGGTTTGTGAAGGAGTCCACATCCCGACACTGATGATCGACAGGGAAGTCGAAGAACACCCGCTGTTGTCTACAATTTGGCCCCAGTCGATGGAAGATTGCATCAAATGCCCCGCGCTGTGAGCTTTGGCGAGCCCAGCTAATGTCTACTTGGAATCCTGCCTGGTTCGCTATGGCGACCAGATCTCCTGGCAACAAGGCCGAGCTCTGTGCTGCTCGGTTACGGTGACGGACCTGCCAGTGGCTCCTCGTGTCCATGGAGCGAGACTGAACCCCTTCTTTGAGGGCATCCACTATATACCTTTCGAGGATCGTCCTGCGATTTGGTATATTCTCCACTGCAATTATGGTGTTGTCTTGCGAACTTCTGAGGTGCTCTAACAAGCTTCGTGAATTGAGAGACCGCGCTGTATAGTCGATCCAGTCCTTCTTTTCAACCTGGTGGGTGATGCTTGTCGCTGCGGTAGCATGTTTAAGGTGAACGACGGCAGAGAAGCGGTAGCAGCTGAGTTCGTTTGTGGCACTCATTAGCTTTGGGAGAATCTCAACATGCGCTACCTGATCCGGGAATTGATTGGTCAAGGAAGTGAAGAATGCAGGGTCTACAAGCAATTCGGTCTCTGCTGCTTTGGATTCCTCTATACATTTCCGGACCTGATCCTGTGTGGCTTTCGCGCCGCCGTTGTGCAAGGCCTTCGAGACCAGGAACTCGTCATACAGAGGGTAAGACCGGATGTCACCAAAGAACAATGACTTCACGCCCTGCAACCGAATAAGCTTCTGAACAATCTCAGAGAGATAACCTGCGCTTGGAAAGTATTGCGCGACGGAATTGATGATGACCAAGTCGGGGATGAACCCAGGGATGAAATCCTCGACACGGTCAGCCACGCCTGGATGGACTTTCACTCTCCCTGCCAATCTTTGGTCGGCGTTGGCCACTTGCTCCACCATATGAGCGAGCTTTGGTACCAGCTCAATGCCAACGTACTCTTCCAGCCCCTTAGTAATGTTGAAGAGGATCATTCCAGAACCCGTGCCTATCTCCAAGACCTTTCCGGGGTCTTGCCCGTTCAACAAGGTTTGAAGAGTGTCATCCAGCCACTCATCCATCTCTGTAAGGTCAATATTGCATCCATCGTACATAGAGAGCCATCCAACAAAATCTCGCCCGAGTCTGTTGGGTTGATGTGTAAAGCTGTCATACGCCTCCGTATCAAATACATTCTTCCATGCATCCACTCGCTCCGTCTCCGCCACATCATCGTGAATTGGATGCAATGTTACAAATGCTGCTAGGTCAGCCTCTGCTCCTACACCGTTCATAACGACAGCAGCACTGCGTACTGCGCTGTGGGAGAGGATGTTGTGTTCAATCTCCCCAATTTCTACTCGATTGCCGCGGATTTTGACCTGGTCGTCTCGACGGCCAAAGTATTCCAATTGCCCATCAATTGGTCTCCATCGAGCATAATCGCCGGTCCGATATGCCCGGACTGTATCCTGACCGATGACCACGTGTACAAAGCGGCCCTCATTCTTCTCGGGGTCCGTATATCCTCTTGCTAGCCCATCTCCAGTGACAACAAGCTCCCCAACCACGCCTCTGGGGACGACATTGAGTGAATCATCCATAACATATGCGCCAGAGTTACCTATCGGCTTCCCAATAGGTACGCCATTTACGCATGGCTCCTCATCCGGAATTGGGTACACGGTACTTGCCCCTGTGTTCTCGGTAGGCCCGTACCCGTTTAAGATGATGCCCTGCGTCAGTTGCTTTGCCTGGAAGACATCCTCAGGATCAAGACGATCTCCGCCTAGAATCAATAAATCCAAGTTTTTCACAATGGAAGGGGTATTATGCAGACACTGCTTGAATAATGCAGGGGTGAACATGGCAGCTCTCACGTGGTGGCGGGCATATACATCGCTCAGGGCCTTATAGTCTAGTACTGTCATCGCATCAACGCAAACCACCACACCACCGCTGAGAAGAGGCATAAAGACTTCCCAGGTAGACACATCAAAGGACAGACTGGCCATATGAGCTAGAGGCTTGCCTGCGGCTTTGGCGAAGTTGAAGTCTTTAGCTAGTCGTACAATTGCACGGTGCTCGATCATGACTCCCTTGGGCCTCCCGGTCGATCCCGAAGTAAAGAGGACACATGCTAAACTAGTAGCGGATATTGAAGATTCACTTTCAAACTTCTGATTGTCTGATTGTTCAAGTCGCTGATCATCGAGGATGCTGGAGAGAGCAACAAAATCAACGTGAGCCAAACTGACATCTGGAACAGCAACCTGAGCTCCATCCACCACAATAACAGTTATTCTTTCACTTATACACGACAGGACACTGCAAATCCGAGTTTGCGGAGTGGAAGCATCTAATGGTAGGTACGTAAGATCTGCCTTCATGATTCCTAGAAAGACGGTGATTGCTTCGGCGGATCGAGCTGCGAGTACCCCGACAATCGTCTCCCGGTCGAGATGGAGGCTACGTAGCCACTGTTCGATATTATCCGACTGGCGGTCGAGTTCCCCATATGTGACTTCTTTTCCTTCATGCACGATAGCAATACTGTCCGGATGAGATCGTGCTTCCTGACGAAATAGGTCAACTACAGTCACATCCCGTGGATAGTCCGTCCGTTTTATGCTCAGCAGATCATCCATGTCATGCAGAGAGAGGTCATTGAGTAAGGCCATCGAAGCAATGCTTATGCTTGGTTGGTTTAGCCCACACTCAAGAACTGCGTAAAACACTGAAATCATCGCTTTAACGGTTTCGGGAAAGAACATATCCTGAGCAAACACGACCTGACCGCTTAAACCATTCTCTTCCTGGAAAAGGTGAAATTCGAGATCGAATCGAGTGGTACGTGACAAAAGGATCTGCTCTGTCACGAGTCCCTCCAGCTCCTCCTTCCCTTGTGTTTGCGGGTGGACGGCAAATACTGTCTGGACCAAGGGGTTCTGCGTCGTTTCTCTGTCGGGCTGCAGAGCAGACACGATCCGATCGAAAGGAATATCCTGGTGGGCAAAGGCCTCAGTAGCAGTTGACTTCGCCTGGTTGACAAGATCTTCAAACGTGGTATGATGATCATCGACCTTGAGCCGGATGCACTGCACGTTGACGAAGAGTCCAATTATGTCGTGGAGTTCTTCCCGCCCTCGGTTGGCGATTGGGGTACCGATAGTTGCATCGGCTTCCCTTGTAAGACGGTAATGGGTGGCTCTGAACACAGCCAGTAGAACAATGAAAGGTGTTAACTGATGTTGCTTACAGTATTGGCGTAATTGGTCGTACATCGCACCATCGATGCGAACTTCCTCGAAGATTGCTTGCCTAGATGGTGTTTGAGGCCTTCGTTTATCACAGATGAACTCAGCCGGCTTACTTCCAGTGAGCTTTTCAATCCAATACGTTAGCTGGCGGTCATGTTCTACCATTTGCTCCTTTTGGCTCTCCCAAGCCGAGAAGTCGCGGTATTGTATGGGTAGCGGTGGTAGCTGAGCATGGATGGGGCTGCCGTGGAGCGCGGCGGAATAGAATGTACTCAATTCCTTCAGGAGTACTGCGACGGACCAACCATCACAAATAATGTGATGGATAACAATCGAGAGAATATGTGACCTCTTATTCTGGCGAAGAACCAGTGGTCTCCAGCCTGGATGTACTTGGAGATCAAACGGGGTGGATTGCTCCTTTTTTAGGGCGCCAAGCAGACCTTCTTCGTCCACTGCAGGCGGGACTTCAACAACCCTCAGCTGACGATGTGCGAATGGATGGACGACTTGGACGTTTTGCCCGTCACGATGTTCGAAGGTCGTCCGCAGTGTTTCGTGCCTCTCCTCAATTGCGGACACTGCGGCCTCCAACGCATCGAGATGGAGGTCTCCCTGGATGCGAAGGCCAAATGGCATGAGATACCAAGTTGAACCAGGATGTAACTGATCTAAAAACCAGAGTCGACCCTGAGCGAATGACTGCCTGACTATCATTTTATCCCGAGGGAGTCTGGGAATTGAAGTGTAGCTTCTGTGGTTGGTAGCCGTCGACTCCAGTTGTCGTGCCAAATCTCGAGCGGTCGCAAAGTCAAACACATCTTTGAAGGTAAGGTTGGCATGGAGGCGATGATTGATCTTAGATACTGCTCGGATGGCGAGGATGGAATGGCCACCAAGGTGGAGAAAATTGTCCAATACACTTACACGTTGGGCCAGTGTTTCCTCGAAGATCTCACAGATCACCTTCTCTCTTTCGGTCGTGGGTGCGATGTAGGTGTCCTGACCCTGACTGGATAGCAGAGAGTCCGCCAACAGGTCTGTTGCTCTCTGAGCTAACAGCTGGCGATCAACCTTTCCACTGGGGACGCGAGGAAGCCCCCCTTCCAACGGGAACAGATACGAGGGCACCATATGAGCCGGAAGCCTGGTGGAAATCCATGTTTTGATTTGGACGGCAGTATTGGCGTCCCACCCCTTGCCGGGGGTTTGGTTTGAAGCCTTCACACAGAATCCAACCAGGCTATCTCCGGTGGGAGTGTTCACCACCACGACCGCACAACCATCAACGAAACTATGCTGAGCTATCGCCATCTCAATCTCTGCAAGCTCCACACGTTGACCACGTATCTTGATTTGACGATCGAATCGACCTAGGTACTCTAGTTTTCCATCGGGATGGAACCTTCCAATATCGCCTGTGCGGTACAGGAAGCCCTCCGATGCCTGACTTACAACATCGCGTTTAAAACGTTGCTTTGTCAGTTCTGGCTGGCCAAGATATCCCTGTGCAACTTGTGGCCCCGTCACACAGATCTCGCCGATACATCCAACTGGTACATGATCGTTAGATTCGAAGCCTAGGAGGTGAATTACATTCTCCCCAAAGGGATATCCAATTGAAACCGAGGTTTGCTCCTTAGCATGTGCTTTCGGAACGCGATAGAACGTCACATAGAACGTTTCTGTTGGGCCGTATCCATTCCAAACCCGACACTCTTCTGGGACATAGCTCATAAGTTGTGCATCAAATACTTCACCAGCCAACAATAAAACGCTAAGAAACGGAAAGGCTATTTCAGCGTTCTTGACAGGCTCCCAGAGCATATTTGCAATTGTCGGAGTCAGAGAGATATGAGATGTGATTGAAGCATCGACCCAGGCACCTAGTGATGGGAGTAGCTTTTGTACTGGAACAAGAACCACTCTACCGCCGCAACAAAGGGTCGTAATAATGTCTGCCATGGAAACATCGAAGGTATATGACGCCACGGGCATTCGAGAGTTGTACCACCGTCCATGGACATCCGGGTTGTTATATCGCATGAAGGCAAGTAGATTGCGATGGGTGATCACCACTCCTTTAGGAGTTCCCGTCGAGCCCGAGGTAAACAACACATAGGCAATCCGGGAGTCGTCCCTACAATATTGTGAGATCACTGCTTGACCCGACGAGGCGGGTCTGGATTTGAGATCCTCAAGAGTAATGAGCTTGGTGTTTGTTGCGTGGCACACCGAAACCAGGGTCTCATTGCCTTTATACTCCTTCCCACAAATAATGAGCGAAGCACGGGCCGTCCTTACTACACTGATAAGTCTCTCAGGTGGGTAGCCAGGCTCAAGAGGTACAAATGCAGCGCCTGCTTTAAGGATTGCCAAAATTGCGACAACCATGTCTGTGCTGCGCTCGAAACAGATGGGAATAATCGGCTGTTGTGAACTGACATCGTCCAATGAGACTATATGTCTTTGTAGCGCCATAGACAGACTTGTGCTTCGCTGTTGCAGTTCACCATAAGTAACATATTCATGTTGTGCAAATTGCAAAGCAACTTTCTCGTGCATATTCCTCGCAGTATCATCGAAGGCTTGTGTGATGGACGATGTCTCCGTTGGCATAGTATCATCAACCTTTTCCACATCCTTTGCTGTATGACAGCGGCTCCATAGCTCTAGTTGTCTAGTCTCCTGGGCGCTGAGAGGAACTCGTGCCGACCTGAAACTATCGCTCCTGGTCGGGTCTACCTGTACGAGAGCATCGATCGATTGAGAAATATGATGTAAGAACCATTCAATCCTAGGCTTGTCGATCACGTCCGGTGCATAGGTGCAGTGGAACACAACCCCTGAATCTCCAGAGAGACACGAACATTCAACGACAATGGGGAAGCCCATTTGCCCCAAATTACCCCTCCGTATTTGGAAGGCGTCATCTCCAGCGAGTCCTTCCTTCTGGCGAAAGGCATCCTGGTAGACAAACAGAACTTGAAACGGAAGTAGGTCTACGCGACAAGATTGCTCTCTGATCCGTGAAAGCCCATAAAACTGGTGGGGGAGTGTTTCCATGTACGATGTGAAAGACTCGCGCAAGAGCTGCAGCATCGTACGCCTTTTGGATTCCCCTTCATCGGCTATTCGAATCCGGACTGGATGAGTGGTTGCACATGGCCCTGTAATGAATTTCGCTCTCGCGTCGCCGGGGCCGCGAATATCCGGTCTCCCCTTAGAAACCTCACCGAGCACCACATCAGTAACATTGGTGTGTTCAGCCACAGTTAGTGCTAATGCTGCACGAGCGATCGCGGCGGCAGTAACTTGGACTTTGGAAGCTGCGGCTCGAAGGTTGCCTGTCCATTCAAGTACTGCTGTCTCCGGGCTCTTCACAGAAGTGATGGAGCTTTGCATCCCGTATGGAAGAGGCCATGTACTAGGAGTCGCATCCGCCAAATAGCTTTTCCAGAATTTTCCAGCAGTAGATGTGGACGGCGCTGTAGCTAGCTTAGAGTGCACGAAACGCACGTAAGTGGAGAATGGAATGCGTTGGTCTTCTGGCACTTGAGGAACTACCTCATTGCATGCGATTGACCTGTATCTACCGGACAAGTCCTTTAACAATAAGGAAAGATACGCCTCGTCGTACAATGCATGGTGCATTGTTATGAGTAGGGTGCATTCTTGCCCTTCGCCGTCCTGGCTTCCGATGGCAACTATGGCAGCGACTGGAATATGGCCCTGCTGAGCTTTTCCCGGGAGAGATGGATAGGATGGAAGCGCAGCGTCGGGAGTCGCAGGAGTGCTGACCGTCTCCATTGTCTTAACGCGACCTGCCTGGGGTGATTCAGGATACAGAACCACTTGGAGGAGTGAGCTACACTGTCCAGGCCCTCGTATATCAGTCATATCCATATTAGTAGGGATGAACGTGGTGCGCAGCATATCTTCATGGTCAACTGTTTCCTGCCAAGCATATTTGAGTGCTTCTACATCGATTTCCTTGCCCAGGCCGACCGTCATATGTGCCAAATATCCAGCAGAGCTTCCACTTTCATCGCTGCTGGAAAGCACACCTTCCTGGAATGGTGTACAGGGCATTACACACCGCACCTGGCCGGGGTCTATCCCGACGCGTTGCACCATTGTCTCCCAGCCCTGAATGCCGTTGTCGGGGAGACGTGTCATCTCGTTAAGATCTAGTGTCCAGTCTGCGATGTGGACCGGAGAGACAGCCTCGTTTGATGTCTTCAGTATCGTAGCTAGCTCAGCAAGACTATGAGCCTCTACAATGTCCCGAGGGGTACATTTGAGTCCCTTCTCCCTCAGCCTAGCGTTCAACTGCAATGCCAACAGAGAATCGCCTCCGGACGATATGAAAGACTTGTCTAATGATATGATGTCTTCCTTAACCTTGAATAGTCGGGCACATGACTGTTTCAACAGGATCTCAGTAGGGCTTTCAGGACCTCGCGACATATCCTGATGTGCCTCTGAGTTCATTTGCGTGGACGGAGATAACTCTATGATCGATGCCTCAGGCACTGTTTCTCCTTCCTCCAACCTCACCATCCACGAACGTAACTTTCTCTTGTCCGCTTTACCACTGGATGTCAGGGGAACTGTGCGCACATAAATCCATGTGGATGGGATCATATGACCTGGAAGCTGATTTCGACAAGAGGGTTCTACCTCTTCTTGGAGGAACGTTTTGCAAAGGCTGGGAGGCACTGGATCTTTTGTTGAGATGAAAGCAATCAGGCGCGGTAGCCCACCTCCCCGCTTGAATTGATAAAGATCAACAATAGCATGGGCTACGCGAGGTGAGGCGGCATGGACCACTGACTCAATCTCTGCAGGCTCGGCTCGCTGACCCCTGATTTTGATTTGGTCATCCATCCGTCCCAGGTATTCCATCACACCACCATCCGTGAACCGCCCTAGGTCACCTGTTCTGTACAGCACCGTCTGTGTGTTGTATGGGTCTCGTGTAAACGATCGGCTTGTTAAATCTTCTCGTCCGAGGTATCCCCGGGCAACCTGGGTCCCGCCGATGCAGATTTCGCCAATTGCTCCTATGGGTTGACGGTCGTTACTGCCTGGTCGAAGAATATATATTCGATTACCACCAAACGGCCTTCCTATGGGAACCTGGGCGTGCGTTGGCTGCGCATCCACAGGGTGAAAAGATGCATAGAAAGTTTCTGTAGGGCCGTATCCATTCCATACACGACATTCACGGGGGAGTGCTTTCATAATATTTGGATCGAAAACCTCCCCTGCTAGCATCAGCACAGCTACATGTGGTGGGAGGCTTCTAGCGAGGAGAGAGGCCAGTGTTGGGGTCATGGATAGAGTAGTGGCTAGCATTCGGTCTGCCCAGTATGGCATGGAAGCCAACATCTTCTCACTGTCCACCAATGCCACCCGAGCACCAATAGCCAGACTTATCAATAGGTCTGCCATAGACACATCGAATGTATATGCGGCCACTGGCATACGGCAACTCGTCCACCGGCCAATGATCTCATTGTGTTGAGTGGTTATGAATGATGTAAGGTTGCGGTGCTCAATCATCACTCCCTTAGGCTGCCCTGTGGACCCGGAGGTGAACAGAACGTACGCGAGCGACTCGGAGTGGGCTTCACGAAGGGCGACCTCAGAGGGAGGCAGTATAGAGAGGTCATCGACAGTGTATACCGAGGTCGATGTGCGGTCACCAAGCGCATGAAGCTTGCGACGGCTATCCTTGTCAAGTAAGCCGTCGACGATTATCGTAGACCCAGTTTGGCGCAAGATGGATTCTAGCCTGCCCTCTGGATCAGAGATATTCAGCGGTACATATGCTGCTCCAGCCTTCAATATGGCGAGAATCGCGATCACCATGTCAACGCCCCGGTCACAGCAGATTGGGATCAGCGGGGGAGTAGATCCGGACCTTGGATCTACAAGCCGTTCTATCACTCTAGCAATGGCCGTGGACTTCTTGTCTATCTCACCGTATGTTACGAACTGTGACTCTGCGACCTGAATCGCCACCTTTTCTGGTACCTGCGCCGCCCATCCCGTAATGAGCTCGTGGATGCAAGGATATGAGTCAGATGGCCGCGAGTCGACGGGCTGGCTCCATTTGGTAAGCAATTGGTCTTCATTGGAAGTGATAGATAGAACACTGTCGAGTTTCCTATCCATCTGGTGCGACAGTGTTTGACAGTACCAGGCCATGCGCTCCACCAGGCACTGTGCAATTCCTGTCTGCAAAGGATGTCGACGCTCCAGACGCATCACCATAATATTAGCGTCAACCTCCCGCTGCCAGCAGGACAGCGTAATGGAGGGGGGTAGCCCATCGTCAACACTGTCTAGCTCAAGTATTGAATTCAGGCCATCATTTTCGAGCACGTCCGTTCGAACACCAAAGAAATTAAGAAGCGTATTGACTAAAGCCGGGGCCTCCACCCCAGCTGCTCGAGCCACGCCATCGACACCAACCGTACTGTGTGAGCCAGCCAAGCGAATTGCAGCCTCTGTCGATTGCAGAAGATCCACGACCCTACCATGTCGGTTCAGATGGGTACGAATGGGGACAGTACTGATACATGGGCCGATAATATCTGCCACGCCATCAAGTGGAACCTGTCGCCCTGAGAATAGCATTCCGTGAGTAACATCATCGCTGTCAAGGATTTCCGAGAGGACAAGACTCCACGCCAGTGACACCAGTGCTGCAGGCGATATGCAATTTTCAGATAAAATTGCTAGGTTACAGGCCTGCTCGACGACAACGGCCGCGGCATTTATAGGCCTTGAAGACATCAAGGAGATAGGCAGAGACTTAGGCTGTACTCCATTCAAGGTCTCCGACCAGAACTTCCCGTGGCTATGGTCTGCACTACTATCGGAAGCCACATAGCGGGCAAATGAGCCAAACGAAGGCCGTGGGGTCAAAGATTCGATTGGGCAACCATCCACAAGAATCTGGGTCAGCTCGCTGAAAAGGAGATCTTGGCTCCAAGCGTCAATAAGGCTGTGGTGTAGGAGCCATATTAATCTTGCCGCGGACCCATCAGCGGCGTGCACTATTCGAACACAAAACGCTTGCTTCATCGGATTTCCATAGTCAGGGTTGCATAATAAGCTCGTGACCATTTCCTCCATCTCAGTATGATCTTTGACCTTTACTTGACCAACCGCGCTGGCGGTGGGGCTCTGTGTGTCACGCAAGACCAAGGCCAGTGGCCCTACTTCCAGGTCGATATGGAAAACCGTCCGCAGTATCCCATGCCGCTGTATGAGGCTCTTGACGGCTCCCTCAATTTGAGAGCATATTGCTTGATCTGTGGGGATCCGCCAGACGCGGCACGTAACATACGATCGCGATTCATGATCAGCAATCCCTTCGTAAAGAAGGGCCCGTTGCATTGGGGTACACGGAATTATATCGTCCAGTGTATCTTCCGGGTAAAGGCGAAACACACGATCGAAGCAGTCGTCTGGTAGCAATCCGAACGCTGACGTCGATGACGCACTAATTGATGTCTTGCCAAGGACATCCTTTCCGGCGAGATACTGGCAGATATTTGTTATCTGCTGACCCATGAGTGCCGCGATATCCTCCTGATCTATCTCACCATCTGACGGCCATGTGGCCTCAATATAGGCTTGCCTGTCATGCACGTATAACTCAAACGCGGCATGCGATAGAGGAACGGCGTGTGGAGAAGTCTCGATCCAGCTTAAGCCTGGAAGTTGGACCGGATGTAGCATCATTTCATCATGGTCATGTGGATCTTGTCTCACCCCCTGGTAATTGAAAACCAGTGGCATAATCTCGCTTTTTCGCGCATTAGCCGTACTCCAGCGGGAAGCTACGAAATGACGAAATCCTCGGTCGTTTTCCATCAATAGACGGCGCTGGTCTTTGACCCGACGCACCACGGACTCGATAGACGATAGCTCACATCTGCAGTCAAGGATCATAGGTATAATTGCGGTGAACCAACCTATCGACCGCGAGAGATCGGCAGTGTTTGTTCCCGTGTGTCGACCATGTGTTTCCAATCCAACTACAAGGCGGTCAACAGCGCGCACAAAGTGTTTGGATATCGTCATGGCTAGCCCTGCCAGTAGTAGATCGAGAGGCTCCGTCGAAAGTACGTTGTTCGAACGGCCTAGAAGTAGCGCCGTGATGCTTGGGCTTAGACTAGCTGATGTTGTGGTCCGATTTACTGGGTGAATTGGAACCAGCTCCGGCTGACGAACCCACAACGGTAATCGTTCGGAGTCAAATGAAGATAGCAAGATTTCAGGTTCCTCTGGTATACTGCCTGTGGCTAGCGACGCATCTTGACTCTTCATCTGGCCTTCCCGCGTCCACGCGAGGAAGCTCATTGTGGCAGGCTGCAGAGCGATAGATTCTGGTTCCTCCTTTGCCCGTACCAAGACATTTAGATCATCACGAAGGATTTCCCAGGAAACTATGTCAACCACGAAATGATGAACGGTCCAGAACAGGAACACACGACTATCACCATCCAGACGATAGAGTTCGGCATCCATTACCTTACCCCGTCGGATATCTAGTCCGGCTATTCGGTGCTGGATTTGATCTCTTAGAGCTTGTAGTGTGAGTGTCCGCGGGCTATCCAGGACTAGTGGCTTAATGTCCGAGCAAGAACGTATCCTGATTGTCCACTCCTCCACGGGAATATCTAAGCTCCAATGTACTATTGCGCGCAAAGGATCATGATGATTGCGAAGACGTTGCAAGGCGTGCTGAAGCCGTAAGGGGCAGACTGTTGTCACGTCCAGCAGCACTGACTGGTTAAAATGATCAATAATCTGTTCTCCACGTTGGGAAGCATACTTCAACTGGATACCAGCGTATCTTCTAGCAATTGGACCTAGTGCTACCGGTCCGGTATGCGCATCAATGTCCGTTGTGTCTTCAGTGCTCTTCTTGGCTGTAACAGTGTGGGAGGTCGCGCATTTTGCCTGTGTAAAGATCGTGGATGCGTTGCTTATGTCAGTCATATTGAGCTTCAGCCCAGCTTTACGCAGCAGCGATAACAGGCGAATGGCGCGAATAGAGTCACCTCCAAGACGAGAAAATGCAACATTTGGGGTGATGTTTGCCCTGTCGATCCCAAGAACCTGTACCCATGCGTCAGCAATTTTGTCTTCAATACTACCTTGTTCCCAGCTTCCAGCATGGTTTGTATGCTGGCTCGTAAATAATTTCCCTGCCTGGTCCATCTTCTCTGCTCGAGCGCCGAGTTGTCGTCGGTCGACCTTCCCGCTAGTGGTTAGGGGCATGACCTCGAGAGGAACAAAACGGGAGGGGACCATGTAGCTCGGCAGGCGGCTATCCAGATGGCGATGCAGTATAGACTCTGTTTCGGCCCAGTCCTGCGAACAAGTGCTTGTCTGCTGGTCCTTCTGAGTCTGGATAAAGGCAACAAGGACCTGACCATCATCTCGATCAAGCACAATTACCGTACAGGCGGTGGCCATGGCATGCTCGAGACATACTGACTCGATTTCAGATATTTCGATTCGTAAACCACGCAGCTTAATCTGGCTATCGATTCGGCCATGGTGTTCTATTGATCCATCTCCACAGAGCCTCCCAAGATCCCCACTCCGGTACATCCGTTCGCCGACAATATGAGGATCACTAAGAAAAGACCGAGACGTCAGTTCTGGCCGACCTTGGTAGCCTCTTGTGACTTGAGGTCCTCCTATGCAAATCTCTCCTATCACCCCAACGGGAACCTGTTCCAAGGTCTCTGGGTTGAGAATGTATAGTCGACAGCCCCCAAACGGATAGCCAATGGGGATATTGCGACGATTTCCGTCTCCTTCGCGAATTTTATAATGCGTTGCGTATATTGTCGTCTCTGTTGGACCAAAGACGTTATACACGTCACACCCAGGGGGCATGTGTGGTAGTATGCTGGGATCAAAGGCCTCCCCACCAATATGAAGCGTACGGAGGTACGGAGGGTTGATTTCCGTCAAGAAGTTTGCCGCCACACGAGGTGTGACAAAGAGGTGGGTTATATTGGTTCTTTCCAGCCAGTCAGGCAGGGCGGCGAGTATTTCGTGGGTCTGTCCGAGGATCAGCCGACCACCACACCCTAACGTGCCAAAGGTTTCCCCTGTTGCTGCATCAAAAGTGGCTGTTGCCAGCTGCAGCCGCACTGAAGTCCAAGTTCCTACCGCCTCCGGTTCATTCGCTTGCATGAAAGCCGCTAGATTGCCGTGTTCGACCATCACCCCTTTTGGCTTTCCAGTCGATCCAGATGTGAAGATAACATATGCCAGAGATGCCGGAGTAGGTCTGAACGAGGGCTTTTTCGCTGTCTGCCCTCCATACAGAGTTCCAAGCCTTTTATTGGTAATAAGTGTAGAATTCGCCTGCTTACTGGCGGCCTGGAGCTTTTCCAAGGTTTCAGCTTCACCATCGCCCAGCATCACTCTTGCGCCTGACAAGGAGAGGATTTGCTGGATGCGCTCCCGTGGGTGATTCTGATCTATTGGTAGATATGCTGCACCTGCCTTTAGTACAGCAATCATAGCAATGACCATGTCGACAGCATTGCTGAAGCAGAGAGGGACAATCTGTTGATCTCGTGATTGCTCAAGCCCCAGGCTGTCTAACCAGTTTACGAGCGCGTTGGACAGCTGGTTGCATCGCTTATTCAACTCATTGTATGTAATGAACTCGGATTGGTTCACTTGAAGGGCGATCTTCTGTGGTGTCATATCGGCCTGCATTTCGAAAAGCTCATGAGCACAGATTTCCGCGTTTCTCGTAGACGTTGAGCGGAATGGGGTCCGTTTTGTGGACCATTTCTCGATAGCTCGTCTCATCTCCTCATCCACGACGTCTGTTATGAGCCTTGGATCTGAGAGCCCATCCCGAGCAGCGGCTGAGAACATGTCGAGCGTGCGACATATAGATCGCAGAAACCAGTAAACGTCCTGATCGCCGAGGTATCGCTGGTCAAAGGTGCATTCAAACGCCAGTTCACCCGTCAATCTATCGCATCTCGATTCCAGTATGAGGGGAAATCCGAGATTTCGTAGCTTAGCCGACTCTATGTGGAAACGACCACCAGCGGTGTATTCTACAAATGCTTCCTGGTGGGCAAATAGAACCTGGAAGGCCATCAGGTCTGGATCAGCCGTCTGTCGGTGGATAGTAGCTAGTCCACAATGTTGATATGGCGTTGTAGCTAGATATGATTCCAGGGCCTGAGTCACAAGCTTGAGCATCCCGGACGACGATTTGCGATCAATCTGGATGCGGACAGGGTGTGTAGCGAGACAAGGCCCGAGGGTAAATCGATCATGATCAAATCGGCCACTGGACACTTCCCCAAACACCACGTCATCTGTCTGAGAGTACTGTGCCAGTGCCAGACCCAATGCAGCACGTACAATCGATGCAGGGGTTGCTTGAAATTTCTGACCCAAAGCAACGGCGTTTCCCGTCCATGATTTGACCACGGTCATCTCCACGTCTTGGCCATTTTCTTCTCGCATTCTTCGTATTCCACTTGCGACGGGCCAAGTAGCGGGGACTACTTCGTGCATGTACTTCTTCCAGAACTCCTTCGATACCTCGGGGTCATCATTGCAGAGGGACTCCACAAAAGCGGAGAATGGCCGACTTGGGGGCAGGGCAGCCTCTGGGCTTTTCATTTCCAGTGCTTCGTACACGATGCAAAGCTCCGCTACTATTCTTGAGAGGAATGCCTCATCGTATAACGCATGATGAATCTTAAGGTGTAACCTCCAAGGCTGATTAACAGACCCCTGGCTGATTCCCGCCGAAAGAGGGACTACTCCGAATTGGAACGCGATAATTCTGTTGTCGAGGCTAACCAGCCGTCTCACGTCCTCGGCGGATTGACTCAGAACGATTTGAAGGATGTTGGACTCACTGACTGGCGGATGTTGTACTTCCGAGAATGATACAAATGCGGTCCTCAACATGTCACAACCGAATACCAATCGTTTCCAGGCTGCGTGGAACGTCCTTAGGTTTAGGGTATCGCCTAGATGTACAGTAATAGTGGCAAAGTAAGCGGACTTATCTCCGTGAAGGCTGGTCTGGATAAGACCTTCTTGCTGGGGTGTGCATGGATAAATCGCATCGATCGTGTCAGTGGCAATGCTGAAATCAGCAACGATCCGTTCCCAACTGTCCTGATGATAAAACGCCTTTGTGATCTGCTTTTTGGGGATGCTAGACGGAGACATAGCCCTTGCTACATCACCCAGAGCCATGGGGCTAAGCAGGTCCCGTAAGGAGCAATTCATCCCTTCTTGTCGCAATGCGGCCAAAAGACGCATTGCCAACAGAGAGTTACCACCAAGGGCTATAAAAGTGGAGTCCATGGATACAGCATGAAGGGTTGTGCCCAGTATGTTCGCGCAGGTGGCTACCAAGAGCCTTTCTGCTGGGCTTTCTGGTAGTCGCTTTGTTATTTCTCGCGTTTTCCATGGCGCCGTTATTACATAGAGACCATCGTGGGTACCACCTGTTGCAACACGTTCCACCCACGAAGATAAAGTGCCCCGGTTCAGCTTGCCACTAACTGTAAGGGGAAGATATGAAATCATGATCCACACGTCTGGAATCATGTAAGGTACCAACCGCCGTTGGCAAGAAGGCATTATGTCTTCCTTCCATGCAAGTTCGATGTCTTGCGCACCTTGACTGGCTTCAGGAAGTATCCAGGCAACAAGAACCTCGCGACCGTAACCCTCGAGGTGGTTCACACTGACAGATACCTGTGCGATGATAGAAGAGGACTGCTTGATTGTCACCTCCACTTCACCGGTTTCCACTCGTAGCCCACGCAGTTTGATCTGGCCATCTGCTCGGCCGAGATGTTCTAGCATACCTCTATGATTTAGGCGTCCCAAATCGCCAGTGCGGTACATCCTTTGCGATGGGCGAAATGGATCCATGACAAACCCAAGGTTGGTCAGATCGGGTCGCCCGAGATAGCCTCGTGAAACCTGAGGGCCAGCAACGCATATTTCTCCGATCGCATTTGGAGGAACGGCGGTATTACTATCTCCACGCCGTAATATATAGATTTGGCACTGGCCGAAAGGCCGACCAATGGGAACATCTGTACTGTCTTTCTGAAGTATACAGCAGGCAACATCCACAACTGTTTCTGTAGGACCACAGGTGTTCCAAATCCGTGCTTCAGCTGGGGCTTGCGCCAGAAAGCTTTGGTGGAAAGGCTCACCACCAAACATAAGCGTCTGCAACCGGGGTGGTAGATGCGAAATGATAAGATCCCCAATTGTTGGAGTCAATGCGAGATGGGTGATTAACATCTCCTCCAGCCAGTGATTCAAATTTGAAAGCATTTTGTTGCGCTGCACAAGAGCCAGACGCCCACCGCGGTATAGATTGGCGAAGATGTCCCCGATAGATGCGTCAAAACTGTACGCGGCCAGCTGCAATCGGGTGGATGTCCATGTACCATCTGCATTCCCCTCTCCGGCTTTCATGAATGCAACAAGATTGCGGTGCTCCACCATGACACCTTTTGGAGTACCTGTAGACCCGGATGTGAACAGGACATAAGCCAGAGACGATGAAGGCGGATGCTCCGACCCAGATAAGTCATCGGCGGACTTGTCATGCTCGGAAAGACTCTCAATAGATGTCACCCGGATACTTAGCTCACTGCATGTTGAATGCAGAACATCCTGGATATCTGTCTGGCCTGCAATGACCACGGTGGCATGACAGGCGCTTAAGATGCTCACGAGGCGATCTCTGGGCTGAGAGGGATCTAACGGCACGTACGCACCGCCCGCTTTGAGGACTGCCAGTATGGCAATCACCATATCTACGCTTTTGTCAAAACAGATGGGGACAAGTGGCTGGTCCTTCTGGTCACGGGGAAGGCAGTGCCGCAGGCCTTTGGCCACCCTATCACTCGCATTCGAAAGCTCCTCGTATGTCATAAACTGGTTATGCTCCGCTTCCAAGGCGATCTTGCTGGGCCACTTGCTAACGGCTTGTTCAATCAGGTCATGCGCACTGACAGGGTCATCCTGGACGTCTCTAGGGTTCAACGCCAGGTAATGTTGTCTGTAATCACCCTCGCGACATATTTCCGATACAGCTGCGGCAAATGTTTGATTGTCGATGCTATCACCGGTGGCTTGCATCCACGTTAAGGTTTGGCAAAAGAATCCAAGAAAAGAATCTGCAAATTGCTTCTCGAACCGGCTCTCATGGTATCGTACCTTGGCAAAGAATATTCCTTCTCTTGGGGGTAAAATTTCTACAATAAAGGGGAGGTCGTTCCGAGCTTCGCCCTTAATCCACTCCCAGTGACCCACACCATTCGAAGGATATGACTCATTGGTTTGGCAGACTAGGCAGACGTCAAGGTCTCTGCTGCTCTCGGATAGAAAAGACTTCAGCTGGCTAACACTGAAGTTATGCTGGGGGTCGTTAGATGAGCGCAAGGGCTGCATACATTCTCCAAGCGTCGTGTGTTCCTTCAAGTGTATATTCCGCACTTGCGGTGCCAATACCGGTCCCAATACTTGCTGGTCCGTAGGGAAGAGTCGGCTTCGGGCTGAAGTAATTTCCAGGAACAAGGAATCATCACTATTTCTAAAAACACATATCGTCATGCCCAGAGCGAGACGAAGAAGCCGTGCGGAAACAGCTGGTCGATCCGGTAAACAAATATCAGAACTGATACAAACTTCACGTGTTACCTCCCCCACCCTTAGATCACCATTTGGAACTGGCCCCGGGCTGAGTATGGGCGATGTCTCAATCTGGGCCAGTCGTTCGCGAAGTAATGTCTCATCCTGCTGCCAATCGCGCTTCAGCGGCTGTCGTACTAGGGAAAAGAAATCGGACACCTTCAACACAGCTCCGGGAATCCGCATCTCCTGCTGAACCAGCTCTAGAAGAGCCCTCGCCGACCAACCATCAAGCAAGGCATGATGATACCTGAGGGTGATATATGGCTTTTGCTCTCGCCCACGGACAACCAATGAGAACTTCCACGGCATAACTCCATCCCACTCATCTGTCCTTATGGATTCAAGCGGAAGAATACCGAAACGAATCTCCTCGCCTATCGGCTGTAGGCTTAGTAGCTTCGCTCGATGGAGGACGTATTCCTGGTCAAGCACCGCAATCTGCACATTTGTTGAGTCAAATTCGTTTGGATGGACAAAGACAGATCGCAGCACCGTATGCTTTCTTGCTACTGCATAAATCGCTCTATTGAGCTGATCTGGGTTAACGATCCCCTGGGCGCTGAAATAGTAGGTTTCAAAATATGATTTGTGGGAAGGATCAGCAACGGTAGATAATATCATCTCCTCCTGCATCACCGAGGGAGCATGCATTGATTGCACACATGGTGGTAATGGGCATTGTACGTTTCCGATGGAACCCATGCTGGAAGTTGCAGTGAAAGTCCTGGTAAGAGGAAGAGAAACAGGTGGATGGCAGTTGCGGCCAAGATTGAATAGCAATCGTTGCTCTGACAGTATACCGACTTATATTGCAGGTTTAGCCAGAAGAGACACTGTCTTTCGAACAACTGACAAACACAGGAATGCCAGCTTGACCGCTATATCAATGTGATATGTACCGATGTTACAACAAGGTAAGCAAAGATGTTCAGCCGCAAAAATCTAGGAATGCGAGCGCTATCCCACCAAGATGCAAGGAGTGTAGATCTTTCGACCTCTTTTGCCCCAGTCGTGAAATAATTTATTACGTGACAGCCTGTGGCACGAACAGGTCAACGCCACGTCAGTTGAAATCTTTATTGGCGAACATATATATATACTACCTGCAGTAACAGAAGCCCTGCTACCCTCTTCAAATGACCTCTCCAAGCTCTACACAGCTCGAGATATCCCCTCACCCGCTCTAAATCACTTGCCATGCCGACGCTTTCCGGGATTTACACCTCGCTCACAGGCCAAACTTTGGCTATAGACGAGCATGGTCATCTCAGCATCATCCACAACGACAAGCAGAAAACTAAACTGCGTGCGGATGCAGAGTTCTGGCTTTGTGAGGATGATGGAGTCAGTACTTTGCCTGTAAACCCCACTGTCGCTGGAGAACCCTGTACTAACTCCTGCCTTCGGCCAGAAAATCGGGAAGTTTGGATCTCCCAAGAAGGTAGCTTTCCCCACCATATTCTGAATTTGCAAATTTTTGCTCACTTGTTTCCACAGGTTACTCTATACCTCCAGGGGAAGGATTACCACATCTGGGTGGAACCGCGCGGTTTTAGCGATGGTGCTTACGAGGCATGTAATGTGAACTTAGTTTGAATACTTCCCTTTTTCCATTCCCTTCTTGGTATTGCCTTTTCCTGTCTAGCTTCGGTGCATCGCTGACTGAGAGTGATCCATGGGAACAGTACGGACTAATTCCGATCGAACCCAATGGCCAGTATAGCAACCGATTTCTCGCCCTGAATGAAGAGGGAAATCAGCTAGAGATTCTGCAGTCCTGGTCTGATACAGCCAAGTTTCGATGCATGGAGTGATTATCGGGCATGATCCGGTCGATCGATCGTATTTCATTGGATGTAGGGTGCACGATTGCCTTTTGTGGATTAAATCTGGACTCGGCACATTTATTAATTACAACCAGTTCTTGATGGAGACCTCTTCTAATTTAGTGTCCTTAACTACTGTTCCTTCGAAAGTACATTCTTGATAAAGCCAATACCTCTTTTTTTTTTTTTTTGCCCTGTACCGGTATAATTCAAGATTCACAGTATATGCTCATAGAGTTATGGAAAACAACTCCCATTCCAATAAAACAGAGTCAAAATAGAATGTGTTCTCATTATTCTTTCAATGGTGCTGGCTATACAAACCTTGAATACAATTATGGAATTATAAATATTTTATTTTCTTTTTTGACTTTTTTTTTTCCTTGGCATGTTTCCGAAAACGCTTACAACCAAGGCTGCAAGACGGTGCCAAGATACCTCAGGTCTAGACCGGAAACAGACTGCATATTACCATTGCTTGTTAACTACGAGTCTTTCACTAGTCTCTTGCGGAGGAGCTCGGGGCTGCAAAAGACTTTGCTTTTTTTGCTGTAACCATTAACTAAACATAGATTGTGCATATGCATGTCTTGTGCAGACTTGCTCTTCAAATATTTGTTGTCGTGATCGACATGTGTAACCTTACGATGCTCCACTTCCTAGTGGGTATTATCCACTGAACATCAGGTTTGGCTGAACGGGATCAAGGAAAATGGGGATATTGATTGACGGGGAGACTCAAATTTCGATCGATGATCTGACCTATACAAAGAAAACGTGAAGATAGAAAGGGAATTGCAAAGTGCATAACATGAACAGCGGGGTGAGCGATTTCCATATCACCATCCCTAAGCTAGAATTCCTCATCTACGATCGGCAGTCCTGTCGCTGATCTCATTGATCTACAGAAACACTAACCAAAGTGGTAACTCGGGCGATTTACCTTTAATAAACTATTTTTCTTTAGCTTTTTTTGGGCCAATATCAGGAGTGGATAGGTCAGACAGCCCTCGGAATAGCGGCGATCATGTTTCTATTCAGCCAGCCACTACATTCCCCTTTGGCGTATCCTTGCCAATTCACTAGGTCAGGATAGGCTTGTTGCAACCGAATATGGTTTCCATGACAAGTTGATTGAAAGGCCTTCAGTCAGCCGGCTGGCAACATTCCCGGGGGCTTTCAGTGCGCAGGGTCAGAACAGTCCGCCAACCATCACTTCCCTTGTCAGACATTTCATTGCGTTCTTTGAGCATAGGGCTGTGCGGATAGTAAAGTATGTCCTGTATCCCTTAGATCGGATACAGTTTCATTGGATTCGGGTAACGCCATGCTCAGAGTCGGTGAGCTCAGGAGCCAATAGACTCTCTCGGTAAGGAGTACCGCGAATGTCACTAATAAAGGGCCAGACGATCTCGGCCCATCAAGCAAATGACGCGACGGTAAATGTGCTTGAATCATATTCCACTCCGTCCTAGTTCATGCTATACTATCCATTCCGTCTGCATGACCATAAAATGATATAAAGGTCCACACCGACCTTTCTCGTCCAAATAGGGTAGAGCCACGCGATCAGTCTCGTCTCCTTCCCGGCATACATGAGGTATGCCATGGGTTCAGCCGCAATGCTGTGGAGGATCTATTCGAATTGCGTGAATTATGGCATCTCCGGGGGACGGTTCGAACAAATATGGACATCCTTCATCAACCCTAGTACACATCGCTGCATGATGTATGTCGGAGGGGCTTTCTAGTTAAGATGTGCGGACGTTCTGCAGATCTCGAACGGAGAATGAAAGCCCAACCAACAGAGCCCGCGCAATTACAGAGTCAAAGTAACTATGTGTAAATGCAAGCTCCTTGCTTCGGCATTCGTGGTCTCACCTCACCGGTATTTAGAAAAGATAATTGATGACACAATCGATACTCCAGAGGACCATAACAATACACTGGGTGATATTTCACTCAACCTGCTCTTTACAGTCTACTTGTGCCTCCTGCAAGCTCCATTATCTCAGTTTTGGCAAGCCCTAGCACCCTGACTTGTAACCATGGGTTCACTTGGAGAGCTGGAGCCATCGGCTCCCAGAGCCAGTCTCTGTCATGAAGACCCTGGCATAAGTCTTACCAGCACACTGGTCAGCTATGTTCAGCATATCGAAAGGGAACGTGCCCAATTACCATCGTCGAAGGCACAGACTTGCCATAATGCTGTGGAAAAGTCGAATATTGTCGCGCTCTGCAATAAGGTCATCGCGATGACCATGGACCCGGAGATGTATCTCTTCACCACGTCCTTACAGGTAGGGCAGCTAACCATAATGCCTTAAGATGAGCTCAATTAATTCCTCCACGCGCCAGTTTCATTTCTGCTCGTGTCTGAAAACCGCGGTTGATCTTAGAGTACACGAACACATTCCCCGGCATGGAGCAATCGCTGTCCAGCAATTAGCTGGGGCCGTCGGCGCTGATGAGAAACTGCTAAGTAAGCGCAGGGCACATGCGTCGTATGTCTTCAGGGCATAAAGCTAATCTACGACGCAAATTTACAGGGCGAATCATGAGGATGCTGGTGAACAAGAGCATATTTGCCGAGTCGGAACCAGGATACTATGCCCACACTCCCGTTTCCCTAGTCATCTGCGCGCCAAACATGCCGGATCTTCTCAGCCACAGGTATATCCTACATATAAGCTCTCTTCTAGTTGACTATGAATGCTAACTACCCGCACGTCGAGCAGACTAGAGGACGGGTTCCGGGCTGCAAGCAGGCACGCAGAGGCACTCGCAAAGTTGCAATATCGGGATCCAACCGCGGAGGATATTCTTGGCTTTCAACTTGCCTTCTCAACTACCAGGAATTACTGGGACTACGTAGAAGAGGATGACCCTGAGTGCGGGCAGCGGTTCTCCAAGGCGATGCGGGCAGTGACAGTTAACAAGCTGGGTGATGTTCCGAAACTGTATCCGTTTAACAAGCTCGTCGACGATGGCGGAATAATCGTTGATGTCGGGGGAGGAATGGGGCAGGTTGCGCAGAGTATTCTTTCTCATTGGCCTAGACTCGGGCTGAAGTGCATTGTTCAAGATAAGTTTGCATCCAAGAGTGGTAGCACGCATCCCGACTTGGAAATGCAGGCTTATGACTTTTTCAGCCCACAGCCGGTTAAAGGTAAGGCAATTCCCGGTCCCCAAACATCTTTACATGATTACGATAAAGAAGCACCACAATACATGTTTCTAAACTCACTGCTATTAGGAGCTGCGGCGTATCTCTTCCGTCATATATTCCACGATTGGCCGGACGATGCCTGCATAACGATCTTGAAGAACACCGTGGAGGCAATGAACCCCCATGAGAGCCGAATACTCATCTGCGATCAAATCATGGAAGAAACAAATCCTTCCACAGCAGCCGTGCTTTACGACATCGATATGATGTGTTTGTATGGCGGCAAGGAGAGGACATTGTCGGAATGGGAGGCGTTGCTGAAGGCTGCAGACCATAGACTGGAGATTAAGAACGTATTTAGGAGCCCGAATCAGGTCTCGGGTATTCTTGAAGTGCAACTCTGCTGCGATTAGTTGATGTGTGTTTAAAAGTTGGTGGTTAAAGAAATGCTGAGCAAACGGAACGCTTAGATATTTTGTCTGTTCGTAGGGAGCCTAATATCTCTATTCCTGTGATGCCTATCATGGCGCGCTATTTTGAACCATAATAAAGGAAGTAAGGGTGAAAAAACGGACAAAGAACAAAAGAAAAAGAGGGTCTATCTATAATTTGGGAATTTCCACGCCCTGCGACCGGTATATCTTTGTTAAGTGGTGCCTGAGGCATCCAGTCTAGCCCTTAGGCCATGGGATGCTCTGCAGTGGTAACTTCCGCTCGTTTGAAATGTTCGTAGCAACCGAATACATCTGGATCAACTTCTTTTCCATCTGCTAGTCTATCTCCAAATACGGCTAGACCTACTCCAGTTAGGCAGTATGTATTGGGTTCAATCAAGCACGGGCCAAGATGGGCTAACTTTTCAGCTCAACCCGTCGGGAAGCTGTCCCAGGCCAACGACATATACATAGAGTGAAGATAGTGTACACTAGTGAAAGACAAGATCTTGCTAAGTTATCTGGTGACTACAGCATTATAGATTGACTTGGCGGAATTTGTATAGAATTATAGATATGTATGACTATGTATAATAGCTCAGGGTCGTGAGGGGAGAATATCGAAAATATATATCTTCTCTCCATACTATGGGATTCGCTGGACTTTTCTTTGGGATTTCAGAATTTTTGATTCAGCTTGCTCTATCAGTACAACTTGTGCTTACTTTGATTAATTGGCCTTCAGTAATTCTTTAGCTTATCTCAGTGATATATTGAGGTTGAAGTTGCAACCCATGTGGAACATTGTAGATGCTGATGGTGTTTCGGATCCGAGACGCCGGATCCGAACTCCCGAATCACCACCAGCAGCATTATCTCCGAGGGCGGAATTCCGCGCCGCTGCGCGCGCGGAGCGCGTTCGGGTACAGAAGCTGATAATGTAACTTGTTACCATATATACAGTTTAAGCGAGTTTGAAAGTTAGTTAATCTGGAAAATAAGTTTCTATATAATAGCTTGACTAGTCTACCGTTTACTACACATCATTCAGTTGGATCCAACTAAGAGTAAGGCTGACTGTGTTTTCGTTATTATGATGCTCGGCTTCGCATGACTAGAAGCATAAAAGATTATTTAGATGTTAAACAATTACGGATTAATCTAGTGTAATGAAGGTACGATAGTACCATAAGAGTCTTATCATAAGACTCTAGTGTATGTGCTGTGCATGTATAGTCTTTTGCGAGAACTTCGACTCCCAGGCCAGCCACCCAGTACCACAAGGGAGTGATAAGAGGAGGAGATGATACATACCCCAGTACTTGGTTAACGGAGAACAGTACCGGCCACATCACCAACGACACCCTCAACGGTGGGAACTACTACACCCACACTGCCCGGCTCGGAGATCGGCAACAACTCATCAGTCCGCGAACAATCAGTCTCCGCAGCCTCGCCATCCATCCTCTTCTCTAGCCAAGCGAACGCTTCCAGAAACCCATCCTGCTGTAGAAGTACATGCTCATGGGTTAAAACATCCTTATACTTGACTACCGTGCCGCCAGCACAATACCGCGACACAATAATTTCCGTAGAGCTGACGGGACTAATCTCATCAAGAGCGCCCTTGTACACGAAAATCGGCATCTTAGGCGGTATCTGTCCGAGATTGTTATCCTTCAAGGCCTGCTGCATCTGAGGATAACTTAGGATGCTGGGATCCTTAAAGTAGGAGAAAATATCCTGGAAGGGGTATTCAATGATATTTGCCAAGAAACAGTTATGGTTGGAATCGTAAAATTTTGCCTTTTTGCTCTCAACGAGCTGCTCCTCGTATAACGCCGCGATGTCGGGGTATTCATGCGCTATCCCGTTGAAGCCCCCGAAGTTTAGCCCCACAAATGGACCCTTGTTAACTGTATATGTGACTACCTCAATATCGCCGATAAGCCCTCCCAGCGCTGCGCCAACAATCATGTCTAGATCGGGAGCGTAGGTTGGCTGGAGTTCAGCGGCGAATCCAGTTGCCAGACTTCCTCCGGAATAACCCCACATAGCGACGGATGCGTTTGGAGAGACTGTAGTGAAGTCCGAAGAAGAAAGGACGGCTCTAATGCCATCCAGAACTGCATGTCCAGCGCGACGATTCGCCAAGAAGGCGGCCTTGGGTCCCTCGTGATCCGGCAGACTCACGATCCAGCCCTTTTCCAGCGCCGCTCTGAATAGGGTCGTATGGCTCTGGATTGACGTTTTGGAAAGGATATCGCTGTCGTCTATGCCAGTTTGTAGGATGTATGATGGAGCGCAGTCGACGGAAGATGAATCCTCTGGAATCTGATATGACAGGAGTCTCGAGATATTGGCATTTTCTGGGACAAGGACTGTGGTGACTGTTGCTGTGGCGTTAGCCCAGTTGTCGGTGGATCGGTACAGTATTTGGTAGGCAGCTGCTAGTTTGATCTTTATGGGGTCGATAAGTGCTATCGGACTTGGCACCTCTCGGTGTCGCAGGATGGTTCCTGGCTGTGTGTTCTCGTATCCTGATGGGGGTTCGTAGAAAGGGTCTGCACTGGGAGGGGTGACTGTGGCCCTATTGGCAAGACTACCAGGGTAGGCGAGACATGTCGCGAAGACGAAGAGGAATGATAATAGGGATTCCAGCCCTAACATTTCGATGACATATAGAACTGCACCGCTGAGTGCTCTATACTCGGACAATCATATATGACTGGGCAAGGGTAACGGTCCTTAGTTGAATAATACTTGCTTATAACGCCCTGGGCAGTCGAGCGACCACCATCAAGCTGACGACCATTTGTGTATTTCAGTGTTATACATTCCATTCCAATCAGGTACGGAGGATATTTACAATAATAGCGATGTAGGAACAGGTGAATGAATCGGATTTGCCGAAGGATCTTCGTCTGCCTGTCTGCTATGTCAGAAACTTAGAAACTATCCCGTATATTGACTCGCCCTTCTAGTGGTCAGATATTTGACATATTTCACAGTTTGAATAACTCTCAAAAAGTGATAATCGTTCAGAATGTTACCATGTATAAAAACTTTGAGAGGATAAGAAATGGAAATGAGCAACATACCATCTCATCCCTTGATCCAAACTTCGGGAGGTGTATTCTGCGAATGATGGACCTCAATAAATAAGAGTCCACAAAACAGTCAAGAGAAAAAGGTGCTGTGAGTCTCGTGCTCTTATGAGTGGCATGGATATTATGCTTTGAGTACACATATATGGTTCTGTTGTATCCTTGAGGGACTGTTCTCGAAAAGATGGCCATCAATACGAGCTAACCGTATTGGGACTTCTAGAATTAAGGTTAGGAGACATTTCTGGCCTGATCCCTTCAACCCATTGGGCATGGAAAAACATTCCGTAGGATAAACACACACCCTGGATTGGTGCGTGATGACCCGGGCGAATTTGCACCTGGTGACCGTCTAAATCCTGGACCCCTCATGAGGCCATGGCGAGGTCTAATCCTGGAGAGCCCTTCGGTCTAAACGTTGGATTGCACAGCTGGGAATCTGCATATAACTACTGCCTGAATGCAACAGAAACGTTTCTTTAATCAATCTATTGAATGTTTGTCTACAACTCGTCCCGCCTCTTCTGTGTCTGTTGCACAAGTCTCGTTTGCAGCAGCAAATGTGCCTCTCATGTAAAGCCGCATGTGAGACACTTCCTACAAGGAGTCCCAGATAGAGATCCCTACTAGTAATGGACTGTATCGCTGGTGCAAATCGAGCCAGCCCTCCCTGCCCTGCGTTTTTGATTAGTTGACAATCTTTTGTAGATATATGGGAATGTCAGAGAGTTGAAACAAACAGGGCTTTAAATAACAGATAGCCTAGTCGATAGGAGAAACCATCTATAACAGAGGGTCAATACAGGAGTAAAGCGAACCAGCTAGTCACAGAAGCATGCGTTAGAGCATACTAAATGCGCCATCAATCTTAAAGCTTACATAAACCCGCGACCTACCAAGTCGTCCCCGACGAGTCGTTAGTACCCATCTAGGTCGTATTCACTAGGTACCGAGTCGTAGTTACCATATGGGTGGGCCAAGAAACAAGGCCTCCTATCAAAAGTGTCAGTCATGAATCATATTCTGAAACATGAGTTACCCTGTTGATATTGTTCGGATGGCAAAGAAATCCGATACCCGAAAAGTGTCTAGACTTTACCTCCGCACAATGGCTGATGGCTGAACGATGTAGATCCAGCCTCCTGTGAAATCTGTGGCTATTGCCCAGCACCTTCACATACCCATCACGTCCATCCCCCTAATCGCCGATTCAACGGAGACCCGGATCTACGACACGGGAACGCCGGAGAGATTCGATAAACCTGATCGTCTGAATGCAGAATGGCAAGCATCGTAGTGTAATGTTAAAAGACGAAGAACGCGCACTTCCCATCTAAACTCCAGACATGGTTCCATTATTATCGAATTATGGAAGTGCAATATATTTTGGAGATTTTGCACAACCTTGAAACAGCCATTTAGGCTGTTCTCATCTTCATAGCTTTCGTCTTGATTTCTCAAGCTCACTAAAAAGCCCAATTAACCAAACTCCCTACCTTTGATATTGACGAAGGCAACGAGAAATGGAGGCGGATGTATCTGGAATCCGCACGAAGGCTCTACCAAGAGGGACATAGAAATGTCAGCTCTTGCTTGAGCTCTAATTATCAAATATGTACTAACACCCTCACAGTTCAAAGACCAAGCCTCGATCATGCCAACTTCAGATGGCAGAGGGACACCTTGATGCACCTTACAGTGTTTTAAATACTCACTATCGTGCATTTTAGGCCGTGAAAACGTCGTCGTCCCTGGTTGGCTTCTATCAGAGTTGAGTAAACTACCTGAAACTGTTCTCAGTTTCCGCACCGCAATTAACAAGGTTGGCTACCCACTTTTACACACACATGTCAGGTGTTCATATGACAGAGGTATTGGAGGTTCAATACACCATAGTTGCTCCCCATGAACCACTTGCACCATATTGTATCAAGGCCGAGTTGAATCCTACCTTATGTATTATCTCTACAAGACCAATCACGGAAGTTAGTCTCTGACAAAAACGAGCCTGGCTGAACGACATTATCCATCGGGAGGTTGAAAACGCTTTGAAAGGCGAAATCCCACAATGCGAAGACTGGACACCGGTATTCATTTATCAGAAACTTGTGAAAACGGTAGCGAAAGTGTGAGGGAGGATATTCGTTGGCGCGGAGCTTTCCCACAACAAAGATTACCTGGATGCGGCCATCAATTACACCATAGAATTGGGCAATGCAGTGCAGG
Source organism: Aspergillus arachidicola (assembly GCA_009193545.1). NCBI lineage: Eukaryota > Fungi > Ascomycota > Eurotiomycetes > Eurotiales > Aspergillaceae > Aspergillus > Aspergillus arachidicola. The sequence goes on along the minus strand of ML737147.1, from coordinate 262,916 downwards.
CTGTCAAGAAAATGAAGCCCTGGCTCCGTCCTTTCCTGGCATGGAGGCTTCCAGAGGTCCAACAACTCAATAAGCGTGAGGAGATGGCAATACGATTCTTAGAGCCGATTATACAAGCTCGCCGTGAGGCCGTCAAGAATCCTGATTACCAAAAGCCCGATGACATGCTGCCGTGGCTCTTGAATCGCAGCGAAGATCATACGGTTAACTCCACAGGAAGCATCGTGAAAATGCAGCTTCTGGTAATATTCGCCGGGATCCATAACACGACCGTGACTGTAGCCAATGTCTTATATAATCTCGCTGTGTCGCCCGAGTACATGCAGCCTCTGCGTGAGGAGATACGCAAGGCAATATCAGACAATGATGGGACGCTCACTTCACGTGCACTGCAACAGCTGGAAAAGCTTGACTCGTTCATGAAGGAGATAATTCGCTTGTGCCCCCAATAACTCACTTCTTAGAATACTTCCAGGCCATTGTAGCCCTCATAAAGTGACTATTAGATATCTCGGACTCCTTACTGTTCCTGAGCATGTCTGGGATGTGTACAAATATTGAGAGAGCCTTCGCAAAGGTCTTGAAAAAGTTGTTTCCCTGTTCGACAACAGGAGCATCCTGGTTGGATCCGGAGTTTGCTGCCACTCACAAAGGTGTGAGACAGGAATCTCGAACTCTTGCTGGGCCGTTGGCGCTGGAGACTGGATTATCTGATCTCTCAAGTTCTTCTTCTAACCCTAGACACTCTGTTGAAGCTAAATAAACTTGCTCAAACTTTGTCTGGAACGTTTTTATTTTTGCCCTCAGGGTCTCATTCTCGGCTATTGTCTGTTCAACTAGAGCTTTATGGTTGCCATCCATGAGAAGGTTCAATTTTTCCTTAAAGGCTGCAGCTGTCTGCTTTTGACTGCTCCCGCATCCTCCGCTGGGTGATACGGTCGGCCTGGCGTTTTTACTCGAGTTGCCTGTCGTTGAACTTGAGTTTCCACGACTGATTTGATGTGGCAGTGGAAGACACTGGGTTGTCTTCCTTCGAGGGACAGGTAGCCCTGCCTGCATCCGCTGATCGTCTCTTAGGTGGCATGTTTCTTTGTACCGTTGACACTGCAGTGGGGTGATATAAATGAAAAGTACATAGAGGGGCCGTGATTAAAGAAGAAGAAAAAGAGTGAAAAGTGAAAGATTGCTACCTAGTTCAATGATTCTAGGCGCGCAACGCCGCATCGCCCCGAATGATCGGCGTTAATGTCTCTCGGCTTTATAGAACATGGGTACCTCTTATTAGTTTACGGATTTCCCGGGCTATCCGGTCACCACACGTGTTCTCGACGGACCTCATTTGTTTGAAACAATTCGCCAATAATATGATTGCATGGCCGGCCTTTATAATGTGAACGTCCAACCGATTATTAGCCTTTGAAAATCTTTCAGATAAGGAGATTACTGCGGCGCTATAGCCAGATACTGCTTAGTACTGAGCATCCCTCCTTGATGCCTCCGGACTGCGGAATTCAACACCAATATGATAGGACACTTGTTCTGCTTCTTCCGGATCTGACAGCACCATCAGTAACCTCTCTACTCATTGGGATTAAGGGTAATTAGAAGACACATGCTGTGATCTAGACCTTTGGTGTGAGTATCTCCGCAGCCGCATGCATCATCTCTGTCCCATGGCCAATGGCCAGCTGTCTTCGGGATGGCCAAGCCTCCTTACTCAGCCAATACCATGGATCGAGATCCACAAAACTTCAGCCAAATGACCGCTATATATCACTTACAATGCCTAGCTATGTGGTTGTTAAACATGGTAACCTAAAGCAGCCAGCAACGTGTCACAGCTCATCTCCACCTAGCTGTGCTAATCACGAAGCGGTAGGCAAGGGAGCAGTATCACAGGACAACCATGACAGGAATTCAGCTATGTCGAACCGTAAAGGATCAGTGAATATTAGGGGTGAATCTCGTAATCCTTTCGAGTTCCCTGACCCCTCTCAAAGCGTGCCCAGCCGCTGGTGGCGCAGTGCAGCACCATTCCCCGTTATGGCGGTAATTGCCAGTCTCACAGCTGTCTCACCCGCAGTCATTTAATATATGTCCAGGGAACGCTCTGCGCTATCGCAATCATGTTCAATATCTGCACTGTCTCCCAGGGATGGCAGGAGACAGAAAATGCTGATGGGAGCATAACCATATTGTCTCAACCAACTTGGTGAGTATCATTCCACTTTTTCTTTTCCTCTAGGGTGATAACAATCGGCAAATCTTCCAGGATGGTCGCGCTCAAAGCAATATCGTTAGCTCTGGCTGCCCTGTCATACATCGTTCTAATATTGACAATGATGTGCAAACGGAACCCGCAAAAAGGGTTTATCGTGACAATATCCGGCTGTCTAACTGCAGGAGCGGTATTATTCAGTGTCATAGGTGTCAACGCTCGACAGCATCCAATAGTTCAATCACGACAATCATTGAAGTATACACAGAGCTACTTCTACGGCATCTTTGCTGCAGGCATTTATATCTTGGTTGTCATTTTACTAGCAGTTTATACTGCCACTGCACGGTCGATTTCTTTGAGTCGTCATGACAGGCAGACAGTCGAATATACAAGCATTATCCTGCGGACTATCACTTTTATAGCCTTTCTTACTGGCGGTGCCGGTGTATACAGCGCTGTTGAAGGGTGGTCTTTCATGGACGCCTTGTACTTTACCGACTACACCGTTCTCACTATTGGAATCGGGAATATTGTTCCCAAAACGCATCTCGGAAGAAGCCTGCTATTCCCCTACGCCACTGCGGGGATCATTACGTTGGGTCTCGTGATTACCTCTATAAGATCATTTGGCAAAAGCATCAGACATATGAAACTGGGGTTTGAACTCCAAGAAGCACGCAACACGCGTCTGGAAAAGAAGAACTCAGCCAGACCCACACATCACGAACATAATGACAGCATAACATTGTCCAGCATACTATCCACTACGACATTTCCTCAAACGAGCGAGGTGGTGGAACTCCAACGCATCCGATCCGATTTCAACCGAAGAGTCCAATGGACGGCTCTTATATTTTTCGTCGGGGCCTGGTTTGTCCTGTGGCTCCTCAGTGCCGCAGTATTCCGTCGATCGGAACGCAGCCAAAACTGGACATACTTCACAGCTCTTTATTTTACATACACTTCACTAACAACCATTGGCTATGGAGACTTCTATCCGACCAGCAACTTTGGCAAAGCTTTCTTTGTTTTCTGGTCTCTACTCGCTATTCCAGTTCTGACCAATCTTGTCACTGCCATGGGTGAAATCGGTGTGCGGACGCTTGTTTATTTTGCCGGTTATATCTTGAGACTAGGCAAGTTGAGAAGAAAGAGTGGGCGTGGCTTGAAGAACTGCTCAGATACAGGACCCCCAGGCAATTGTAGAGATATCGAAAAACATGCCGAATGGTCGTCAAAGTTGAGGAAGCCATCACAGGGCCTAAGTACAATAGGGACAACGAGCACCTTGATGACTAACGAGCTTGAGTTGTCCCAGTCAATGAATAATGGTGGACGGCACGGGCTTCTACTAGCTGAAGAGATCAAAAAGCTGGTAACAGCGCTTATGGACGGATCCAGGGAGCAGGACCCTCGTCACGATTGGCCGTTTGTCCTTGCCCTGCTCCATTCCGGACATGATGAAGCGAATGGTTCAGTCGAACATATCTTTCCTGCTACCATGAATGAATATACATCATACGCGAGTGGGGCCCTAAGCAGCGAGGAACGAACAGAGACGGAAAGGAACAATGAAACGTTGTTGATGCTCAAGTTGTTGGCAGAGAAGCTTTGTTTGGATTTAACGAAGGGAGCAGGACCGAGTGATCCTTAGGGAACAAATATATCGAACGCTAAGAATAAGGTTTGCCGCGCGCTTTGAGCTAAGAGTAAAACAGTACTAAGGCCTAGACGAAATGTAACAAAAGGGCACCTGATGTGCTTCTACTAACATGCTTCATTGTTCTTGATCCCATTATTTACTGATTTTAGGCACCTAGCGCGATCAAAAGAAGGCTTACTGAATAACCTACTATAACCCTAAATACTAAATTACTCTTATTGCATGCGATAGCGACTTGAAGATATACTAAAATCTCGGGCAACCCAGAGCAAGGAAGAAGAAATCAAATCAGACAACCAGAGCCATCAAGAAGCCATCGTGGCTCTTTGTACCCAAAGTCTGCACAAGTGCTGCTTCCACTCGCCTATCCTGTCCAACCTTTTCCACCACGGATATGGCCCCTTCCTTACGTTTCTCCGGCCCCACGATTCCATCTCCCAGCATAGCCTGAACGACGTTGTCAATCAATATGACAGCCCCAGGGCCCTTGGCTAGTTTGACCCCGTAGTTGAAATAATGCCACTGGTTATCCCAGTCCGCATCAATGAACACAAAATCGAACTTCGGTCGCTTCCCCTGCTGGATTTCCTGTTCTAGTCGGGGCAATACTTCAAGACCAGGTCCGAGCAACACCTCGGCCTCGTCCGGAACTTCAACCCCAGCATTGCGCAAATTTTGCATAGCCAGCTCTCGTCTGTCTTCAAGGATCTCGATGCTAGTAACCTTCCCCTTTTTGCCATTGGCATTCAGGGCGCGGGCAAACCAGATGCTGGAGTAACCGCCCAGGGTGCCGATTTCTAGCACGTTGTGGGCACCTGACATCTTGGTCAACAAAGAAAGAAATTTGCCCTGGGCTGGGGAGACAGCAATTGGTGGTATTCCATTCTTGGCACAGCTGGAAATAGTATCGGTCAGGGCTTGATCCGTTGGGACCAGATGGGTTACGGCGTAGGAATCGACTTCCTTGGCGTTTGGGAGAGTGGTGTTGGTGGACATTTCGATGATTTGATGAAGCGGACTGTGTTGAACTGTGGATGTGGTAGGCTTGAGTTGCTGGGTTGGTGATAAATTTGAAGGACGTGAGTTTGGAATTCAATCGATAAGATGAACAAGCTCTATATAAATGCTTTTCGCTCCTCGGAGGCTCACATAGGAACACTATCTCCGAGATGATCAACGAGAGCCAAACTTGGCACCTTGCAACCAATGAAGTAGATCCAACCAATGAAGTAGATCTTACTGTCGATCTCACTTTTTATTAACGTTTCGTTATAATTTACTTTCAGGATTTACCGATTACTCATGACGGCTAGGTCGTTGAATTATGAGTCGGAACCCAGAGCCATTCGAGCGACACAAGGAGCTTAATATCGATTATTATGCCTGGTTATATTGTAAATAACACTTCATATATGAGTTGTACCGTTATATCAATTCAATGTAGGTACATCTAAAACTCCCTGACGGGGATGTCCCAATAGTCTGTCGACAGCATGCTCGTTATCTGATTGAGATCTTGACTGATAATTTTCTCCTTATCGCCGAGTCTTTATCGCCGAGCCCCACCTGTTTTCTCCGAACCTCACCTACGTCACGACTTATATCTCCGCGACCTCTCGGACATCCGTTCTTCACCTCATCATCTGATAAGATTCCAATCCGATCTGATAACAAGAAGCCCATTCTTTCGATCGAGGCGTACGATGCTACCCAATGGCGCACAGGGGATGTCCGACCCCACAGCGCCAAGTCGACCGATCGCCCGGAGAAAGCGGAAACCCTTGTCTTGCTCTCTCTGCCGACGCAGGAAACTTGCTTGCGACCGTGAATATCCGTCCTGCACTCGATGTCGAAAGACCGGGAACTCTGATTCCTGCTCATACGATGACACTCCAGCTCCATCGCGTAACAAACAGCGAAAATCAGACGTGTCGGGGCAGAACAGACCCGTGCTTACTGCTTCCCCGGTCCCAGAGAACGCAGCCTCGTCTGCATTTTTAGAGAGCTACAGAGAAAATAATAACAATCGACCCATTGTCTCGGACCTAACAGAGCCCGCAGGGACTTGGCAACTGATAGGTGGTGATGTCGATGGAGCTACGACTGGTAAAGAGCGACCGGCCATTAAAGCCGACGTGGCTGAACTGACATATCCTCCTGAGCCAAAGCCAACTGAGGCTGTGGTGTTCCGAGGGGAGAATTACAGGACACAGTATTATGGAAGTACAAATCCTACTAGCTTGATCGGTCATGTAAGCGTTGTCATAAAACTGTGTGTCGACTACAATGCTCATTGGTAATCCAGTTTCCCGAGCTTCGGTCTTATATGAAGGAGACGATCAAACACCATGCTTCTTTACCCGGCGTCCAAAAAGAGCTCAAAGCATTGGATACGAAATGGAAATACGAGAAACCTAATAGCCTGCCAGTCAAAACTGCAGACCTGTTGCTTTTGCTCCCAGACCAGGCAGAGATGGACGCGGCTATTCGGTTGTATTTCGATACATTCGAGACGATGTATAGAATTGTGCACAGGCCCACTTTTATGGAGGAGTATGACCAGTTGCAGAAGGATCGGACTGCCGCAAAGCCCGGATTTATTGTCCTCGTTCTACTGATCATGGCTACCGTCAGCTGCACAACGACAACTGACCGAACATACGTAGGCAGTAGCAGTATCGGTCGAGAACGGGGATCATTGTGGATCGAAACCGCGGAATCATGGCTTGGAAAGCAAAGCAAGAAAAATATCTACTTGGTTATATGGCAGATTCGCTGTCTACTGGTGCTGGCCAAACAAATGTGCCGCTACAAGAAGAAGCGCATGTGGTCAGTGGCAGGCGACTTAGTGAGAGAGGGAATGGCGGCTGGGTTTCATCGCGACCCGAGTCGTCTGGGAGGCAAGATAACCTTTTTCGACCAGGAGATCCGCCGACGACTGTGGGCAACAATGGCGGAATTGGAATTACAGGCTTCTGTTGAACGCGGAATGCCGTCGGCACTAGCTGCAATCCGAATGGATTGTGCCCCTCCAGTTGATATCGATGATGAAAATCTCAGACCCGAATCCGACTCTACACAGATACAGGGATCACCTTGTCACAGTACCTCAACTTCGTTTCTGCGCCTATGTAGGCACAGCCTGGACTTGCGCGTGACATTGAATTCTCGGATGAATGATCTGACCTCGGATTTGCCTTATGAGGATGTCCTCAGATACGAAGACATGATCATGAGTGAACTTAGGAAGCTCCCCTCGCCAACCGAAAGCAGCAAGGACACTACTCATGGAAATCTATCTCAGATGGCAAGGGTGGTCCTGGATCTGCAACTCCGGCAATTCTTGGTCTTGCTACATGCCTCCTTCGCCAGGAAGATAGAAGCCAACTCACGATATGCAGTGTCAAGGATGGTTTGTTTCAACGCGGCTGCCAGCATGATCGACCAGCATTGGCGGCTGGTGCAGTCTGGTAATCTTATGCTATTGCTCTTGAGACATGACTACTTCCGCGGAGCGTTAAACCTTTCTCACTACGCATATGTGTCTTCAGGTATTCAAGGTAAGTAATTTTGATTAATTCATTGTCATTTTTCTAGCTAGGATTCAGTTCGTTAACAATACCCCAGCCGATCTATGTGCCCCGGTCGACCACAACACATTATTGCAATATATCCAAAACGCTCTCACCATGTTGGAGGACAGCATAACTTTTCTTGGAACTGGATTCACATACCATTGGTACATTTCTGCTGCGATATCCTTTCTTCGATCACAGTCGCAACCCGCAAAATCCAATATTCTCAAGCAGGAAGCGATCAACCAAGTTGTGAGACAGTATTACCGAGTGCTTGCTTCTCAAGAACAATTCCCTCGTGCTAAGGAGAGGATATTTTCATCAAATTTCAGACAGGTGGGTAGCCCAACTCATATATACTCGTAGATCCTATCATTGGGAAGAATGTGTGCTGAAAAGTTTTCCACAGGGTAACCTCTCAGAAGCTGAGCACCAGTTCGCTAGTGGTAATGTGTTAGACCCGGCGGAAATGTCCTTGGATGATGTGGGATTCTCTCAGGTATGCCACAGAAACTGGTCTCACGCGGCTCCCCTTAAAATAAACATTAGTGATATGGATACTGATACAAATTAGTTCGATCCGACGGGTCCCTCAATGGATCAATATTTCTTTGGTGACCCTGCCGCTTGGACATTTGATAATCTCTGGGAGGTTGCATAGTTTACCAAGTCCTCTTATTCGCTGTCCTACCTCCTTTGATGGTAGGATCTCAATTTACTAGGTTTAGTAATATTGCTTCCAAGAAAACCAATTGATATATGCTAGTCCTTTACAATCATTATGGTTGTTATATCTCGTTCTAGGATTGACTTACTACAACGAGAGCGCCCTAATTACATGGATAATTGTCTGTATCCTTTCCAATACCCCAGTTCATATGTGCCTCTTCTGCACTGCAGAGTGGAAGCGTACTGAACCCTGGGGCCCCAATCTGGTACGTAATAAGTGCATCTAAATTTAGGTCATCGACGCTCTCAACGTCACCCATGCTCTTTAATGTCCAACCGTTCTTGTTGGCGTTCTCCTGGTAAGAGCGGACCGTGCTGTTTTGCACCAAGTTAGATTGTCTCGTCTCATTGAAAGGAAGGTGGGAACAAAATAGGGCCCGAAAAGAAGAACCGACGCACCTTGCCACTATATCAACAGGCTTCATGCCACCATAATCCTTGACGGCCCCAGTCAACTCGTCCAGCCCCGGTGGGACTTTGAATTTCAACGGCACACACACAGGGGTAGAGCCAGGCAATTGACATGTATCTCCCGCATTCCCATCTGGATACGCCACGTAGTACAGTTTATCTTCAAAGCATACCGCGGTGGTCTCTGCGTCAGTGTCATGTAGGTAGTCAGGAATGGGATTACTCCCATCGCATGCATGGTTGGTGTCAATAACAAATGCCCTGGTGCCAGAACTCTGCCAGATACGTGGGATAAGATAACCATAGAAGGCACGTTCAACCAATGCTTGGATTTCCGTGGCGGACATCTCTGTTGGCGGCGTAGCACCCTCAAAGCTTCCTTGGATCAATTGACCGTCTCGTATTATCTTGGTTAGGTCGCGAATGGCGTCTTCCGTACCACTGAAGAGGTATCGACTGGTGTTTTCAGTTTCGTTCTGCCATGTGTGCCACACGTCCGTCATGAAGCCCATAAACTCCCATTGGTCCTCTTCATCCCAACCACTACCACGAGTTAGTAACAGCCTTATTGGCCCAAACGAAGGTTCGAGGGGAAAGGACGTACTAGTCTGCCGGGTTGCTGTCCTTGGCGATATTCACCCAGGAGCCGACCATCGTGTAGACCACGTCTTTGGCGTTATCCAACATAGCAGGGTTTGCGCTGAAATAAGCAGTTCTGCTCAAGACTGTACACATATGATTAGTAATATAAGACGCGTCTTTCTGGAAGTGTTGAAATAACGTTGTTAAAAACAGGCGCCATCCCCGCTGGAACTACAAGCCCCAGAGTATCCATGAACAAGTTGAATGTCATAGTGTAGTCAGGTATTGGAGCGAACTTATTCACGAATTCAAGATTCTTGCTCGCGACCACACCTGCTGCCTCAGAAATACCCTTGTAGAGGGATTCGAACATCTAAAAAGTGAGTTAGTCAAATAGTTTCTTAGGCACAAGTATCTGCAGTGCACCTACCTTGTGAATAGCTACGAGTGAATTCATAACCTCGTAACCTGCTGGCCCAGAACCCTCTCCTTTGGAATCCTCGCACTGGAAGCTCACGCTGCAGTCAGATTGCGCCGATAATATGCCACAGTTCATACCCTGGCGACCATGGAACGTGTCGCTAATAGATTTCGTAAACTCCCAATATCGAGGAAGGTCAAACTGGCGGTATTTGTCCAGCGCATCTTGCCACGCAGTACTACAATCAAGGTCTTCCCATCGCTTCTTTGGTGGGATATCAAGCACACCAACGACAGCGTCATCCCTACTACAGGTAATCGAGCCATCCGCCCAGTGCCCGTTGCGGTCGCCGTGTATGAAAGGGCTCTTCCCATTAATGACTGTCTCAACAAAGACAGGCCATTCCTTGATAACATCTGAGAGCGACCCTCCGGGTACGAGTGCATCTGAAGGAACTTCGTGGAATGAATGCATACTGGTGGCCCATTCCACATTGCCGCCGAAGTGCAACCCCTTGTACAAGATGTCACGGTCCGCCTTGTTTGCGTCATCCATATAAGCGACCCACTCGGTCTCATTGTACACAAGGACATTGGAGAGACTATCATCAGTCCATGTGTCCGCACTTGGATTGGTGTTGAGAATCTCATCTATCTCAGCTACAGAGAGGTATCCTTGTGTGGCGGTGCATCGCCCCGCCCTAGCCCCAGATGCGGCCCCTGTGAAATGACAATCGGGGCCCGTGCAACCGGGCGTGGTCATCTTGAAGGCGCGTCCGAAGCTGGCAATGCCGGTTATCACCTTGTTAGAAGGCATGCCGGCCTTCGTGACCATTGAAAGAGCGCTATATGTCTCCGTTAAATTGACATGGCTCCTCAGACAGTTTCCCTCTTCACAGCCAGGAGCTGCCCAATGGTTGCTGTGGTCCCATTGCCCATGAAGGTCATATGTCATGAACACGAGGTAATCGAGGACATCAGCAAGTGCGGCAATCTGGTACGGCCGTAAATACCAATACGAGGCTGGGGCAGCAATCGACAAGCTTTTGTCGGGTAATAGGCCTTTCAGAAGAATAAGAAATATTGCATACTCGACACCTTCATCCTCAGAACCAGGTGGGATTCCAGGGATATCAGGAGCCTGTATACCGTTAGTAGGTACACCAAGTAAGACTAGGGTCAGTAGCGGAGAGGAAGGGAATAAGGAAAGGAGAAGGTACAAACCCCTGGATACTCCCAATCTATGTCCACGCCGTCTAGGTCGTGCTCCTCAACGAAGTTGGCTATATTCTCTGCCATTGTCATCCGATTCGCAGACTTAACTCCCTCCCGGAAAATCGTATAGGTATCGGGAGATGTTGAGAAGTCCCACCCGCCAATGGAAAGGATACGTTTAACCCCAGTCAGCTGCTTGAACTGCTCAAACTCAAATTGGGAGAGGGCATCGCCGACTTTGACGTTGAAGTCCTTAGTGAGTGTACCAAACCCGAAATGAACATGAGTATATTTGTCTGTATCGATTTGGCCAGCATCCATGTTCAAGCATGCACGGCCAAGATTATAACCCTCAAAATATCCAATGCGTAAGTATTCGTCTGGAGGTCCTGAGCTTACCACATTTGCGTTACAGTTGGAAATGCAGCCATTTTCTCCAGGGGCCGCTGTTCCTGGGGCGCCGGATTCACTGGAACTGTAAGTGCAAAATTCGGCTGTTATACCACATTGGCCCCACTAATATAATTAGCATCATCATGGTTACAGAATTTCAGGTTTACACATACTATGTCACAGCATGCATTCAAAGGACATGGATTTAAACTGGCAAGGTCTTCCCCATCTGTTGGTGCTTCTGTACCAGGGACCTGGGGGCCACAAATGGCATTGGCCACGGAATTAGGCATTGGAGGATCACCAGAGCTGATACATATCTTTGTACCTTGCCATAAGGTACCGCATCCATTCCATCCTACAAGTCCTCGTGAGCATTGGACAGGACATTGTTTGAGGAGAAGGCTAAACTTAGCCCATGTCTTTTTGTTGAATTCTTCCAGGTCTTCTAAGGTGATGGAATTAGCAGTGGCGATAGACTTGCAACTTTCATCCACTAAAACGGTGTACGTGGCACATGAGCCATCAGGGTTAGGCTTGGGCCGAAAGTCGGGAAGGGTACCGGCGGAGCAGCAAACATGTTGTCCAGGCTGTAGACTCGAGCATAAATTAGATTGTGTGTTGTACTTGTCGAAATCAGCACCAGATACACCACATCTATTCGCAAGCGCGCCACAGCTATCCCCCTCTAACACTTTGATGGTTGAGCATTCGGCACGACGTTGCAGGGTGGGCGTTCTTGCATTCAGGACACGAGGCTTTCGACTAAAGGCCGTGGTAGGAATCATAGCACTGTGGAACGAGGATACCCGAGCCATGGGTGCCATGGGGGTAACACACTTGCCCTGCGACCAGGTCCGCACAGTCTCCTGGACTGTGGACATACTCTCTGAAACAGAAACTATGATGCCCCAGACTTCATGAGCGCTTCGTCTAGTGCCACAGATTTGCTCTAGGACGCCATTCGAGAAACCATCATGAGTGATGTGCTGAATGAGCTCTGGAAGAAGCGATGTCGCCATCCGTTGGGTGTCCATCAGGGCACCTCCGAAGAATCCCACCGTCACATTGCCTGACTTTGAGAACAGGATTACATTATTATCCTGCTCAACGTTCTTCTCGAGATATCTTTGGACGTTGAACACGGCACGAGCGGCAACAAGACTGTCTCCGGAGGCCCCTTCATATTCTATCCTCTGCAGTGTGACATTCTGGGCTGAGGAGTTTAGACCAGGGACAGAGGTCTCAGGGGCAGGGATATCGTCTCCCCAAATAGAACAAGCTCGAATCTTGTTCCGAGTATTGCTGTGATCCAGCTCTGCATCCAACTTGAAATCCAGCAACAGGGGCCGGTGACATCCGTCCAAGGCATCTGAGCTATAATATACAGCCCAGTCCTGTGGATCGGTACCTACAAGACCGCACTGCCGCGGGCATGGATCTCTGGGGTCATAGTCCCGAAACCTAGTGGGTGAAGGAGTGGCAGTAGCCAAAGAAAGAAAATGAGTGACTAAAAAGAGTGATTTGATAAGAAGCATAATGAAAGATTAAGGAGTGACGGGGAAATCATTCGAAAAGAGTGTATGAAGGCTAGAAAGGAAGGCGTATGGACTAGACATTGGACTGAGCGAAGGCCCTATCTTATACCTTTCTCCGGATAAAGGAGACCGTCCTTTACCTTGCTAGGGATTGTTACACATATCCCTATCGAAAGCCACAGAGAACGACCTAAATCTCCGGAGTCACGAAGGGATAGGTGTCCTACGGAGTCCTACCAGTAAGGGCTTGTCTTGGCTAAGAATGACAGGGTTCTGAGAAATTATGTACATGACGCTATATCTCATTGTGCCCACAGTATATTACAATGGCTAGTGTATCCTCGTCTAATTTGAGGAGGGTTGGCTGATGCTAACGGAGATAGCTTTTCAAGGCGTTGTGGATTATCGTTGGGGCCGAGTCCGACCTCAAGAGACAGTAAGATCTCTTGAGTGGTTAGGTTGATTTGATTAGAGCTAATAGCTGGGTCTTATTTGCTATGAAAACAATGCAAGTTCTGAGCTGGACTGCAAGTTAGAGGTCAGGATGTCTATGTAAATAAATTACATGCCGCCGAGAGGCCGGATGATCGGCTATATCCCACCTGTTTAGCGGTCAGAAAGAACCATACATGACCGACTGATTTGGCCCCTTGGAGGATAGTACTGCTTCTGACCTTAAGCAGCGTAAGAGTTTCTCGCTTCACCTGTCCACGGCGCCAAGCCCTTGGCACTATAGCCCCAATACATCTCGCTTAGAATGCGGTATTTCTGTGCCCGGCAAACAGACAATCTATCATTAGCAGTCATGGGACAGCTTCAGAAGCCGTTTATCCGGAGCATGTACCCAGGGTTACCGGTGTCACTAGTCTTAACAAACAGGCAAAATCAAGATCCAATCACATTGGGGTTTAATTTCACTCATATGGTCAACAAGAATGCCAAGAGGTTGGTTCCGCTTAGCGAGGGAGCCGGTTGCTAATCCGCCGCAGGGCTACCGCGAACGATGTAACCTGCCTATCCAAGCGCGGGCATCAGGCCCTTTACGAGTTTATATCCACTCGGAAAGTCGTCAGCGTTGTTAATTCTGGACTGGGGGTCTTATTAAACGGCCCCACATACCATAAGTATTTCCTCGAATGATGAGAATGGCCTTTCTTGTTGGTGCTATACTTCAACCCCGCGTTCACGCCAAAAGATTGATGGAATCCGAAATTTACTAGAACAAACAATGATGGCCACAATTACACTCCTTTTTTTCTGTTTTCTGCTTGTTAATTATTCACTGGCACAGGAGTGGCCATATACCCCTCAAACAATCGAACTCGATCTTGTCTTCCCGCGCCATGATACGTATGCCCCCTTAGAGTACTTCCCACTCATACTGGGTCTACAAAACGCCGAAGCTGCCTGGCCCCAGGGAATCAAAATAGACTGGATGTTAGAGCAGCTGGACGCAGATACGCCCCCCCAAGAGGGATATTTCCCACCGCGTGATCAAAAGTACTACCTAGGCGACTCATACCATACGCGGGACGAGCCACCGTCCGACCCATTCATCTACTACCATTTCCCGTTCACCCTACGGAACTTTACCACGGGACATTGGCGATATTCCTGGCAGTTTGGGTTCGCGCAGAATTGTACCGCTCCAAATTCTCGAGGCGAGGGCTGGTTCTTATCCCAACCACGCCAAGAGGTCATCTTTCATACTGCTGCCGGGGGTAGACCTGTTGATCTCCTTGACCTCCCGGAAGATTGCTTTGGTGAACCAGTTACCTTTGAGATCGTGGACTGGACGAGAACGCTATGGACAGACTTGGACACGTGTCCGATACTGAATGAAACGGCTCCTAAGCCAAATCCTTGTGCACTGCAGTTTAATCAAACATTTGTTGATAACATCACTGCTTCGATAGAGGTGGAGAAGGGGTGTAAACCTGGAAGTTTGGCGAATGTCACAGATGTATGTGAAAGTGGTGCGGAGAGACCTGGCTCCTTGGGGATGCTCTCGTTGCAAATGAGTGTTTTTTTGATTCTTCTAACTGTATTACTCTTTTGAGTATTGCACTGTCATGTAGATTTCAATGTTATTGTTTCAACTCCGAATGAGACCAAAAGATAGCATTAACCTTAACAGAGGTACATCATTTAGGGCTAGGGGACGGCCCGCCTAACAGCTGCAGCCAAGCGCCCCCTCCCCGAGAATATTTCGCCGGTAATGGTCTTTTAGTTAAATCACCTGACCCCTACATAAGGTGCTTCACAAGGGTTATAAAAGATAGGTTTCAGAAATATCATGATACTCAGCATGGTTTAATCTCGCAGAGCGAAGCTCTATATTGGACTCCTGAATGTGTGGTGGCTGGTATCCTAATTATATTGTGGGCTTAATAGATCTCGTGTGGCCTTAGCCAAGCTTAGTCATATCCCAGCAGGGTTGTATAACTATAGCCGGGGGCCCTTATATCAAAGAACCGGACCAAAAGTTCTGAAACTCTATAATCGTTTCTCTATGGTGGATGCTACATGTATCTATAATAAGTTTGCTAAAGATTTACAAGATCGGTTTATACCGTAGTTCTTCAAATCAAGGCAGTCGAATCAGATCGCAGCTAGTATATGGAGACCCGGATACTAGACTATATATTTCTTCACTACCTACTAGCCATGTACAGCACAGCGCAAGGAGATTGAGAAGATCACATAGGGACTACGAAAATCTAAATGCATACAAAGGGCTAACACATATATGTAAGAATATAATCTAGGTGGTTGATATGTAAGACCGAGATACTATATTATTTCAATCCCACTCGACCAAAATGCCAATGCAATCAAGGTAGCGCCTTGACTACCATATCTCCAACATATTATCTACCCTGGAACTGATCCGTTAGATGGCTAGGTTTACGTGCAGCACAGGACTCCTCGGACGATTTTCCTGAACTAAAATGGGAACCGAATGGTAGGACGAACCTACTAACTTAGAAAGAGGTGTACAAGACTCTAATTAGGAGGTTTCAGCGGTAGTGCTCTAGGCTCAGTAACGCTAATTAGCGCAGAAACAAACCATGGAGAGAACAAAATACGTCAACGAGCGTTTAAGAATGCATAAAATAAACATACCTCACTAACACCGTCAATCAAAACTGTAGTCGTATTGGTACGATTAGGGTATACGAGAGTATGTCCACGTTCGGTAAGGTTCTTGACTTGATCAAGGACCGTGGGGCCAATCACTAGGGAGACTTTATGGATCAACTGCAATATCTGATCCGTGGCATCAGCGGTGAGGAGTTGACCTGCATTGTACAGTAGAGTGGCGACTTGTTGAAGCAGTTTAGGTGGTATTACCGGTTCTATCGTATCGATCAAAGTACCTGTTGTATTGGCAAACTCACCTGTGAGGAGAGTCTCTGCAACGTTCAATAGAGTCTCAAACTCATTGAGGGTCTGGTTGGTAAGGAAGCTACCGAGACTATCAACCAAGCTACCTGTTTGTGTAGCTGATACAGAGGTCAGGAGGCCGTTTCCATTTTTGATCAATGTTGAGATTTCATTAATCGTTTGGTCGCTTAAGAACTTGAGCGCAATTGGAATCAGTGCTTCGGCTTTGGTGAGTGCCGTCTTGTCAGATAGTAATTGGCTTGCGTCGGAAATGAGTGCCTCCGTATTTCTGACCATTTGAGCCGTTAGGGAATTGTTGTCGTTACTGAGAAGATTGTTAATTTTCTGGACGTTGCTTGTTGTAAGGAAGGGTGTAACTTCGCCAAGGATATCGTTGACTTCGTTTATTAGACCGGTTGTGAGAAGATCACCGGGGTTATCTAAGGTGTTTTTGAGGTTGTCAGCAAGCTCCGTCGTAAAGACAGGCGCGGTGGAGTTGACTATTGATCCGATTTTGTTGACGACGTCGGTAGTGAGTAAGTCGATGGTAGTGTTTGGAAGAGGCTGAATGGCATCGGCGTTGGATGAGAGGAAGTTGTTGGCCTCTTGTATGACTCGCGATTTGCTTTGTCAAGTTTGCGGTAAGGAGGTCATTAGCATTGGTGAGTAAATTTCCGATGTCATCGGCATGCGGCGTGATGTACTGATTGACAGAGGTGAGTAACTGAGGGATATTGAAAGCGGATGAATTGGAGGATAGATCGGACAACAGCGGGTCGATCTCAGTGATGAGTGGTTTTGTTTCATTGATAAAGGAAGATGTCAGGAGCGTGCTAGTATTGTAGAGAAGGTTGTTTATCTCATTGAAGAAGTCCTCCGTGAGCAGATGGGATACTTCCTCAAGTAGATTGTGAATTGACTCGACATTTTCCGTAGTTAGGAGGACATTTGCACTATCCAATAGGTTCGTCACATGAAATGATGGTATACATTCTGATCGTGTTTATTCACATCAAGAACCCCCGTAGAGAACTATACCCTGCCATCGGGCTTAGACTCCTATCTCTACAGCATATATCTAATCGTTAGTACATTGTTTATCTGGGCGTATCCATGTAATGCGGGGGAATATGCGGGGAAGGATCTAATGACTGAATAAACTGGAATCGGAATCCAATGTCACTACGGATATCGGTAGTTTTTAGGGCACGCGGCTAGAGCAGAGCCTGGTGCTTCTATGGAACATATATCCTTGCTATGTATGATTGGCGCGGCAATACGTGAGCTTTGCAGATCTCCATCTCGCTAAGCGTCCTTAGTATAGCACCTCGTCAGATTGCGTAGATTCTCTCCTTCCCCTCCATCCCGGGCCAATCATATACAGAGTCTAGCCAACCCGGTAAATGGCGTAATAGAGCACCAACTAGCAGGAACGAGTTGACGTCAGGTCTCAGAGAGATGGTACCTCGTTTGAATGCTTAGCACTATACTAGAGCTAGCAGGGTTGATCCTGTACCTGGCGCAATCTCTATAATCATGCACCTAGCAAGGAAGACATACGTGCCGGTTAATATGGCTAAAGTGTAGAACTTGGACTTGCATTAAGATAGATTGCACTATAGAGATATTGAAGCGGGGAACCTCCCCCTCTTTCTGCTAGCATGCCTAGAAAAGCAATAGATCGGTATGCAAGTATTAGAGGGAAATCATCACGTATCTAAAGGATTGACATAATCAGAATTGCTATTGTGTAACAATTAAGTGGTGTATGTTTGGGGGACACCAGGATGTAAGCGAGTAATTATTATCACTAAGGGACTAAATTATATATCTCATCAAGCAACAGAGTCTCGCAGCAACGAAGTGTATATAGACTGAAATCCGCCATGACCAAAACCAACATCATCAGCCCTCTCTTTCCCAGAGCGAGATGCACTCATCCCTAGATGTTGGGATTGACCCGCATTCAGTCCATGCTCCGTCTCCATCTCTATTATATCGTTCAATTGCGCACTTCCAAATTCAAAGAAATTCAGGTTGATAGCATCGTCGCCAGTACTACCCTCTTCAGGGCTAGAGCTACCTGCCAGATTGAGGGCCTCTTCCCTAATAGATTTTCCAATTGCGGCGATGAACGGAAATCGAGCATCGCCTTGGCTCTGGGTATCATCATCTTCGGGAGTATCGACAATTTGCTCTTCTGGTATAGTGCTCATCTGAGATATGGAACTTATGTCCTCAGTCACCCGACCAACCGGAGGAGCTTCTGAGAGTCCTGCACTGTCATCTGTGTCCAGCCCAATGGTCCATGGCAGGCGCTGTTGTTTCTTGGCCCAGGGCGTCTGCCGAACGAGCAGGGGTAGTGCGTTGTCATACGGCAGACGACCAGTTGCAAGGCTATAGTCAAGCGACACTGATATCCTCAAATATGCCCGGGGACTACAGAGGAAGGCGTCGTACCAATTCGTCACTCTGTTCGCGTTGAGGACAGAGGCGTCGAGTGACATTCCACCAGATGACGATTCTATCTCCATCTGCGAGGAGCCAATCGCATTTGTACTACATCTTAGAAAAGCCTCTTGTGTGGTAATGTATGCCAGCTGGAGAATATGGTTGGTCCCGGCAGCCACGTAGTCGGCCACGTCATAAAGCATCCTTGAATGTCGGACGATCTCTCCAAGCCGCTCGAGACGACGTTTTCGGATCGTCATTTCTGCCGGCGAAGGAGACAGTTTCACATCTATGGCGGTGAGAACAAGAGGCACAGCGGTATAGGCCAAACTGAGATGTCAGCGTTTATTGCCAATCGACAGTAAGAGGAAACGTACACGCTCAAAGGGATCCGCTCGGCACGGCCTTGACTACAGAAATACTCTATAGCACTTGTTAAACCGTTCATGGCTCTGCGAAGATCCGCGCCAGTTTCTAGAAGTTGGGCCCTGTAGTTAGTCCCGGTGAAGCTCAGATGCTTCTCGATAATCAACGCTTCGTACTGGGCCAGATCGACGCGGGCGGCACTAAAACAATAAGACATGTGCTAAGGTAAGGCTAGGTTTAACTTACTAATAATACATCCAAGTCAGATGAGTAAAGAAAGTGACAGTCTCATGGCTGGTAGAGGGTAGAACGATTGAAACGTCCTCCCATTTTGTCAGATACCGCTTGATGCGGCGAATGGCAGCGAGAACGGCCTGGAATTCGGCCAACGAAAGTGACGGGGACGATACGCCCTGTGATGAGAAGACCAACGCAACCATATCGGTGAGAAGAACCGCTAGTTTGCATTGTTCCTGCAGTACTTGGAATAGTAGTATTTTGACCTGCGGGTCATATACGCGAGAATTTACTATTTCCTCTGCGAAATCCTCTTCCGTGAGCCAGTTTGCGCCCATGTTGAACTCCACTGATGTAATTTGAGGACGACGACGCAGGCCGATCGATAGAACCCGATCACGTAGTACCATAGACCACCACAACCGTTTCATCAAGGATAAGTTGATCCCTTGGTCACCTGGGCCTGGTCCACATCCCACGATCATAGCATTTTGAATAGCACGCATCAACCATATACTGCTGGCTTGAGGATCGTGGGCGGAGGTGTGATGGGCGAGGAGAACGGAGCCTTGCGCTTTGGCGAAAGCGTCATTTTCTGCTTGGAGATCGAAGAGTAGCTGGTGACATTAGCGATGCTCTAACAGGGACAACGATAAGAGGGCTAGCTACCTTGGCACGATTGTAGAATGTTGTTCTGGCTTTTCGTCTATCACTGAATCCGCATTTGTGGAGCGTTTCCAAGGAGACGTGCTGATGGTGTTAGTGGGAATGAATGACCAGAAAGATAGTGTGTATACGTACAGGGCAGCTCGAAAAGAGAAGAGCTTGCAAAACAAATAGTGATATTGTATGTGAAGCGGAGTCGGCAGAGATACGCCAAAACCCTGCTTCATCCAGAACAGGAAGACATGGATGAATCTGGAGAAAATACTGCCTCGCAAATTCATTGATCGTTGTCCAATCCGGAACACTCAAGGACCCTTTCGATGCCAAGTATGTCACATCTTCCTGGGGTAGGATCGCCAGACCATTGAGCGTGAGGAAAGGACAAAAGAAGAATGACACGTTGCCAGGAGTGGTGAGATCGACAGACGTTTCTATCCCAGGCCCAGTGCGAAGGTTACCATAAAACCCATCGATTGGTTCTTCTCGGTGTTTGATTCGCTTCGCTGTTTCGTTAACAGATGCATCCCGTTGAGGAATATCTTCCTCTGCATTCCCAGCCTTTGCAGAACTATGAAAGAATTAGCTAAGTAAGGAGGCAGCTGTCGGTACATACTGCCTGCTAGCTCTTGATCCGAGTGTACAATCACTTCGACCATCTTGGCGACATCTCGTACATGGACAGCCATGGATAGAAGCGTCGCATCGGACCTTCCGATGTCGACACCAATAACAGGCCCGCGGGGCCCGTTTAGTTCGTTGCCACATCGGTCAAGTCGAGGTAGTCTCCTGGACGGATGAAGATCGTGAATGTGAAAGTGAAGAGGTGTCGGACTATGAATCTGGGTAGAGGAGACTTCCCCGCCCTTCGGTATTTCAAATATTCCCCAGATGAAGCTAGACGTTGTCGATCATGCTGGTAGAATGAGGTTTAATATTTCCGAGAACAATCCGCCAATGGACATGGACATGACTCAGTGATCAGCTTGGCAGCTTGCGTACTAACTTCGGTTCATTAGGGTTACCCCTCTTTATCAGCTGGAACCTATCATTTAGAGTTATAACATATCTATTTCTTAAAATTAAATATCTATTGGAGGCGCCGATACCCCACAGATAACCCCGCGGCATATTCGGATCTCGGCCCCACCATGTGAAGCATAAGCAACACATAACCCACAATAAACGGTGCACTAATAACAGTTACTTATGTTGGGCCTTCTTCATTCTCTTCCGCATGTCCTTCATGTAGTACCGCATAGGGTAGGTTCGAATAAAACTAGGTGTAGCCGGGTACACAACTTTCGTAAATCCCCGGACCACCTTTTGCATTCCCCTCCGACTCCTACTGGTCTTGAGCCCATACTCCTCCCGGATGCGATCTGGAAGCAAGTCCGCGGTCATCAGCCGCACCAGTGGCATGGAAATGCGGATCACGAAAGGAACCTGCTTATTGAACAGTAGATCCTTGCAGACATTTTTCGCTTGTGGGGTTATCTGATGCTGTAACTTGTTGATCTGTTCATCCCAATAGATCCAGAACGCCTCGCGAGTCGGCGGCCACATCTCCGGCTGGACACGAAGGGAAACCGCAAGAACGGCATATTCACGATAGATTGCTTCGGCGGTGGCCTCATCCATGCGTCCGAAGACCTGCTCATACAGATCAACGCCCACGGCGTAGAGAGTCGCTGCAACCCAGACCTGCAAGTGTGGATCATCGGCCGAGTAGTCCGGGCCTCTGACGACTGAATGTGCTTTATGAACCATCTCGATAATGATTTTCTTTTCTTCTGGGGTGCCGAACGCCATGCAGTAGACGTATGTCATAGTCGTGCGGAGTCGATCGAGCGGACGATAGGAGAAGTTGCTGTGTTCATCAACGCCTTTGCCAACGCCGGGCATGGCAACTTGCAGGAGAATGGCCGCTCCACCGCCAGCGAGTAGAATGCCTTCACGAACTATTTTTTGGATTTTTTTAGGGTTCTGTAGCTCCTTCAGGAGCTTTTCATCGGCGCCATTTAAGTTCTCATTTTGAGTCGTGATGTCTTTTTTTTCGTCCATATTGAAAGAGAATGAGGTGATATGGTATTATTGATTAGATTAGTTCGAAAATTAAATCTGCCCATTTCTTTATATAACATGTCCAAAGTTCACACTTTCTGTGTAATCCAAGGACACATGCTGTACTGGGGTTCAGATGCTTAGGCATGCTCTACCGCGGACCGGACGGACCGTCGAGAGCGTCATTCTATTCTGATAAGAACTCATCCGCGGAAGCTTTTCAAGGGGCGTGATAGCGGGGTAGCTCGATGGCGATCCTCTGGGGTACCTATTCGCTAGACTAAGACGATCAAAATGCCGCCACTGTCCAAGCGTAAGTTAGGTACATGCGGGGTGTTACAATCTCCCGTGTTCGCAACGATTTCTCAATTTGGGTTTGCTATATACGAAGTATAGATCATTATATCTACTTTCAATCATTGGCCGTAAATCAAGTTGAAGATGAAGAACCAAGCTTTTCCCCGCATTCCCCAGAAATTCCCTCAGAGGGCTTAGGATGTCATATAAAAAAGCATGATAATAGACTTGGTACATGTAGACAAGCAGGACAATGGAGAAGAAATATTCCGAAAAGGATACACGAGCAACGAAGCTCTCCGCTCTCGACGCGGAAATTGAATATGTTGAAAATGCAGGTTCTGACGTACCTGATCAGGGCAAAAAAGCAACCAAACTACGAGTTAAGCGCCATTTCCGCCGTTTCTGGTTTTGCTACCTGGTCGCTGCTATCGTGTTTCTGGCTATTTTTCTTCCCCTTTTGTAGGCTTCATGAAACATGTTTTGTACGATACATCCTGATAGTCTACAGTTTCATCTACATTATCCCTGCCATTGCGCAGCGAGTCGTCGACGATACTAGCCTTCCCGTCTCTGCAGCGCGTATTCTCGATCCGACGCCCGACAGTGTCACCTTCTCGATCGACACATCTTTGAAGATCCCTGCCGGACTCTCTGTGCGGATTGACCCATTCTCTCTGTCTCTGTTCAACCGCGAAGTGAAGCCGATGGTTCCATTCATCGATGTAGCACTGCAAGGGTACAACCTCAAGGGAACTACGAAGATGAGCATCAGCAGCAATAACACAGCTGTTCTCGACCGAGAGCAATTCGTCGAAGCCTTAAACAAGGCCGTATATTCGAAGCAGTTTAAATTGTCAGCAAAAGGTTCGACAACTGGCCATTTGGGGGCTCTCAAGGCACCGGTGACTCTGGATAAAGATGTGGAACTTGCTGGTCAGTTCTCCGAGGCGTCATAGGTTAAACGTTTCTGACAACCAAGAAAGGGCTGGACAAACTCAGCGGGTTCTCCATCGATACAGCCAGTCTTATCCTACCAGCCGAAGAAGATGGGACTAACCTGAGAGGAACCGCAACACTGCCCAACCATTCTGTTGTCACATTTGCTTTGGTGAGTCAGTTCATTGACTAGATCTCTTGGGCCATACTGATTCGATAGGGCAACGTCACTCTCAATCTCAAAAGCGCAGACGTCGTAATCGGGCAAGGCTATCTCGACAACGTTGTTTTGTCACCGGGTAATAACACAATGCCTTTACGAGCAACACTCAATATTCGAACAGTGTTGGAGAATCTTCTGGACATCCTGGGAGCCCAAGCGTCAGCACTGATGAATGGCAAATTGGAAATATCGGCGTCGGGGAACTCCACCGTGTACAACGGGCAGCATATTCCATATTTTGAAGAAGTTTTAAATAACCTCACAATTACGACACGAGTGTCAATTGCAACAATTCTGAGCGGTACGCTGAGTGGGTTGAGGAACTCTAGTCTGTTGGATGGTTTAAATGGGACAATGGACAGTGCGGGGGGCCTGTTCGGTAATATTGCAAAATTGTCAGATATCCTTTGAAGAATAGTTATGCATTTTTTATACCCAAGCGAGATATCTTGACGATCTGCGGTCCGTGGTCCGTGCAAGTAAACCGAGGTCTGTAACTTTGAAGGCAACCCCGCCCACTCATATATACAGTGTATGGAAGCACCGCATAGTCGTTATCGCCAATCAATCAGCAATAATGGCTCAAATATCGGATTCCGTCAACGCAATCCAACGATTTACTCCCGAAGACGTTTCAAAACACAATACTCCCGATAATCTATGGACCATCATTGGCAATGAAATATATGACTTGACCGACTTTCAGAAAGAGCATCCAGGCGGAGCAAAAAGTACGTTCACTCTTTTTACGCGTTGCTTTCCAAGTTCTGACAAGATCAGTCCTTCAAGCCGTTGCAGGAAAAGACGGGACAAAAAAGTTCCGCAAATATCACCGAGAGGCGTTGTTGGTGAAATACAAAGCATTACTGGCAGGAGAGCTGGTAGTCCAGCCAAAGGGCCGAAAATGGTTATTCTTCAAAACTTCCAAATGAGCCACCATGGCTTCTCGTGATGTGTAACTTGTTTGGGACTGCATGTAAATATTTGATTAAATTTCTCGGTTTGGGTACGACCACAAGGTTCATCATGTAACTCGTTCTGTATTCATAGTCATGTCTTCATCGTCTCTTTCCATTAACCTTTCGATCATTGCTTAAAGTGCATCCTTCTTCATCTCTAGCGAAATCGCCTAGTCGCCTCCCTGGAGGATTCTGCGTGTAAAATTACTTTGCTGTCCTTCATGAGGGTGTCACATTTCGTTCCAGATCTATGTAGCTCGTGTGAACGAATAGCAGCTCGATATTCTGGACGACCCCCTTGCCTCGTAGTTTATGAGTTCCCAAATGCATCAATCTCTCCTCGCATTGGCCAAACCTTAGGATTTGCAGGTGGCGGAATGCACATTGATTACTGCGGTATTCTTACCACTGCCCTACCAGCGATAGCGTCATTTCTCAACCCATCCACCAGACGCGGCGTCTCCTCAAATTCAAAAACTTGAATTGAAGGCGTAATCTCTCCCCTGCCTGCCTGCTCCAAAAGCTCAGTCATCTGGTCCTCCGTGCCTACCGAAGACCCAACAATACAAAGACCTATCCACATCAGACTTAGCCCTTAGGGAATATGATATGCTTAACTCACCTCTAGCCGCGGATACTGTCGCAGAAATAGGCCACTCCATCTCATTCGGTGGTAGTCCCACCCCCACTATCAATCCCATATTCCTCACAACCTGCGGCGCCATCGCAAATGCCTCTCTCGTCCCGGGCACCACAACTATCGCATGTGCACCCTCTCCGCCTGTCACTTCTCGGACCCTGGACGCAACGTCTTCCGTCCGGTAATCAATGAACACCTCGGCACCAGACTCCAAGCTAACCTTCCGCTTCATCTCGCCACTATCAACCGCAATAACCCGGAATCCCTTCATCCGAGCGGCGATCTGGACCCCCAGATGCCCTAATCCACCACCTGACCCCGAAATCACCACCCAATCACCGGAGCTGAGATGGTGGTCATCCAACCTCCCCATAGCACCAGCCATGGTAAGACCAGCACACAGTAAGGGCGCGGCCACTTCATCCGAGACTGTCTCCGGGATCCGCGTGATGAATCGCGCGTCCGCGATGACGTACTGCTGTAATGTACCAGGCACGTGGCGACTCGTATTTTTCTGCTGGGCGCAGTAATGATTAAACCCGCGCTGACAAACAGAGCATGTGGTACAGGCACTGTAGAGCCATTTCACTCCGACTCGCTGGTGAAGGAGGGAGGGGGGGACGTTGGGGCCGGTTTGGATTACTGTTCCGACCCCTTCGTGACCGATGATAGGGTTGTAGGCGCCCCAGGCGAGGACGGCACGGATTTCAGAGTGACTAGCTTTTGTTTAACATGTGCATACTTTCGTTCGGATGAAATGTGGTGGACGGAAAGGATGCTCACCAAAGTCCCGTACATGACAACTTCACTAGGATCTCGTTTGTTCCGGGTGTTCTGACGGGGATGTCGTCGCGAATGATCATTTCATAATTATTTCCTGGACTTTGCACGACCACTGCACTCTGGGAGCTAGGTATGGAATCCATGGTGTTTTCTATTCTACTACTATTGTTCGGTGTGATTTGCCGTGGTCTACGATGAGTTGACTACTATTGATTTCGCTTTTGAGGTCATCATAGGGCTACAGCCGAAGATACCCAGACGGCAATTCGGTCGGCAATCGCATCACGTGATCTCTTCAACACTTGCTTGGAGTCTGTATGTACATTGCCAGACTACCTTAGCGATTTGTTTCAGTCATTGACTAACTAGTTTTCCTTATCCTGTGGACTTTCTCATTATGTATTCAATCTCGATGCGTTGCAAGCTTAATCGATCAATATTTAATTGGGCTCTGTCGAGCTCCAGCCGTCAGGATGTAAAGCGGAAATATATACTTACGCTCTATATCCACTAAAAGCTGCCAGTAGCATGACCAAGCTGTTGCCGTGCGTACATTGCAACAAAGAAAGAGGTAACTACTTGACAAAGATCATTAAAGACATAAATTAATTCGTTATAGAATTTTATAAATCTCCTTTCACAGCATCAAACGCCTGCTTAAACACATTCCTCATCCCCACCATATCCGTCATCGCGCTCATCATCTGGAAACCCTTATTCGCGTAGTCCCTCGCCTGCTCGCCAGTGTCACAGTAAATTCCAGTAGCCTTCCCAGCAGCCTGCGCAGCATCATGAATTGACTGAATAGCCTCCACGAGCTCAGGATCCATTTTCTCAGGGTTGGTGATGGGATGACCAATATTGACACTGAGGTCAAAAGGCCCAATAAAAAGAACATCAACACCCGGGACAGCAGCAATTTCCCTAACATTTTCAAGAGCAGCTTTGGTTTCGATCTGCACAGCAATGACGAGCGAGTCATTGGCTTGCTGCAGATATTCCATACCCGTCAACTCTTTCACCTCAGTACCGTGGGGATGTTGTTCCACGAACTTCTCCACCGCGAGAAGACTCTCAAACCCCCGATTCCCAACCGGAGGAAACTTCGAATATCGGACCACATTCCTCGCATCTTCCACTGTATCTATAACTGGAACAAGGATGCCGTGGGCGCCGGAGTCTAATGCTCGTTTTATCATCCAAGGTTGGCCTTCTGCGACACGGACAATGGGCGACACGCCACAGGCTGCACTAGCGGCCACGATCTCATGCATTGAGTCATCAGAGATGTTACCGTGTTCGAGGTCAATGAGGAGCCATTCGAGGTTGCGTGCTGACCGGCATATGGTTCTGGTTAGGTTGGCTCCGGGGAGCATTTGCCAGCCTCCGAAGGAGGGCTCGCCTTTGTTGAGGGATTTTTGGAGACGGTTGGCTGCTTGCATTGTGCTGATGTTGATGTGTCTGGTCAGGAGAGAAAGCGATGGAGAGGAGGCGACTAAATAGGGAAGAGGATGAGAATCGGCATGGCTTTTGTTCCTGACATTACTCCGCAAAGGAAGATAAAGGATGGTGCTCTCATTGTGATTGCTATATCAAGGATACAGTGTCGGCATAGTACACCGACCTAACAAGAAAAGCAAACTGGACCCTCTACTTTCCTAAAACGTGTAGATGTGTAGAAGTTCGGCATCGTCGGGTTTCTATAGTGGATTAATATTATCATAGTAGTAGCCCGTCCCGTCGATCCCGAGTCTCCGCGCCTCGGCCATCCCAAGCCGCTCGGGAAGTTCGGGTTCCCCATGGGGATTCTATCCACACTTCAGATCCCCTATGGTTGTCAATAGACAAGTTATGGGCCTAGAATCCACTGAATCCATTTTACCCTCTATCAGATGACCATTCTTACAGATAAAAAAACATACAACACGAGGGATTCGCTGGTGTTCACCCACCCAACTACTAACCTCCCGGCGTGTGGCTTAAGTACGGCTGAGCGGACGGGAAGCCCTGTTCTCCACACCCTATGGTCGTATGTAACAGAGATCCAGCTGGAGAGAATTATATTGATAAGGTTGCATGATTTGAAACTAACGTAGGGAGTGATACGTTTACTACGATCACATAATGTAATCAAGTAGATAGAAATGATGTCTTTGAGGAGGCCTCAGCCTTCAGCCTGTTCCAAGCGATTCCCAAATGGTCTTCCCTATTATCCTCTGGACTATGGTTTCCCATCACGTTTGAGAGTTGACTAATTCACAACCATTAGTAATCGGTGGGGCTCGCTGTCAAGTGTGTCCGACCTTGGATAGTCTTGCCGTGTGAGTGTGAAGATGGTAGAAACAAACTTCTAATCAGTCTACCGTATACAATAACCCCCTGTAAACCCCTTCTTCATTGTGATAGCTGGAGACATATGGAAACATAAAATGAAACCATAACTATGCTGGCAAGTCTATGTATTCTAGACTCGTGTTCAGATGAATGATGTAATTTGTCCGCGCGCCCACTTTGTCTATATCTATAAGCCTATGCCTTTGGTCCTCCGCGTAACTCTAACAGGATCTCTATAATCAACAACTGTTTGAGCTTTGCTCTTCCTCTCGAACTCGCCTCCACCCCACTGTCTCAAGTATCTCAGGCCAAAACCCCTTCGGCGGAGAAGTAAGACCCTCCTCATATGCATCAATCATTGGCCTGTCCCAGATCAAATCAGCCTCCTCGGGTTTAACTACCTTAGTACGCCAGAATACCTTCCAAGAGAAGTAGAGTGCTGGCACCAGGATGAGCATAGTGTAGTGAGTGAAAAAGTTTGAGACGTCCCAGGGAATGAAGCTGGAGTAGCCGTAAAAGATAACGATGAGACATTCTGCGATCAATCCAATCCAGGCACTGTACGGCTGGAAGCGACCAAAGTAGGGGAAGGCCTTGCGATCGACGCGCTGTGCTTGACAGGCCCGGTAGAAGAAAATGTATGTAAGGCAGATAACGATGTAGTCTATAATAGCGCCAGCAGTGATAAGATTGGTGAGCCATGTGAGCGCTTGCGAAGATCCATTGCCAAGCGACAGAAGAGACAGCAGAGGAAAGCACATCACGACGATCACACAGTATATCGGGACACCGTTCTCGGTGCATTTCTTCAGAAACCTTGGTGCCCGGCCGTCCAAGGACAGGACATGTAAACTTCGACTGGCACAGTACATGTACGTATTTCCTGCCGAGAAGATCGTGGCGACGAGGAGAGCATTGATTAGATGCGGAAATCCCGCAATTTTCATATTCTCCATTGCAAGAATGAATGGCGATGCCGCTTCGGTACCACCTCCAGCATTCGTCAAAAACACGGACACAAGGGTCGGGTCGTTGTAGGCAACGAGAATACCAACCCTTATGGCAGCCAGTATATAAACAAAGAAGCAACGGTAGTATATCACCTTGAAAGCGTTCTTGATGTAGACTCGTGGTCGTTTCGCTTCAGCGGCTATAAGATTTATGAATTCTGGGCCCATAATGGTAAAGCTGGCCGTCCATAGAGCGGCGAGGACGCCCTCAAAACGGCCTAGGTCTCCGGTGTGAAGGTACTCAGCCATTGGGCCTGGGTCGCGCCAGGCTCGAAATCCAAACGAGTCCTGCTGAGGATTGCTGCCAACCATCGTGACGAATGTGAATAGGAACAGCATTATAAGTAATACTATCTTACCGTCGGACCCCCAGAATTCGGCTTCACCATATACCTTGACAGCGAAGATGCTTAGCAGACTAGAGAGATACTCAGTTTAATGTTGCGTATATGGAAACATGGAAGGCAGAGATTGTTGAGCTAATCTTACGCATAAGCGGCGATGCATGCACCACACACGGCACCGGTTGGGATATCATCTCTCCAGAACGATAGCACCATGTTGATAGCGGTAATTTCAAATGGAATCGAAAGGGCTTCGAAGAGGAAAAAGTTCCAGCCTGCCATAAAACCGAAGGATTCGTCGACCCATTTACCAGCCAGGCGGATGAACCCACCCGGAACCGGATACAAAACAGTCATCTCAGCCAGGCAATTGTTGACACAAGCAAGTATAAGGTAATATATTGAGTAGCCGAGAAACAAGCTTAGTGGTCCACTTTTTGCCAGGGCACCGCCAATGCTAATGAAGAGAGCCGTACCGATAGCACCGCCGACTGCCATGATGTGAATTTGCCGATTCTCGAGTCGCCGTTGCAGATGGTCAGTTTCAGTGACGACTTCTCCTGGCTTCTGGATGCCTGGGCGTCATAGTCACCCATGCCGTGGCTGACATCCTCGATGCCGTCGCTCATGGGGGCTTCTTTCATGTCCATGGCTATAGGAAATGGGAATTCGAAGGATGATAGATACAGGTCGGAGAGTAAGAGACGGATAATGACAGATTTATAATACTTAAAATCTCTATGGGCCTTCTGGGGAATATTGCCTGCTCCATACACCCCGCATTCCTTTCTCCACGGTGGCCACTATGCATTCTATCTAACCCTCGGGCTTCACTAGCTTCATACAGAGCATAGCTCTGCAGCGATGGTGAGTAGGTCATATACCGTCTCAGGTTCCTGTACTCTTCAATTGATACCGTGGCATTCGTAAAATCAATATATATCTCCTTCTCTTAGCTTCATTTAACACCCCTGTCTGAACGGTCATTTTTAATCACTATGCAATATAGCAATAGCAATTCTTAATTCCGCGTGTCATGCCGCTATATTCGGGTTTCGCGGAGCTCGACTAGTCAAAGCTCGCAGGAATGATAGGCATCGCCCACAGCAGCCGAACATCCGATGAATCCGAGATAGCACCCAAATCCGATTGATCCGAGATATGGCACTCGTGACTTAGGACCATGAGATACTTTGCCTCTCTTGGGATAATACATACGGTAAATCGGGAGCATAATCCGAGCGGATCGAGAGAGTTATGGTCACACGAGAGTTCATACAAGCTATCTCCAACTTGATCTGCAGATCATATTAGGTTATATAAACGACCTTATTTCCATCACAATGTTCGAAAGATCAACAAGTCTACAACGAACTCAATACCCCGGAGTCAAATCATTACCCCTTCAACAAATATGTCGACCACAACAGTTGCACCCCCCACGATCGCCCACACAGTGGTTGGCCCTGTGAGACTCACAGGAGCACGTCCAACGAATGAACTACCCCAATGGCTCATCGATGAAGCAAAGATCGGGGAAAAGCAATCTTTCGACCCCAAAAAACACATGAACTACCAACCTCCATCGAAGATCTACACCATGAAGGAGATCGGCCTTGAAGGCCAGGGAATCTCCCCGAACGCAGTCACTGCACCATTCCAGCTTTTCAACGAGGAAACCATTAAGCAGATGAGGGCTGAGATATTCAGCAAGCCGGTACTAGATGAATGCCAGTATACGTCAGCATTTGTGAAGAACACTATAAGGGGCATGGGACCTGCGTGAGTTTACCTAAGGTCCGGACGGGGCCTTACATGTGCTGACTACCGATAATAGACGCGCACCGTTCATTTGCGATGCCTGGCGTTCCCCGGAGGTTCTTGCAAAGATCTCAGAGGTGGCCGGCATTGATCTTATCCCTGCCATGAATTATGAAATTGCCGCTATCAATATCTCGGTGAATGGCCAGACCACGACGGTTGTGAACAACACTAAATCAGAGGATGAGGATTTGCCTGCCTTTGCATGGCACTGGGACAGTTACCCGTTTGTGTGTGTCACAATGCTCTCTGATTGCACCGGCATGGTTGGAGGAGAGACTGCACTCAAGACGGCGAGTGGTGAAATCATGAAAGTTCGCGGGCCTGCGATGGTAAGCTACTCAGACACCTTCAGACGAATTAAGATACAAGAGGCGTAGACTTACAATTGATTGTATAGGGAACTGCTGTTGTTATGCAAGGCAGATATATTGAACACCAGGCTCTCAAGGCATTTGGAGGCAAAGAACGCATTAGCATGATTACCTCGTTCCGCGCGAAATCTCCACTTGTTAAAGATGATTGTGTTCTTACTGGAGTTCGGCCTATTAGCAACGTATTGGAGCTTTACAGGGAATGGTCTGAGTACAGACTGAAGGTCATCGAAGAGCGGATTCGTGCTGAGTTGGAGAACGAACGCCAAAAGCAACTGGGACAGCGTCCCTTCAGTATTTCGGAGATGAAGACCTTCTTGACCCACCAGAGGGAATATTTGGATGCTACTATTGCGGAACTCATTGAGTAGGCTCCCACTGCTGAGATAGCCTTATATGTAATTCTGTTTTTTCCCCTGTTATTTGTCTTCATATTTGAGAGAAAATGTATCGTGTTTTTATACGCCATAGCAGTGTTTCATATGTATATTCCCAATAATTAAAAAAGAAGCAAGATAAACGTCCGGTATGCTAGCATATGAAGTAGAATTAACCATAGTGCAATTGACTTTCCCAAACGTCAAGCCTACACGCTACAACCATCTGTATTATTTGGCAAACCTACAAGCATATCGATATTCGTAGGAGCAACGAACCCGAGAAAGCCGAGAGATTTGCCGCGTCATCGGATGGGTCTCCCGACAATGTGCCGGGGGCCAATAACAAGGGCGTGTAGATGACGTAGTGGGACTCAGAAGCTTACCTTTCATGGTAAAACTATCCTGCAAGAGGCGGAAAGCACGAGAGCCAGTGAAACGCTGTCAATAATGGGTTAGGATAGGGCTGTTTCTCCACAAGGAATTGGCCTTATGATCCACTGAAGATAATCACTCCTTTTTGGTTGCGGGGTACACCCTGGGGGTTCTTGAAAAATTCGACCTATATGAAAATACTGATGTTCAGACTTGTATCTTTTCATCCTTATCC
Organism: Aspergillus arachidicola; assembly: GCA_009193545.1. Taxonomy (NCBI): domain Eukaryota; kingdom Fungi; phylum Ascomycota; class Eurotiomycetes; order Eurotiales; family Aspergillaceae; genus Aspergillus; species Aspergillus arachidicola. The sequence continues at coordinate 230,290 of ML737147.1, read as the reverse complement.
CATATCACTACCGTGGAAAAAATGGAAAGCGGTTCGAGTTATGGTCCGCGGAAGACAAGACGGACGGCGAATGCGTAAGCATGACCTCTAGCAGATTAGATGGTATGAACTGAATGGCGACTGACCTGTTTGCAGATGCATTGCTTGCCGGCATAGTAAGATCAAATGTACCGGCGAAGCGCCATGCGCCAACTGCCAACGACGTTCTTTGAGATGTGAATTTGTGGAAGGGGTCAATCGGGTTGTGGTTTCTGAGAGGTCGGTTCATCGTGAATGTTGCAGGGATCTGACTGATGACACAAGTAGGATAGATATCTTCGACAGTTGGAAAAAGAGGTCGAAGAACATCGGCAACTTGCTGGTGTCAGAAGCCCTCCGGTGTCCCCATTTGAGTCGCAGACCAGGCCCAAAGACACAAGTACAGTGGACTCCACGGGGATACTTTCGGATTCAACAGAGGAACCATTGCAACTACAAGGTTTAGGGTATGCACAGAATATCTGGACCAGTCCTTTTACCTTACCTTCCACGACCATCCGGAACACTCAGCAAAACAAACGGACTTGGAGTAAGTTCGTCGACCTATGTATCTCCATTAAAACTAACCATCATGGTAGTCTGGCTAGCTCCATCCTCAATGTGGTCATTCACGACTCGATTAACCATCATGATGACGGAGAAGCTACAGCTGAAAAACTCACATAATGTCCCTGCGTCTTCAGAGAAGGAGAGCTATCCTATACGATGGGATGCTAGTCCAGCCGGTGACCCCCCGGATATAAGTGGCCTGCCATCCCTCGACCACGCGCTTTATCTTTCCGAAACAGTAAAATTCCACCTGGGGCAAAGCTATCGCTTGTACAACGAAGATGAATTCATCCACAACGTGCGAGAATTCTACTATGGGGACTCTGCAAAAATGGCAACCGAGAATCGACTATGGTTTATCCAGTTTCTGTTAGTTTTGGCATTTGGAACCGCGTTTCTCCACCGCTCAAAAAGATCCAAAGACCCCCCTGGTTCGAAGTTCTTCATACGTGCGATATCCCTGATGCCCGATCACGCCCCTTTATGGAAGGGAAGTCTACTAGCGATTGAAGTCTTAGCTATGGCTGGGCTGTATTTATACTCCATCGACCAAAGGGAGTCGGCACATATCTACGTATGGTTTATATTTCACCTCAGCGAGTGCACTGTTGCTAAGGCCGATTTTACACAGGTCCGCCAGGCTATACAAATCGCACAGTTCGAAGGCCTACACACCCATCTGCCGGAGGAGCAACTTGGTGCCGACACCGTGTCCCGATGCCGTGACCTATGGTGGACCTTGTACATCCTAGACCGGCATTTTTCATACTCTGTAGGGCTTCCCATGATGACACAGGATCGTGATATTAGTACGCCAATCGACCCGCCGAGCACATGCTCGCATCGAGATATTGTCATGAGCCTACAGGCCAAACTGGCACACTTGCTATCAAACATCTTAAACAGTAGGCCTCCCTTACGTTCTTAATTTCATCTGCAATACTAACAATATCCTGCCACTAGCTGTGTACAAAACTGAAAAGACCCAAATTGGAGCATTCCTGGAGATGACCAGGTCCATCTTACATACATTAGCCGGCCACGCCCAGGAAGTGGAGAAAATCATTCACGTCCGGTTTTCGAATTCCGTCGATACAATGCCTAAAGGGACGCGACATATCACATTACTGTACCATCAGGTAAGCTAGCCGTCTAAGAAGTACGAGGAATTCAGTCTCTAACTGACGTCTCCTAGTGCGTGATCGTTGCAACCCGGCCACTTTTACTTTCGGCCCTTATTGAGCGATTAGAAAACCTCGATCACGAACGAGAATACTGGCAATCGTTTTTAGCTCTTACAAAAACCCTCATATCCACCGGCATAAAGTCCGCCGTGAAAATGCTTCAAATACTATCCAACGATGATAACATTCTCGGTGAGCCACGTACAATCTCACTCCAATAAAACTAAACTAACCACATATAAAATAGAAATCTTCCTCCCCTACGACCTCGAATTCACCTACGCCGCTGCCCTCCACCTCGCAATGGCAAACGCAGTCTTCCCGCAAGCCCTCGACGGCCAAGCCTACCTCGAAGAAGCACACTGGATCCTCGACGAAATGATCTCCAACGGCAACAAAGTAGCCGAGGTCCGGAAGGCAGAGCTAGTGCACCTCGAAACGCTGTTTGAGGAACTAGCAGCACGAGTAAAGTCCCAAGGACTCCAGCCTCTGACGTTAACGAGTCCAATGGGTGCGGAGGCGGCGCGTCAAGCTCAGGGAGTGGAAGAGGATGGAGAGGGAGAGACGGTTACTGATATTGGGGTTTGGGATCTCCCGATTCCGGGGGACTCGCTTACGGCGCATCCGGCTGATATGCAAATGTCGAGTCTGGAGTTGCTTAATAATATTGGAATTTCGTCTTCGGACTTTCTGTATATTGTGGATCAGATTGGGAATCCGGATGTTTCGTATAGTATTTTGGATCTTGGGCGCGGTGGGCCAGAGATGGAGTGATTAATGGGGAGGTGATGTTTTGACTAATTCTGGGGATAGTATACCAGCTGCTACAATTTCCGAGGGAGGTTTGGTTTGTACCTCTGAATATGGCTGATGATAAGAGCTTGTGGGCTTAGTGTTTGGAATGCATGTTTGGTAAATGGAGATAGAAGGTATCATGGTTGCACTAGAATTAGAGCACTAGAAATCAAACACGGAGTTCGATCGGACAACAAGCTGCATATTCCACAGGAGAACAAGGTAGAGCAAGGTGTGCAACATCTCCTATAAAGCCGAGCCCTCGCCATAGCCCAAGCGATCGATCTATACCCACCTCACTCACATCCATCATTATAGATAGCAGCATTCCAAACCTCGACAAAAGTATCATAAGCAATCCCTGGCTCACTCTTCGAGCTGAGCTCTGGTTCTACTTTCTTAGGGCTGTAAAACCTAGCACGAGCGACCGCCTCCCTTTGACACGACGTCTTCTCCTCTTGGTACCCCTTGGGCATCATAACAATGGCGGTGCTGGGAATGGCGGATGGTTGAAAGTAAGCCATATATTGCAGGTATGAGCTCATGACAACCTTAATGTTCTTTCGCCGTCCAGCCAGCTTGCACGCCTCGCGCATTGCAGATTGGACATCTTTGTCAGTCGAGGGGATGACCTTCTTGGCTGAGTTAAGTTAGTTGTGGAACTTCATGTTGGGTGGAGTAAGAGGGCTGTGATACTCACATGACAGTTGCCACCACCTACGTCGGTATTTCCGTTTCAAATAAGTGAAGGACTGTTGCTCTTTGAGAACAGCAATGATGATTGTTCTCTTGTTGCTGTACTCTTTGATGGTGTTTACCATGTAGTAACATTCCTCTTCCACTGGAGTCATCGTACGTGTCTCCTTGCCAGCTTTGGCGCTAGCCTTGTGAGGTGCAGTCAGCCCTTGAGAAGGAGGCGACCGTCGAGCAGTGAATAAAATACAAAGCCCAATAAGGAGATAAATGCTGAAGATCAGAAGGAGGGCAATCGTGGTACGCCAAAGGTACGATTTTAGAATCAGGAGATAAGCCATTAGAAGACAAGGAGAACGTCAAGTTCTCATCTACAGCTATTGATGGCATTGATAGCGGGTTAGAGGCGGGGAAAGGTGACCACCTCGACTCATAATTACCTAATTGGGGCGTATACCCATACGTCTTCACTAAATCATGGGCTGGCCGTTGGGAAAAACATCGTCAGTAAACTGATTCAACCCAGTGGGATTGACGTATGTGTTATTCTGTTGCTCAAAGACCACGACGATAGACGCCGTTACTGAATTTAAGAGGAAGCTAACAAACGTTTTACCAATTAAGACGGCAATACGTCTAGTCATTAAACCCAACAGCAACAGTAGGGGACACTATACTCAACAGCCAACCTCAAAATTCCTCAGATAGACGAGCAGAACCTTGGCTGAGTGCGCCTCCACTACAGGCTCAGTAAGAACCAAAAGACGGCCGGTATTAACGGTTACGTTAGTTATAACTCTATCAAATTACAACTCCCTTCCGTAAGGTAGGTAGCAGAGACAAGAGGAATAAAACACGATCTCAATCGTAAAAAGAATCCGAGAAAAGAAAAAGAACCCAATCCAATGAATATACACTTAACCACAAAAAGGAAAAGCAGACAGCTCTACCGCCGATACCACATCCTAGTAACCTTGGTGTGCCTCATCTTCTTCTGCAACTGGAAAATCCCATACAAGAATGCTTCCGGTGTAGGCGGACAACCCGGAATGTAGACATCAACGGGAACGATTCGATCCACACCCCTAACAACACTATAACTGTAATGATAATATCCACCCCCATTAGCGCAGCTACCCATGCTAATAACCCATTTCGGATCCGGCATCTGATCATAGCATTGCCTCAAAGCGGGACCCATCTTATTGGTAACCGTGCCAGCCACGACCATGACGTCCGATTGCCGGGGCGAGGCGCGGAAGATTATTCCGAGTCGATCTTGGTCATAGCGGGGCATCGAGACTTGCATCATTTCTACGGCACAGCAGGCGAGGCCGAAGCTTAGCGGCCATAGGGAGCTTTGGCGGGCCCAGTTTACGAGTTGATCGATGGTTGTCCTATTGGGTTGTTGGTTAGGGGTTGTTCTTGGAGTGATAGCTAACAGACTGCGGTCTTACAGAACATGTTCGGCTTTGTTGGAGTGGGTTCCTTTGGTCGTGGTAATTGACGTAGAGTTAGGGAAGGCTTTTGTGAGGGCCGTTCGCGCTTCGTTGGCTTTCGATTGGGCTGAGCTGTTCTGTCGACGTATTTCGAGAGTAATGGAGGTAGCTGAAGGTAGTAATGGGGATGGTCTTTGGATAGTGCAGAGCACAACTTTGGTAAGTTAACTTCTATTGACAGCCATTATGATCAAAGCAGCGATTTCCTTTTTTCATTTTACTTACCTCGAGTGAGCTTTGCAGGGTTCATGTTTATGGTCTTGGGTATAGGGTTTAACCTAGGCCCACTAGGGAATCAACAAGGAGGGTAAACAGGTACAATGGGTACTAGAGAATCAAAGAGTATCTAGCAGAAAATCGAGAATAGACATATTGAAAGGGGCGTGGTTGCGATGAGTATATCATTTTCCTGTTCAATGGGTCTTTTCCTACTATGTGGGATTTTCCCGACTAACCATGGCAAACAGCGGAAACTGGACCCTGCATGACCCATACTGCATCCTATATAGACTCTTTGGCCTCTTAACCATGGCTGCGAAGTCGAGGTCATTTGATAACAATGCCCCTGCAAGTATAAGACTACAAGAACAGGCAGTTAGAAATATGGTCGCAATTTTTATCTTCGACGGTCAATTGGGTCTCGGAACCTTGATGACAAAGCGCACATAATTTTCCTTCACCCGATTTAATTTTTCTGCATCGCACAACTTCACTGACGATGGAGATTGAACTGAAATGAAGTACCCGAGAGGAATACTCACATGAATACCATTAAACCAACATTAAAGTAAGTTGCCAATACTCAACAAAACCTGGACAATGCCGGCGTCCCACCAGAGTTATAAATGCGGCCGGTGCCACCAGGTATATTCGACGAGCAGTCACTTGAGACGACACGAAGCAACGCGTAAGTGTTGACCAACGACCAAATTTGATTCACGATGCTTGACAAATCTATTAGATGTACCGAGAAAGGATTTCACTTGCCAGTTCTGTGAACGAAGCTTTGCAAGAAGGTATGTGTGCCGTAAGCATCATACCTGCCGACAAGGCTCTGATGAAAACACGCAAGCGACGTCCTTCGCCGCCACTTTCAGTCCTGCAAGCGGAAGGGTAGGAATCCGATTCCTTCTGAAGGCACGCGCGGCAGGAGGCGAAAAGCTTGCGATGCATGTGTCGAGAGTCGTACCCAATGTGATGGGGATCTTCCATGCGAGACATGCCTTCACAGAGGATTAGAATGCTCACTTAGCCACATAAGAGAGCAGGATAGGAGGATCAGGAGCAATCAAAATGAACAAGAGAGATCAGACGATTCGAGCGTCAATAGAATCCCAGTTCACTTTCTCCTGAATTTTACTGATCCAGCAAGCAAACGATTATATGACGTTCAGCAGGTTCTTGCAGGGCGCGATAAAAACCTCGGGAAGCAAGCATCGTTTGGGAAATACGAAATGCAGAATCTGGATAGTTCAACAGAGCAGTGGATGGGGCTATTCCATCTCTTCATTGACAACGACGCCTGGGATAAGTCAGACCAAGACCAGTCTCTTATGTATGGGCTTGCGGACACCCAAGAGCTGAGCAACACGGTATCGACGACTCTAGGCCTGATGAAGCACACCTCACAATTGTGGTTCAACAATATAGGCCATCATACTATGGAAAGGGCTGAAAGCTTTTTCTCACCAACTAATATCACTCTTTTTGTCAGTGCCTTCTTTGAACACTCATACAAAGGCATACGCTTCATTCATAAAGCATCATTCAACGTTCATACCATCTCAGCCCAGTTACTAGTAGCTATCGCTTTGATGGGTGGGGCATGTGTATCACCGCAAGATGCATCCAGCGCGGAAGGGTACTCTGACGTAGCTGAGTATCTGATTTTTGAGGGGCCTGAATTCGGCAAAGTCCTTAATATAGACAACCCGTCACTCACCAGAGAAAATATGGAAATTCTCCAGGCAGCAATGCTGATAAGTGTCATCCAGTGGTCGAAGGGCGATGTAACCATTAACAGGCGGATTCGAACTCAGCGATTCCCGGCTCTGGTTTGCGCTGCACGAGCGCTAAGACTAACGCAGGTTACCAATGACGCTGTTAGCGACACAGAGTCTCTTGATTTAGACAGGTACTTCTATAGAGAGAGTCTTGTGAGGTTAGTCCAACAGTAACACGTAGCGCAAGACCCAGAACTAAATTTCTTTGCAGGTCCATGGCGTGGCTTTACCTTATGGACTCGCACTTGGTCGTCTACTATCGGAACCCGCCACATTTTAAGAATGCTGAAGCTTGCTTTGGCTTACCGCAATACGAGGAGCTTTATGATACAATGGAACCCTCCACATTGGTAAATGTGTCTCAAAATGCGACCAATGGCGGACTCACCCTGACTTTGAAGTCCGTTATCCAGCGCTTGATGGATAAGGACGCTGGCCGATTTGAGGAACTACTCTCACACCCATTTACACTATTTGGTCTTTTTTTAGTTATAGCGAGTAGGTTGCTTCACTGGCAGCCGACTCGCTATTCGTGTGACTAACTCTAGAATGACATAGGCCTTCACTGTATATTGTTCGACTTCCAAGCACTGGACATCGGTGTCGATTTATCAGGACCCTTGGGCTCCCTCGATGTTGCCTTGGATAGATGGAAGCAAATGTGGGATTTAACATATACGACCATCATGTCTAGTGATATCAGAAAGTCTGGGTACATGGTGCATGCTCTCGAGCTCTGGTGGCTCGCAAAGAAGCTTATTCAGAAGCCAGCCGGGATATGTCCAGAAAGCGGGTTTGCGCTGGACTCTACCGCCACCTTTCACGAGATGGTTCGAGAATTAAAGGGCTTTCAGCCAGTACAATGAAATACCGCACCGGTGCATAGTTATCACTTGTTCCAGTTTACAATGAATAACCTCTTTGTTTTCGACCAACAATAACGCCATATTGCAGACCGTCGAACAACAAATAAAACCAAGACAATGGTATATCCCTCTGGGGTCGATGTTGGCTTTCGAAGGTTCTTTAACCGATGGTTTATTTAAACACATCTCACATTGGAGCTTGTGTGCATGACCTTCATGTAACAACCATCTGCCTTACAGAGTCAATTATCCAGACCTTCCCAAAGAGAACACCCCATCTCCTAGGCTCTTCGTCGCCCTTCTCCCCAATACTTCCAAAACAAAGATCGCCGTGATGTCTTCCTCCCAGAACGGGATCGACTACTCAACGGATTCCTCTGTAACCACCGGATTTCGGAGAGAGGATAACACTCACCAACACGCCCTGGAAGCATACAAACTGCGAGATCTCACCTCATGTCTCGAACGCCTGACTCGCACCCAACTCATCGAAGTTCTGCAAGCCGCCGGAAACGATTATGTGGAAGTGCGTAAGCTAGTGCAGTCGAAAGTATCAGAGCAGATGGACGACAAGACCCGGATATACCGCTGCGAAATGAGTGATGTAATGGGCTTCAGGAGCTGTCGTGAAGCCGCCCGAAAAGCGATGGATGAGGCAGAGAGTCGCGTTCGATTCTTGCGTTTATGGAACAGCTTGCCAGACAGTGGCAATGATGACTTCACAAACATGGTTCAACTCATCGCTGATCACTGTGGGGCGTTTGCGCACCCACAAACTCGTCTTAATGGGCTTACAGTTTTGTGTGAGATGTGTTATATTTTCATGGATCTGGCTCACGATGACTTTTGGGAGCAAGATCGAAGCAAGTATGGCTGGGATGTGAGTATTGAAAATGCTATGTTGGAGATAGCCACCGCGATGACACCAACTGAGAGACAGGCTGTGGTCGATGATGATGACTTGTGGTCTGCTTTGGTTTATGTGTATCAGGAATCAGGCGAGAAGATATTCCGTGCCTTTAAAGATGTGATAGATGAGTTCCCCAAAGTGGACACTGCAGCTGAAGATGATGGAGGGGAGAACGATGAATTACGATCCTTGTTTGAAGAGAGTGATCAAGATGGTGAACCGAACGAGGTTGACATGTCGGAGGCTGAATAGATATAAATGTCATTTTTCCGAATCTCGTCAGTTTAGAACTTGCCGGAATGCAGTATCTTAACTAGAGACTTCATTCCTATGTAGATTACCTACTTCAACTCTAACCGTGCATGGTGATGTCCCGGACGGGGAGCGAGGAACGAATCAAAAGCGCCGGGCTACCCTCTGTAGTGATGGGAATCAAAACATATCATCAGGGGACTGGAGTAAAACGAAAGGTCCTTCGAGTCGGTCAATATCGACCATTTTTCTGCTTCGAGTCTCTATTTGTATATAAAACTGCAGTATCAGTCCTAAGGGAATTACATCTACTAAGCCGTATAAAGCAGAGGCTATGCCACTTTAGTACATCACTAACCTAACTAGGAAAGTTGGCTGTACGGACGGAATGGAAGGCTGTATACTCAGAGAAGAGGGCTGTACGCGAATTGGTACCTTAGGTGTTGACGGTGATTAAGTGGGAGTGTGCGATTAACACTTTACATCAGTAGTGAAATGATGCATATTGTGGCTATATCCACCACTACCACTAACATTCAAATCCCTCAGGCAAAACTAGTCGTACTATCCACAGCTTGGCTGTGATCTCAAATGCTGGCCATGAATTGCCTATTCGGGTAATTTGCCCTGTGTCCCTAGTGAGCTTATCGATAAGAATGGAGCCTGCGACAACTAATGCGCGACGCGTTATATCACAGAAACAGTTTTTGTTTCAGGGGACTAATTACTATCAACTGCGCAGAGCTGCAAAATCATCATTCAACGCTACTCGGTTCCCTTCCATAATTCCCAATATCAGCGCCCGACACTTTCCTGTGTGATAAATGTCAAAATGTCCAGCCCTCGACCGACCAAGCGTGCGCGCGCAAACCTCACCGGCGACGCTCATGTCACACACCTCACTCAAGACTCCACTGCGCAGCCAGCTAATGGCAAAATTAATTACGAAGAGGTCCTCAGACTTGTGGACCAGCTCGGCCACGGGCAGCTCTGCGATATCGTCACCAAGGCAGCAAAAGCACACTCGGACGTAGCCACCGACATCCACAACACGATCGAGGAAATGCGGGAAAAAGAACGGAATCGCGTAATCAATTTCGACCCCGTGTCTAAGAATGTCTGGCATGATATCAACGTGGTGCATCGCAAATTAGAAGGCTCGCAGCAGTATGATGTTGCAGGCGATGTGTGGTATGATACTGTGGATACGATCGATTCTATCGTTCATCGATGTGGGCCCTTTACAAGTCTCCAGACGCGATTAAATGGGCTGTCGGCCCTGTGCAGGATCGGAAAGACGATTTGTTTGTCTGATAGTGGTGTCGTGGGGCATGAAGTGCGGAAGCAATGTCAAGGGGACCACTGTCTTGAGGAGGCAATGATTGAGATTCTTTCAACCATGTCGGAGGGTGACAGGAGAGCGATCTGGGAGGAGAACTCGAGTGAAGAAGCTTTATGGCCGAAGTTGCTTGAGCTAAATGACCTTGCGGATGACTTGTGTCTATTTGAAAGATTTAATGAGGTGTTAGATTTGATCGATCCGCCACGAGAGGTTGACGATGCATCCGATGGGGAAGACAGCGAAGATGAGGAAGGCAGTGAATATTTTGGAGAAGAGGGTGAAGACGAGGAAGAAGAAAACTCTGATAAGAAGGATGTTCAGGACTACGACAATCCTGCAAATCAGCCATGGATTACGGACAGTTCAAATGGTAACCATCATGTATTCCAAGTACTAGAATCAGCGAACGAAGCACCTCTTAAATTGGATGATGGGCCTAGGAATAAATGAATTCATTTTCGTTATTGCTCGTTGGCAGGCTCCCTACAGAGTTGTTAATGTCCCTCAGGCTCCAAGAATTATTTCCTTGGCTGATATGAGCACAATGCTTGTCGACATAAATAGAATAATGCAAGATTGACTAATGGTCATTTACACGCAGATAAGCAAGTCCCTTAGCAAGGATGTGCCAAGATCCTTATAGCGAAATATGTGGTTAAATCGCGACGAATTAAGGTTAAGATCTGTCTGAAAGTGGCATAGTGAGGGTATCCAACTCAGCCTCGCGAGGCTGTGATAGTTTTACAACTCAAAGGCTTTCCCCGCATATCCTCCCTTTCAGCACCGGAATGCTTCATCTATCCTCAGAAATGCTGAAGCTTGGACTGGGTTATAATAAATTCGATCATCTCCTATTTCTCGATCTGTACTTTGACTCACACAATATTCATGCCACAGCCAATGATAGAGAGGTTTCCGAGCTACAGTAAGCCGAAGCCATGACTGTCAGTAATCCACCAACAGACAGAAGTCAATTTGGGGTCGGCATAATCTGTGCCCTGCCGTTAGAGGCCACAGCGGTAAGCGCACTCTTTGACACAGAATGGGACAGCCACCCGTATAGCAAGGCAGTAGGAGACACGAACGCATACTCTACCGGTTCCATTGGACGCCATAATGTCGTTTTGGTACACATGGCAGGTATGGGGAAGATCGCTGCTGCGACCGCTGCTGCAAATCTGCGTGCGAGCTTTGAGGGTGTCCAGCTTGCCATTGTGGTGGGTATTTGTGGCGCTATTCCACACCGCAAGCAGCCAGATATGGAAATACATCTCGGTGATGTGATAATCAGCGAAGGGCTTGTCCAGTACGACTTCGGGAGAAGATACTCCAGCAACCAATTCGCAAGAAAGGATACGCCGCGCGATAACTTGCCAAGGCCTAGCCCTGAAATTCGCGCAGGCCTGGCCAAGCTGCAAGTCGAGCAAGGCCGTCGGGCGCTGCATGAAAGGACACTATGGCATCTTTCAGACTTGCGCGAAAAGCTATATGGCATCGCAACATATCCCGGAGCGACCGAGGATAAACTCTTCGAGCCAATATATAGGCACAAACACCACGTGGCTTGGGCGTGTGTCGACTGTGTGAAGAATGATGATGTCTGTGACAGTGCAATAAAGCTTACTTGCGACCATCTCCAGTGTGATGAAAGCAATCTTGTGCCACGTCAGAGGTTATCTGAGCCATTTAAGCCAGCGATCCACTTCGGACTTATTGCATCAGGGGACACCGTGATGAAATCTGGAGTGGATCGAGACAGCATCGCAGCGCGAGATCAGGTGATCGCATTCGAGATGGAAGGAGCTGGGGTTTGGGAGCTCTTTCGGAGTGTGCTGGTCATCAAAGCTGCATGCGACTACGCGGATAGCCATAAAAGTAAGAACTGGCAAGGTTATGCAGCGGCGACGGCGGCAGCTGCCACAAAAGGGTTCCTAGAACATTGGACAATCAGTCCACGAGTTGGTGCGTATTTTTGCCTCAGATTTGCCGTCGGTTTTCAGGAGAATAACGAAAGATTCCAGATTCTTTGTGGTCCCTGCCACAAGATATCGGCTCAGAAGCAACAAAAAGCTCGGCACAGAAACAGAAAGAGACCAATTTTCTAAAGAGCCTTCGAAAGTCGCCCTATCGAGATCGCAAAGACCGAAACCCTGATCGAATAGCAGGAACGTGTGAGTGGTTTGTCGGCCATCTCCTCTTTCAAACCTGGGAACAAAGCAGATCGTCGACACTTCTCTGGGTTTCCGCAGATCCAGGGTGCGGGAAGTCGGTGCTTGCCAAACACCTGGTGGACACTGTCCTCCCTACAGATAGACGAACAATATGCTACTTCTTTTTCAAGGATGACTTTGAAGATCAAAGGAGCATTACCACAGCCTTATGTTGTATACTCAGCCAGCTATTTGAGGCAAGGCGCGACTTGCTCTCTGAAGGAATCCTCGAACAGTTCGAGATCCAAGGAGACAATTTTACCAATTCATTCAGCGAACTTTGGGATACTCTCATTACCACTACCGAGACCCATAACGCAGGTGAAGTAATCATCCTCCTAGATGCGATCGATGAATGTGAAGATGAAGGGCGATTCCTTCTTGAGAATGCATTGTGCAAATTTTATGGCAGGAAAAGAGACTCGAATCTGAAGTTTCTGCTGACTACACGACCATATGGTAAGATAAAGCGGGGTCTTCGACCTCTGGACATCCCAGAATTGCCTGTCATTCATCTTTCCGGGGAGAGCGATGCTGAGATGCACAAGATCTCCGCTGAGATCGAGATATTTGTCAGAGAGAGGGTGAGGAATATCCGCGCAAAGCTGAGACTCGGACATGAGGAACAGCAGCTCCTGCTGGAGAGACTCCTTCAAATTCCCAATAGAACTTATCTCTGGGCTCAGCTCACGCTCGAACTAATCGAAAGCGAAGTCGACATTGATAAGAGAAGGATTGTAGATGCCACTACCAATCTTCCCAACAGCGTTTATGACGCTTATGAAAGAATATTATCGAAAAGCCGAAACTCCAAGCAGGCCAAGAAGCTCTTGCATATTATAGTTGGAGCAGCAAGGCCTCTAACGGTCCAGGAAATGGGGGTAGCGTTAAGACTCCAAGAAAGCCACAGGTCATGTCTTGATCTTGATATTATTCCAGAAGAGCGTTTTCGCGACACTATACGCGACCTTTGTGGTCTCTTCGTGACCATACTTGACTCCAGGCTATATCTGATTCACCAAACTGCCAAGGAGTTCTTGATCCAAGGCGCCTCACGAAACTCTCTACAACGCACATATGACACGTTCGCATGGAGACACTCACTGAGCCCCCAACAATCGCATCATATATTGTTCAGGATATGTGTCTGGCTCTTGCAGCTAAGGGAAGTAGAAATGGCACCCCTCGATGCAAAGACCGATTTGCGTATGTATGTCGACGCCTATCCTTTGCTTGACTACGCTGCGACGTTTTGGACGCTCCATCTGCAAGGTGCACATATCAATGCGGACACAATAATGCCGTTGCTCCAAAGATTATGTGATACAGGCTTGAAGGACTCGCCATTGTGGTTCAAGATATATTGGTTCAATACGCATGGGGAGATACCAAGAGACTTCACCGCACTCATGGTCGCCTCCTATTTTGGACTTGATCCAGTTGTGAAGGAACTACTAGATGATTACAAGGGTGACTTAGATTTCGTGGATAGTAAGCATGAACGGTCAGCGCTTTCTTGGGCTGCCGAGCGAGGGTCTGTCGGTGTCGTCAAGCTATTGCTCAAAGGTCGGAGGCGCTCTTTTATCGGAATCCACGTCCCCTCGGGGAAAGGTGCAGAGATAAACTCGATAGACGTATACATGCGTACACCGTTAACATATGCAGCATGGAACGGGCATTTAGAAGTTGTGAGCCTCCTACTACGGAAGGGAGCTGCCATTAATACGATAGACGAATTCGGCGCCACACCACTCCTTTACGCGACATACAATGCAAACAAGCCTGTCGTTGATCTCCTTCTTGCGCAGGGAGCCAAAACACATTCTGGTGAGAATATTATCATGGCATTTTTCTCGGCTGCAGGAAAGGGGCAGGAACCCGTAATGAGGTTACTGCTCGAGAACGGTACCGATCCTAACGCGCGGCGGAGTGATGGACGCAACCTAATCTCATGGGCCGCTTCTCATGGATATAAGGCTGCGCTTACATTGCTGATTGAGAGCGGTGCCGACATTAATAGAAGAGACTATGAAAATGGGCAAACAGCGATACACCACGCTGTTAAACATGGGCACAAAGCCGCAGTCGAGTTGCTTGTAGAGTTCGGGGCTAATCTTAGGCTTGGCGACAAGAATGGACAAACTCCGTTGCATTTCGCCTCCAGGATTGGGGACAATGACATAGTGCAAATACTGCTCAGTAAAGATAGCCAACCGCAGCTGGAGTTGAGAGATGATGTACATATGTGGACCCCCCTTATATTCGCTGCTGCACACGGACATGCAGAAGCAGTCAAATTAATACTCGACAGCGGCGCTGATATCGAGGCGAATGATCTCCGTTGCGGACGAACCCCACTATCGTGGGCCGCACGCAAAGGACATGACGGAGTGGCAGAGCTTCTTCTGGACCACGGTGCCGAGTTGGAGTCCTTGGGTTCACTCTCTCGTCGCACACCTCTCTCCTGGGCAGCCTTTACTGGATACGAGGCTGTTACAAAACTACTACTTGAGAGAGGGGCTTTCATTGAACATAGAGATCACCCTCATGGCTTTACCCCGTTATTGCTAGCTGTGAGGAATGGTCACCAAGCAGTGGTGAAACTGCTTCTTGATAAGGGCGCCGACGTACACTCTGAGGATACCTATTTCCGTCGCGAGGCAATAGCCTGGGCGGCCGTGAATGGATATGAGGCCATTCTAAGGCTGCTTCTTGAAAGGGATGTGTTTATTGAGGGAAGATTTGGCTCCCGAGGGCAGACACCATTATCCCTGGCTGTTGAGAATAACCGCCTGGCTGCCGTCTCGCTTCTACTTGATAACGAAGCAGATATTGAGACAAGGGATATCTATAGCCGAACACCTTTGTGCTGCGCAGCAAAGCACGGGCATACGTCAATGGTGAGGATACTCCTGGAGAGGGGCGCTAAAACCGAAGCCAAAGACTTTCATGGCTTTACACCATTATCCTTGGCTGTACAGAATAACCACGAGGCTGTAGCCCTGCTCCTGTGCGATATGGAAACAGATATTAAGACTAGGAAAAGCTACAGCTGAATAATTCTTTACTGTGCACTAGAATGTGGATATATATGAATGGCATTCTCCTTACATACAAGGAAAGGGGCCAGTAATACCGGCAACGTGAATATTAGGGGGACGAACGCTCATTACCGACTAAACTGTTCATGATACACGGCGTTTTACTCTACATATTTCCTTCTAGGCAGCCATGAAATAGTCGTCTGGCATGAGACGACCGGTTTGTATATTCCTTTATCTTTCTCTGATTTTTATGGCGCCATTGGACTAATGACAGCTGGTTCCGATTCAATAGAGGCCTGGCTCTTTCATGGTTCAGACCAGGGCATTAAAGTGCCATAGAACACTGAGCCCCTATACTTTTCCGACCGGGTAGTTGGTCAGATGCAAGCTCAAAATGCTCAAGGCCGAAATGGTGATGAGCTACGTGGAGAATCTGCAAATAGTTCTCAGTATTGCAAAGCTGACGGGTCTCGTCTGGACATATAATGGGTATGGTACCCAGTGTACGTATAATAACTTAAGGATAATCCAATATCAAAAGACAAAATTGGGACTAGATTAAGTGATGTTAGAACGTTGCTCGTAAGTACTGCAAATATATATAAAGCAGCACAAGATGCAGAATCTCACAATTGCCTGTATCACACCCCAAGTATAGCCATCTATGATGTATAGAGGACTATTTCTCACTACCTACCCTACAACGAAGGTCCTCAGGTAATCCAAGTGCGGATCAGGATATCAAATCCACGGAGACGAAGATCACGAACCATGAAGCTGATTACCGGAGCCGGAAAGGCGCGCCCCACCGGAGCTGGACATGAGCCAAAGAGAACCTCCAACCTAATTCAGCCTTTATATGCTGTTCTTACTACACGGAATAATTTTATATAAACAATTGAACAGTGATACCTCAATATCACGGCAAAGAAAGTACCAGCAGCACGTAATGCAGGCAAAATGACCGCTCAAAGCACAAGGTGGATCACAGCAGCGCGATTACTTAAGCGCGGACCCGCACGTCCAGAAACCAAGAGATACAACCAACATCACTCCAGCGCCAACCAACTCTCCCTAAATCAAATCCTGCATTCCCCAACCATGTCCACAGACCCCGTAAAGCTCCTCCAAACCAATAATGATGGGCCACCAGCAACCCGCCCGGACTCCCAAATTGACCAAGCCGTCGCCGTCAAATACTGGAGCGACAAACCCGCAACAGTGAACGGCATGCTTGGCGGCTACGCCCAGGTCTCGCGGACCGACCTGCGCGGATCCCGGAACTTTCTCGCAAAGGCCTGTCGATTAGTTCCCGGGTGTCCGGCGACGGGGAAGCTTAAGCGCGGCGTGGACTGCGGGGCTGGGATCGGGCGCGTGATTAATGATTTCCTTGGACAGGAGTGTGAAGTTGTTGATGCCGTTGAGCCGGTGGAGAAGTTTTCCCGGGTACTGAGTGAGAGGCGGCTGACGAGGAATTGTGCACTTGGGGAGGTGCTTACTATTGGTATTGAGGATTGGGTTCCTGGGGTTAAGGTTTATGATCTTATTTGGGCGCAGTGGAGTATTCCTTATTTGACGGATGCGCAACTGGTGGAGTATTTGGTGCGGTGCCGCGGTGCTCTGACTGATGTTGGGGTTATGGTTATTAAAGAGAATATCTCTGAGGAGCCAGAGGGGGATATCTACGATGAGTCGGAGAGCAGTGTAACGAGGACTGATGAGAAACTACGCAAACTGTTCAAAGAAGCTGGTATGCAGCTGATCTTGTCGGAGGTACAATCGGGATTTCCTCGACAGCTGAGGCTTTTACCTGTCATATCTTATGCGTTACGGCCGAGGAGCTAGCTGGGCTAGATGAAGGACCCTACCCTCAAGTTCATTTGTCGATATTTTTGTCTTATTGGTATCATTATTGTGTCAACTTCATATTGGAGGTTATAACTTGGTGAACTGCAAATTGGTCATGCATTAACAATGGAAGTCATCAAGATCGATGACATAGGTACAAAAGGACATTCTGCTTATATGCACCTAAGCATAAAAAACACCATCCCAAGTAGATATGCATAGCTATGCAAAAAAAGGAAAGACAGAGCATTATGCCAGCATGTTCCCACTCGACTAAAAAAACAAAGATAACGCCTAGTCAAGCTTCATCGTAGAATATGTTCAAGACACCAGAATATAGACAACAAGGAGGTCATAGGTGCACATCATCATTACCCACCGTCATCACCATCCAGTTATCAAAAACGCCCACCAATCTCAGTCAACCCACACAAGGCCCTCGAGACTAGGTACTCCAGCTGCCTCGGCAGTGGTTTCGAGTAACGCTCAACTTCTTTCCCATCCTTGTATAAGATCAGTGTAGGACGTTCCACTTTTGCGAAATCTGAAATATGTTTGTGATCGCCCACGTCGACTTCATAGAATGCGACAGTGTCACTATATGCATAGGAGGCGAGGTCATCGTAGGCCAGATCGGTATCGGACGAGCGACGCCGATAGTCACGGAAGTTGAAGACCGCGTAGTTAGCTCCGCTGACTACATCGTGATATGTGTTCAAGCTATTTACAGTCAGTATCAGAGATGAGGCGTACGAGGGCAATATGAAGTTCTACTCACTCGGTAACCTTGACAGATCCCATTGTTCTTGCGATATGGTGAGCGTGCGCTCGAATGGAAGATATTGATTTTGTTGATTTGGGGTAGATTGGCTAGCTGTAGAGTGTCATATACATCTAGACACGGCCTGGACACCCTTTAAATAGTTTATTCTATTTCGTAGCAAAAGCGCCACTATCGGTATAGACGCAAGTATTATGGCATGATCATGGAGTGTGGGTATAATAAGCTTCATTCCTTCACTAGCGTGAAGACAAAGCACTTCGGATAGGTTGCGAATATTGGTTATTGGTTCTGGGCTTGACGTGATTGTGTGAATGATTCATGATAACCAGTCTTCTAGATACCTTGATTTGGATAATAGAAGAAGCTATTATCGTACTATAGAACCTGTCATATAAGCCAAAGCAAGTACTCATCCCTCCGCAATCCTACAAATCAACTATTCGTGCATACAACGAACACGTCGACCTGTATAGACCCCGAAGCAACAATCACCTTACTCCCCATATTCATACGATGTACCCGCCTTTCCCCGCATCTGAGTGGATAAGAATTCCTGGAAATAAACTCCACCCAAGTCTGGAACACTCCCATACGAAGTGGTGTTATCTCATTCTGACGAACACCTTTATCAACCGTTCAGGTCTCATTACATTCGATGACGAGCACATTTCCTAAATCTTTTTTAAGTAACAATACTTTGTTTGACCCCATGGAAGAAAATTACAGCACCTTCGGCTGGCCATACCGAAATGGTGTCGTGGGCATTCTTGGCTGAAGCATTAATTGGCGGGTCGATAACCGTTTTTGTAGCCCGCATTGGGTTGCCTCCGCGACTTTACCCAGACCTATTAAACCCATTCCTTGGGTGTCGGGTGCTTTTGCCTGAGTGGGAAGGACGATAATGAAATTTGCCTCTGTGACGAGTCATGTTTGAATGGGTATTTTGGGGTCGAATGGCATGGTTGATCTGGACCCTTTATCACTATCACTTGGATTTTATGGTTGACGTAAAGACGTGCAAAATTTCCGATGTATTACGTCAGACATGAATTATTGCCTTTTCTATTTCTATAATAAAACTATTTTGCCTCAACTCTTGGGCTTCTGAGGAAACAGGAGGCTAGAACACTGCCAAGACGTGTAGTTTAAATTCCTTCTTAGCTAACATAATGTTGATTTTGGAGCGTCGAGCTGAGGTCACCGAAGGTGCTACGGCCTACCCAAGGACAATTTGCCCTACGAAGCACCACAACGGCTATCAATTCAGCTCATCTAGCTAATTCGAACAATCCAGGCGGTTCGGGTTCAATCAGTCCACGCAATTTAATAGACTACTTTTACAATCCTCTCTACTCAGTTTTGTAACATAAACCTTTATGATAATCTTATTAACTGCTAAAACCACCTGAATTGCTCAGATTCATTATTTAGTGCTCGATGGCTGAGTCGTAGTGCGAGTTTTGGTTTGCAACCAGGCTGCTCTTGGACCTTGATAAAGACCTGTTAATGTAGTTATGGGTTTAAATCCTACTCTGGTTAAAATATACCCAAGTACGAACTGTTAAGGTTTGATTTTGGAGGTAGATGTATTTCCTTTGTTAGGAGGAATTCTATCTAGAATACCTTATAGCTAGAGGTACTAACTAGTAACGAGTGTGACATTAACTACATAAGGAAATGGTAGTGCTATATGAAACCTCCTCTTTGGACTGTGATATGTGCTTATAGTGTAAGATGTACCTGGATCTATTCTAGGGATTTTATACAAAGTAACCTTTAATGGTTCCCATAGTTTCCCCTCTCTGACCCCCGAGATCGATCGATGGCCTAAAATGACGAACGATGACAATGCGATGGTCTTATCTGGATCACTTGGACTAGTTAATATCAGGGACCGAATCGTAATTCAGCCCGGAAGTCATACAGGTACCTAGCCCTCTCTTTGTGTAAGATGAATGAGCCTGACTTCGGGATCACCTCCTCTAATAGTTTTCTTTTCAATGACTAAATCCGTACTAGATAGGAGGTAATCTACCAGATGTAAAACTATATCTCTCTTTATAGGAGAAAGAACAACAATCAGCCTTTGTACTAGACTCTACTATCATTGGTATACTTGGTGAATATGCCCTGAATTGTTCGAGTGTCCTTGGTTGGTTGACGGACTCTTTACCCTGTATAGACCAAGAATGATTTTGCTGCTTTTCACCCATTAAAGCCAACGAGCGCAGCGAGGGATTGGAGCTCGTTGAGGTTGTGAGAAATGTCATAATGTAGGAATACCGAGACGTGCAGTTCTTTTACGGGCTCTGATGTGCACAACGAGAACAACCTAAGGGCAGGGTTATGTGCTATATGTCTTGTAAGATAAACCCCTCAACTCCGCAGCCTTGATGCCCAGTCTACTGGATTCAACCACCCCAGTCTTTCCATCGGCTTGTGTTCATATCAGGATTATAGTTCCCACGATGCTCTGCAAGAGATGTACTTCGATATTCCAATGCGCTCTACAAGATCGAGATGAAGTGTACCGTACATGTTACAACGACAACCATGCAGGTATTCCAGCCTCGAAGATCATAACAGATAGCTGTGACATATATAGAGTTATAGTGCCACCTGGGTTCATATCATTCCTAAGGGCTCACACGTTCACGGAGAAAGACCTTATATTCTGAGATAACTCTCAGGGTAAAGTATACCCTCCATCTACAACAAGATCGGCCCCAGTAGTATAACTTGACGCATCCGAAGCCAGATACAAATAGGCACCCTTGAGCTCATGCGGCAGAGCTTCCCGACCCATTGGAATTTTACCTTTCCAAATATCCTTTGTCTCGTCAGGAACAAACGTGGAAATATCAGTGATAATGTATCCAGGCGAGACTGTATTCGCGCGCGCAAATTGAACCCATTCCACCGCAAGTGATTTACCTATTATCATTAGCTCTTTTCAGGTCGTATCCAGAACAGTAGTATCAACATACACAAATGGATCACTCCAGCTTTAGCGGCATTATACGCAGCTTGCAGTTGTGGTATATTCACAATGTGGCCACTCATGGAAGCGGTCGCAACGAAGCTACCATATGTGAAGCCTTGTAGAGGATTGCCAAAAATATCTGTACCCTCGGTCTTCTGCCTTCTCCAATGGGCGCCAGCGGCTCTGGCACAATAGAATGTTCCGTCTAGATCGGTTTGCGTCACGTCTCTGTAGTGGTCCAGCGGGGCATCGACCATGGGACCCTGAGTCCACGGAATTCCAGAGTTCGCGATAAAGATGTCTAGGCGACCGTTGAACTCGCGAACACACGTGTTTAACAGCTCTTCGACCTTTTCGCTTTCGCGGATGTTTATTTGGTATGCGCGGCCTAGTACATGATTAATCAATCTATTTAAAGAGGCGCGAAAAAGGGGAATGAAAGATGATATGAGACATACACTGAACGCCGTATTTGGTCTCAATGTTTGTAGCCTCCTCAACGGCTTTACTGTTTCTGTTATACCAAATGGCAACATTGGCGCCTGCCTCTGCGAGTGCATGTGCCACGCTCAACCCGATACCAGATGCTGCGCCGGTGACGACCGCAGTTTTTCCTTTGAGCGAGAAGAGGGCCATAACACTGTCCTGCACGGGAGGAGTGGTGTTGTTATGGCGGAAGAGGCCATTTACTACTGGACCTTCGGACATTGTGTTTGTTTTCGTAGACTGAGTATGTGAAAAGCTGGTTTGAGAAGACAGGAAGAAACAAGTGCCTCATACCTAGCCAAGGTGCCCCCATTAAATAACCTCCAGACAGACGGTGTGCTACCTATCGTGGGGTTGTGTCTCCACTTAGTTTAGGTATTCATTGATGTTGTCATTGAGATGACACTAGGGCTAAGTTTCCGGCGGAAAGTCCTTCAAAACGGATTGTTGGCGGCTACCAGGCACGACATTGACCACATAGTAGAAGGAACAAAGCATTAGAAGTCCATTACATATATACTGGGAGCTATTGTATGTATTTCCATAGAATATCTCCATTTACACATGCAGTTAATCTGTGGTGGTGCACCAAAGGACGCCGCGAACATACCGTAAATTCAACCCCGCAATATGGATCGGTTCCGAACGTTGTGCATTTCCGGCGGAAGCTCGTTTCTGTGTGCTAGACTTTGTGAAATCAGTCCTTCATGCGGTATAGTGTGGTGGGTCTTGGGTCCTTTCTCTTCTAGTTTAGGTAATGACTCCAGAGTATGCCATCAGGCTGATAACGAAGGAATAATCTAGTCTACAACTTTTACCTAGCTCTAGCTTGGTCTATATCCGATTCTGTCGTAATTGACACTAGACATGGTCGGATTACTATATGATACTTTACTGGGCTATGGAATATATTTCCGATTTCTTCAACTGGTGGTAGAATCGAGACGGGAACCCGAACTGTAGGACGGACCCACACCACGGCATATATGCTCCGACTCGTTAGGGTTGACCGCCAGATGTCTTGCGATCCATGTACAATTGTTGTTTTCTCCACTTCTCCTCTGACGTAGCTGACGTAGCTTGCAGTGTATATCATCCAGGTGTAGGTGAAGCCCGCGCTCCCTGGACATGCTGCTCAGGCCAGGGACTAAAACCCGAATGAACACAATTATATTAGAACCGAATAACAATACTCCCCAGGTGGAGATCGTTCTTATAATTATAACCACAGCACTCTTTCATCAATTTAGGTTGGAATAGCACGGGTAGATCTTTGCCTATTATGCTGGCCTCCTTAGATGACAAACGTGTTCCTGGGGTGAACTCCATTGACATGCTAATGATGCTACCTTTTGAAGACTAGAGATATTACTTGAACTTGGACGACATTCGGCCAATATCGCGGCCTCCTCTACTATGAGGTTAAATGACCAACCCTGAAAGGCGATTGACAGACCGGCTCAAGGACTGTTTCTTAGGTGTGGAGTTGTAGTCAGAAGGGCTACGACAAATTTTAGAGCTGGTGGTCGAATGAGCCAGCATAAAGATTATTGGTAATGACGATCCCGCCCTAATGGGCAGTCTTGCAACCAAAAGAGGCAATAGAGCTATCCAGTGGATATATGGAATGTGGGCACTATGGTAAGTCCTACAGTTTATATCTGTCACCAAATATTCCCCACTGTAAACTAATGTGAAACATTAGATTTGGGACCTCTTCGAAGGAAAGCACATGTTCTATGGCAACGATCCAGATGGGAAAGGATATTCTACCCGTGCGCACTTTGCGGAGGTGATTAGCTTCCTAGGACCGCCGCCGTTAGACATGTTACAGCGCAGAAAACGGAGCAATGAGTTCTTCACTGATGACGGTTTGTACTATGTTGTTCTTCCTGAATTAGCATCAGCAAGCGGCTTATCAATACTCCATAGGCCAATGAAAACAAGATATCGAAATACCGAACCAAAACCTGAAAGCGTCGGAAAGGTTCCTTGATGGGAGAAGCAAAGAGAGGTTCTTACCATTCATGAGGGGAATGTTGCAATGGAAGCCAGAGGATAGAAAGACGGCTAGAGAGCTTCTTGGGGACCCTTGGCTCAATGACCGACTAGACTAATATACCAGTAACTCCATCATACAGAGATTCAGGACCCTCCCTACTCCAGTTAGCCCAGATGATATTCCGGGCATTCAAGCTGCGACCAACTCTCCCGGGCTTATATCACAAGTCGTTCAACACTCCCCATTCATGTCTCTTGCCATGTCTTTTCCGAAGCAGCGACCCAATGATGAGTCTATGTAATCTCCCCTTTTGGCAATGCAATATATTGGGTCTTTAATGGTTGTTTTCATTTCACACGTTGGTTGATTCAATTCCATCTCACAATTTGGGAGTGTTTCCTATATGACCATATTATACCTAACATCTTCTTCCTTAACATTTTTAAATAAGGAATTACTTCCTATATTCCTCATCAATCTGAATCAACGCATCCATCCCCTGCCGGTCCAAAGCTTCGGTGTCCAATACCATGGTCGCGATCAAGACCGCCGACTCCGTCTTGCTGGCATTATCGCTGATACGGTGATGGCATCCCGGTGCCTCATACCACGATCCACCCGTTTCAATCACTTTCATCGGATCATCGTTCATCTTGTTCAGTAGTGTTCCACTAACAACATAGGCTGCAACGGCAGCACCGCCGTGCCGATGAGGGGGCGTAGAACCGTTTGGGGGGAACTCGACGCGAAGGCCAACAATGCTCTTGCCAGGGGTATGGGTGAGTTTGTATTGGTAGACAATGTTGATGGCAGGCATCGGACGGCTGGTTTGTTAGATACGGTGTCAAACTCGGTGATAATGAATGTACAGTACATACCTGGGGTCGTAGGTTGGTTCTTCCATTTTGAGATTCCGATTATGGTTTTGATTGTCCTGTGGCTTAGATGAAGGAGTATTTTAAGATGCTTTTATATTACCATGTCCGTCCTATGGTGAACAATTATACCACACCACCAACTCACATAGGCTATTGTAGCATTGGCCATATCAGATACCGAAAGCCTATTCGGCCCGAGCACCGTGCGGGTGGTACTGGACATCCCGCACTGGCATTCCGATAGGCTATCAATAGCCTATTCTATGCCGACCGCAATAGGTTATCGATCTTAAGGTCCATACATCCTATGTTCAGATCCATTTTCTTTACTGGCTACTGACACATATTGAGCAAGGATTTCAATAACACTATGATCGTCCAGTATTATAAGCCCTACGGAAAGAATTGTTAATGCGACTCTAAGCCTCCCGGCGACGAAGATCATTGACAAGTGTTCGTTGCGGTCGCTCTGGAAAAACAAAAAGGATATGGCAGCTCTTCAGTTTCCATTGGTATACTATATATTCGAAACGTTGAGATGGGCGATAAGGACCCCGAGAGCCATAAATTCCCCTGGGTCGCTCTCGCCCGTTGCGTCTTACAGTAGAATGGCTGAGCTAAAACTGTCGAGCTATTTTATTAAAAACCAGGCGTCTCGCTAGGTCCAGACTTCCAGAACGTTTGACATAGTCAAAGCATATCTCGGTAAAGGACATCCTTCCCAGCTGCACATCTCCAACTAGTCCGCTTGAAGGCATGATCGTGGGGTCACGGGATGATCCAAGGCTCAGTACAAATGACATTCAAGATTGAACACGCGACAGCCTTCCGGATTTTCATACCCTACCATGATTAGTCTTTGATTGTTGATATTGTTGATGAAACCTCGTATGGTTGTTATTTCCAGCGATTGTCGGCCAGTCAGAAACCTGGTTTCACCAGAAGTGCCTGCCAAGACTGTGAACTTTATTAAGGAGAAAAGTTTTCCATGTCATATAAACAGAGATAAGGATTCTCCTATCCGTGGGAACGACCAGTAGGAAGTTGTTCTGACTGGCGCGATCGTTGGAAAACGCGTGGAAGCTCGTATTTATGGGTCCTAGGGTATAATAGCGTACCGTTTGTCTCGGGCTGAACGGGCTAGATATGAAATGTCTTACCCCAAGCTAAGCTTAGTTGGCAATTAGGGACGCATCACTGTACCCTGACATGTTCTCCGCGCTGGGGGAAGTTGCCACTCTTAAGGTCCTGGCCTAGAGTCATTTATGACGGCAAAGCTCTGGATCGCGAAATGTTGCCACATACGGTACGAGGAGGAGTATCCTCGGCGCGGGAAGACGGACACAGGCCGAGGCCCAACGTTACGAACCTTAAATTTATGGCTGACAACCGTATGAGCAAGACTTTTTTATGACGCCGCTCCATGATTGGCACACACAACCACTGCACCAAGGATGAAGCTGCCCCTATCCACTGAATCTTATTTTTGAGCATGGCAATCCCTGTATCTTCCGAGCGTCTAATCAATTGTCTTAATCGCTGCAAGAACCACGTGTGCGCCATGGTCCTATCGCCATTAAGCGTAAGAAAAGGCTGGCCCGTGTCCACAGTGGATCCAGCTCAGTACTTCATAGTTGGTAGCCACACCTTCCAGTCCCAAGGATTGAAATGTCGTTGTGAACCGTAGTGCGGGCGCCTCGTTCTCGTTTTCGCCGAGTCGTGGCCATGTGTCCATATATGAGCCTAGTCTCTCTCTCGTATTCATCATTACAGCGATGGGTTGTTATTACGGGGATCACTATTGTCCCTTCCATCCATCGGGCCAGGATGGCGTCAAATGTTAATAGCTGGGTGTGGTTGGCAGTCGTAGTGCTAATCGGTAGGTTATTTTAATGCTGGGCAACTCTGCAGATCTCTAACAGATTCACCCTAGCATTGCTACGCTATGTCTCCCGCTGGCTGCAATTGGGTACGCCTAAAAACTTCCAAATTGAAGACCTTTTGATGATTGTCAATGTGGTATGCTTGCAATTCTAATGCTTCCAGGTATTACTCAGACACTAACTATGCCAGATTCTCTACGTTCTATTAACGGTTTATTTGATTGAGGTTGAAAAGTATGGGACCAATGGCATTCCCTTAGACAAAGTCGACCAGATCAAACCTTCATCGATCCCGGATCTTATCAAGGGTAGCAAACTAGTCATTGTGGTAGAACAGCTATGGCTCGGAGTCATCTGGGGTTGCAAGGCTTGCTTGCTCTTGCTATACTCCACCATGACGTGAGTAAACAAGCTACCTTCGGCGATTTAAATCTAATCAATCGATAGGTCTGGCCTTTCGCAACATCGAATTGTCAAACTTATCGGCGCATTCTGTGCGCTGAGTTTCGTGCTAGTTGAAATCCTTTTTTTCGCAGCATGGTGTCACCCCTTCTCCGCCTACTGGTCGGTCCCGCCAAAGAACATACAGTGTTCCGTCTACCGCAATCACCTCATTCTAGTCCTGGCCCTGAATATCGCTACCGATGTAATGATCATGTGTATCCCAATGCCACTCTTGATCAAGGCTAAGCTCAGCCTCACTAAGAAAATTACGCTCTGTGCTGTTTTCTCACTGGGCATATTCGTCATCCTCTGCTCCATCCTCTCCAAGTACTATTCTATCTCGAATCCCTACGGAGACCGCTGGGTGGACTGGTACGTCCGAGAAGCAGCAACAGCCATCGTCGTGGCAAATATCCCCCAAACATGGACCCTGTTCCGCCGGATGTTCAACTGGAAGTCCTTCTTGGCACACTCGTCATACAACCGCAGCCACAGCAGAAGCAAGTACACGAACCGTCTTGACAGCTCAACTATCCATCTATCGCGATTCAAAGGTGGAGATAAGTCGCACACGCACTCCGTTGATATCACGGCGTCTGGGGAACATATTAATCAAGACCAGCCGTTGGAAATCTGGGCGCATCGTCAGTTCCAGGTCACGAATGAACCGGGGGAGTCAAGCGATAGCGGTAGTCAGAGTAGTGTCAGCTTGGAGTATGATACTACTGGGCTGAATCCTCAGGGGAAGACGACTGTGACAACACGACCGTGATTAGATTTCTGCGTGATGTGGTATGAATGGCTGGGGTGAATAATCATACACTAGAGTTTGTGTGGACTTGCGTCTTAAGACAGCGTTAATGTTTTTGGGAGGATGGTTATAATTAGACATTTATAGATTATTAGAGATACCTCGATGAAGGCGAGCACATTTAGGGCCCAGAGAACACTCCGCTCATAGACATCCCGGACACCGCCTGCCAAGCTGCTCCGGCATGCACTGACCAGGGTTAAATCCTTCCCGCAGCATTCGTCACTCATGTTGCCTGCAGCTGGGCCATGCAGGTTTCCACGCTCGGCAATGACCGAACGAGGACCCGAGTACAAATGAGATCTTAAGGATCCTGCCTACGTAGTGAATTCTGCCTAGAAAGTAAGCCCCTCACATCACAACTGAGAACAAAGAAGAATGCAGTCTTCAGTTAGCTCTCCAACAATAAAAATTTCTTTAAAACTGCGCTCAATGCCAGGTTGGACCACGTATGATTACTATCCATACTTTTATTTCGCCATAAATCAGGTTATATCCTGGAAAACGCAGGATTTTGAAGTTCCACAACTGTCTAAAAGCTTATCTAGACCTATATACACCTCTAAAGTGAAGCGAACCACCCACTTCCTACTCAAAACATATCCTTTTAAATTCATATCTACAACAGTTTCTATTCCACCTTGTCACACTTCGTTTCATTCATAATAGTAGCTCTTCATCAAGACTCGCAGAACGTTACAATATGCCCGGGTTAGAATTTAACCCCGACAACGATATTCCGGACTTGTCCGGTAAAGTGATTTTCATCACAGGAGGTAAGTTGTCATGCGTCGACCTCTTCATTGCTTTCTGACAACCAAAAAGGAACGGCGGGCTTGGGTGCTCAGTCGGTCGCTCAACTAGCCAAGCATTCCCCGGCGCGTATCTATATCAGCGGTCGGAACGCGACAAATGCAGAGACAATTATCAAGGAAATCGCTGAGGCAGGGTCAAACACACCTGTATCATTCGTCGAATGTGACCTCACCTCTCTAGACTCCGTGGAAAGGGCCGCAGACGACATCATCGCAAAAGAAGCGCGACTCGACGTGCTGATGTGTAACGCAGGCATCATGGCACTCCCTCCAGGCATAACGAAAGATGGATATGAGGTGCAGTTCGGTACCAACCATCTAGGCCACGCACTACTAATCCGGAAACTGTTACCACTATTGCAACGTACCGCCGAAACAGGCACGGATGTACGTGTCATTATCCTTACATCTGCAGGCTATCAGCTGCATCCTTATGGGGGTATAATTTTCGACGACTTAAAGACCACGCAGGATTATGGCTTTTTAGGATCCTGGAAACGGTATGGCCAGAGTAAGCTGGCTAATATCCTGTATACTCGGGAGTTGGCTCGTCGGTATCCGGCTATTACTGCCGTCTCTGTTCACCCCGGGGTGATAACTACCGGTCTAGTTGAGAACCTGGGATGGGCTCATCGATGGTTTATCTATGCGACTACCTATAATCAAATGGTGACGCTGGAGGAGGGTGCTTATAACCAGTTGTGGGCTGCTACGACGTCTAAAGATGGTTTGGAAACCGGTCAGTATTATATACCGGTTGGTGTTGCGTCTAACGATAAGCTCACTAAGACTGGGCGTGATGATGTATTGGCTGGTCAACTTTGGGAATGGACGAATAAGGCGTTGGAAGACTATTTGTGATTGATTCTGAAAGATGTTATTTTGTATAATCCCCTCTCGAATTTTCTTTTCCTTTTTACTTCAGGATTTTATGCGTGGTTAACTTCATTCTATCTTATCTTCGCCTTTTTTCCCGGAATATATATATTCGATGATGTCATAGCATCATACACTTCAGCCCCCCGTTTTGATAATAAATTATGTTGGTATTTGGTAGGCTTATGCTGTAGAAGTTACGGCGCCACGGTAATCGTTCTAGATACTACAGTTTACTTCATTTCCTTTTCATATTCGAATGCCAGTAAAAACTCTCAGGGTCGAGACTGATCCAGTGACGATGATTTCCTGAAACAAGACTAGTGATACTCACGTGTAGCGCTATTCCCAAAGTGGGGCTAGTGACTCGTCCATTCCAGGATTAAGATTCAAGGATCACCAAATGCATTATACTTTTGCGCCTGATTTCTACGTGAGACCCCTGAAGAACTGCTTGGCATAAACCTATCGTTGGGTTTGCTACGTGGCAATGACCGAGTTTAATCGTGCTCCGCGAGGTGGCAGGCATAGGAGTGCATGCGATCTATGTCGGCACAGAAAGGTACTGTACATTGAGTCCGGACGATGTCCCGAATCCCCATGAATGACTTATTAATAACTGGTACAGATACGTTGTGATCGCGCCCAACCGTCTTGTGAAAATTGCTTACTGGCGCGAGTGTCTTGTACCTTTACTGTGAAGCCAGCTGAGGCGCGTAAAAGCATAAGACAGTAAGACACATCTTGAAGCTGTTTTCTGAGTTCCAATGGCCTGAAATCATCGTATCTAGGCGTCTCTCAGAGACTCAACTCCATGTACAAAATCTTGAGAACTTGATCACCAACGGCGACGCAGGCTCCCGTGGTCTAGCAAAAGCTTCATCTACTCATCATTATTCCACGCAATCTCACTTTCACGACACGGCTGACTTTGAGAATGCCATGTCTACATTCCAACAGCATTTGGAATATTCTTGGCCCGGAGGTGATCGGTCATCCCATAGGGCCAACTTCTGCTCTGCAATTTTTCACCACACTGGTTCTCATTTTGACCTTGACGACTTCTTCAGTCAGGTCACGGACTCGTACCAATCGCAATATGGGATAGAAGAAAAGAAGCAAGCGATTTCTCAATGGCCTGACAAGCGTTTAGTCAGGAATTGTATTGAGTATTATGATCGTAAAGGGCTATACTCTGTCTTTCCAATAGTCGATATTCGTGTGATCCGTGAGCTCCTCGACGCAGGTGCTCTAGACGACGAATCCACAGCTAGCCCTGTGGCCAACAAGGCATGTCTAGTCGCATTCACGGCCCTCATAGCTCAGCTACATCGCCACAGTCCAATGTTCGCGAACGCTAAGCCAGATACTTACGTGCGCGCAGTATTATCGTTGTTACCGGACTTATTCATGGAAGAGGCTGACATGAGAACATTGGAAACGTTCATTATATTGGTAAGTGGCTGAGGTGCGGAAATGAAACCAGGGTCTAATTTTTACAGACAATATATATACCCCCGACCGGGCAAAGCTACCCAGCCGAGATGATGCTTGCTGCGGCTGTACGCATCCTGTATAAGCTTGGTGGCCACCGACAACGCGCTCCCAATGAGAATCACGGGGCGCACAATCATTATCATATACGGTCGCTTTTCTGGCTCAGCTATTGGATGGACAAAGAAATGTCATTACGAGCGTGCCGCGAACCGATGATAAACGACGCAAGCTGTGACTTGGAATTGCCATCCACCTATGTCTCCCAGTCCTCGACTTATCAATTTCTACAGGCTCCCTTATCGTCCGACATACTATTATATCCTTCCGATCTCCGCCTTGCCTTGATCAAATCGAAAATCTATCGTCTGCTTCACTCCGACTCGGGCCGTGAACAGCCCGAATCTACCCGGATGCAACGTATCCTTGAGTTAGATCAAGAGCTGAGTGCCTTAGAGTCGAGCTTTCCTGCACATTGCCAACCTCATGTTTTCGCAACGCCGGACTGCCCTCTATACGCGTTCCATGATCTTAGCATGCGTGGGGTGACCTTGCACCTGGACTACTACTATTGTGTGAAAAGAATCCACGAGGCAAGTGCCGCCTGCGGCACGCAGTACTCCTTTTCGTCGGGGATGGGCCTTTCTTACCAAACGTCACGATGCATGTTGCTATACATTAACCAAGTGCGGGCTTTTATCACTTGCCATAGTTTCTGGTTCGTACCACCGATACCCCCTCGCTATTCCTATATACAAGCATGATTGACTTTCACGGTAGGATATATGCTCAATGGCTGCTGTCGGCTGTGATATCTCTATTTTATCACTGCATGGCCAACCCCACGTCTTCTACCTTTTCCGGAGATCTTGAAATTCTCGAAAATACCCGACACATTTTTACTTCTTTGATGCGCAATACCGAAGAGGGAAAGTGTATTGCGCCGTTCTATATTACCGAGGCTTTTGTTGACAAACTGATTCAATTCGCTAAGCAATCATACATGAGAGCCACCGCTATATGAACGTGAACGTGTACACTACCTTTTCTCCGATACGTTACAATCTTCTGATAATACTATGACTCTGTTAATATTCCGAAGGAGAATGGTACTATTACGACTTCCGCAGCGGCATGCTCCACTAACTGGAGCTTTAACAAGAGGCAAGAAGGATCAAAAAGGCCCTTCTGGCTGGTCTATAGATAGATATGGAGAGTTGATACCCAACCTCACGAGTCATGCCTCGTCACGGTACATGAAGGATACCGGAACAAATGCCGTTGTTTAAATTACCTTCGGTTGTTCATTGGCGGCATTAAGCCGACTGTGGCCATGATGATCTACGTGCTTGGACTTTGAAACCGCGGACCTCGAGGACCTCGAATTCCACCGTAGGTCCTCAAACCTGCGCTCTTGGCAAACCTTAATTCCCCAATCGACTTTCTCAAGTAGTCATAGACTACCTGATTGGCCTTCAACGCCGTATGGACAGGCATAAAGCACGGGGAAATCGAGGTACAGCTCCACAGGTGAAACGCTTAATCGCAACGGAGCAGCGCGCCAAGAAATACCGTCGTCTTTCACCTGGACCCGCCAGAGCTGTCCGAACGAATCAGATGGTCCCCGCTGAATAAGCGGGCCGTTTTTGCTCCGAGACGTGAGATGCCAAGCCTTGATAACCAAGTGTGCGTATTCGCTGACAAGACTGATTCTACGCGAAGGAATTTCGTTTTCACTGCCTATGAGCGGAGGATTCTTACTAATTAGCTCGATAGAATCGGGTTCCTACATATCTGAAGAGCTTGCAGTGACTATCCCTCCTTGTAGAATTATTGTGAGGAGCATATATCGTGCATAAAATGCTTACTGTCTCTACTGAATTGCAATATTACGCATGGGCCTCATCACAAGCCAAGTAATCCCTCGGATTCAGCTTCAATAGCTTGTGCTCCGAGTTAGAGATTAATCATTTCTTAATTGACACTAGACAAATTCGGTCATTTGTCGCTACCCTTTGTTACGTGGAAACTTGGAATGAGTATACTCCAGCCAGTACTCCGGCAGACATAGATGCATAACGAGCTGCGCCCAAAAGCAAAGGCGGTCTTGGCTGCAGATCTTGTGGCTCTCCGGATTCAATCCACTGCTCCAGCGACCCCACTGTACGGACCGTGAAACCCAGTCACGTTCGACCCATTCGTCATTCCAGGAGCAATTCACTGTGATAGGCTGCGAAAGGATGTTGGATGATGATTGACACCCTGCGTTACCGTATTCAGAAGGTCGAAATTCATTCTGCCTGTATCTCGAACATTCAAGCCGGAGAGTGCTGACGACGATGGTGACGAACGAGGACGAATCTAATCTACCGGCAGTAGACCTTGGTAGAACATGGAATCCCAACTGCTCATGGCCCCGCAAGTTGGATGATGAAGATCGGGGTATATATTGGGTTGGTGCCGTTGCCTTCAGGATGACAATCACTCATATCCTTCTTTCAACAGTTCACCGCCAGTGATATCTTCCTGTTGTTCCGACCCTCAATATGCAAATTATTTCTTTGAGCAAGCTGGCCATGCTAGGCCTGGCCGGCCTGGCAATTGCCCACCCCGGCGTCCACGAGCCCAGCTCAATGTCGCACTCCGCGAAGAGAAGCTTCCTCAACAACGCAAAGCGTTCCCTCAGCCAATGCAGCAGCCATCTGGAGCGCCGTGGAATCAACGACCGCATCCAGGCTCGCCGTGCGGCCGCATACGAGATGTACCGCAAGCGCAGCATTGACGCTCGCGATTACAACCCCTCCGTGAACACCTCGCACCACTCCACCCTCGACGTGACCTCTCAAACCACCGAGCAAGAGTTGTTCGCCAAAAACCCCGTGTGTATTCTTTCCCCAGAAGGAGAAATCGGACCTTTCTGGGTGAAGGGCGAACTGGTCCGGTCTGACGTCCGCGACGGCGAAGCCGGTATCCCCATCATCATGGACGGCCAGTTCATTGACATCGAGACCTGTGAGCCTATCAAGGATCTCTACTGGGACGTCTGGAACTGCAACTCCACCGGTGTTTACTCCGGTGTCCAGGACTCTAGCAATGGTAACGGCGATGACGACTCCAACCTCGACAAGACCTTCCTTCGTGGTATCCAGAAGACCGATGCCGAGGGTGTTGCTCAATTCCAGTCCGTGTTCCCCGGTCACTATGGCGGCAGGACTACCCACGTCCACGTTGTTGCCCACGTCGGTGCTACCCAATTGCAGAACAACACAATCACTGGTGGCCACGTCGCACATATCGGTCAGCTCTTCTTCGACCAGGACCTCGTTTACAAGGTCGAGGCTACCTACCCGTACAACACGAACAATGTCTCCATCACCACCAATGCCGATGACCATGTCGTCCAGGATGAGACTGAGGATAGTGCCTCTGACCCCTTCTTCGAGTATGCTTTCCTCGGTGATGCCCTGGAGGATGGTATCTATGCTTGGATTACCTTGGGTGTCAATGTCTCCGCCAGTTATGACACTAGCTATGCTGCTCTCTTGACTTCCTCCGGTGGTGTCTCCAACTCGAACAGCAGCCCTGGTGAGACTGTTAACCTCTGAGCTATTATGTCTGTCCTGGAAGCAGATCATTAATAGCTAGACATGCGATTGTATCTGTGTCCATTTCACTCATTTCTTCATTCTGGATGCACGCCTTGTGAAATAGTCATGTCGCGTTTTTGTATCTAAACTTTACCAATAGTACTTAAAGCCAATATTAACTGAGGGAGATATGCATGGTACTTTACTAGCCCATTAATATCTTGATGTTCCCGACAAATTCCAAGCAAGGCACAAGGAATACAAAAGAAGCGAAATGTAAGTGATTACAGGGACCGTTGATTGATAGATTTCCACATCGGCGTCGCTATCGGACAAGAAGTGGGCTTGCCCTTTCGGAAGTCACGGATATAAATCGAGTTTCACATCGGCGCAGCGCACTAAAATCGGCTTGCCGTTCGGATATACACTGGCGCCACATCTCGGCCCGGCAATGTCCGAGCTGCAGGATTCGAGAACCGGGATGAATAATCATTGACTAAAGATGAATCAGTTTGTTAACTATTGATAATCAAAGGTTAGTGAGGACCAGGCCCTTCTTGTCTATTCTGCAAATATCCACTTTTTCATGGAGCTTCCCGCAGTGACCTGCTGAGGACCCATATTTATGGCAGTTTGATAATCATGACAGATCAAGCATCTGAATTTGATTCAGCAAATGCGCCATTCTCGCTAACAATATGATATTACGGATGTTCAACAGATTTTACATGAAACCGATCGAAATCTTAACAGTTGGTCCCACTTAGGGTTTTTCTATTCATGATAAAGGCCCGCAGTCTATTTCAGTGTATATATAAGAGACAGAGACTGACACTGAACATAATGTTGATCATCAATTTAATATTCAAGTAGACAATCATTGAGTCTCGACCCATCCTCGCATCTATCACCAAGATGCTTTTCCCCTCTCTTGTTCTGGCGACCTTGTCGCTAGGCGCAGCGGCCCAAAGTCGTGCTGGCTCACCCGCTCGCTATGATTTTGTCATTGTCGGTGGAGGCACCAGTGGATTAGTTGTCGCCAACAGACTCTCCGAAATGAACAATGTCACCGTGGCTGTCATCGAGGCCGGAGAATCAGCACTGAACAACTTCAACGTGTCTAACGTCATGGGCTACAGCACTGCATTTGGGACTCAGGTCGACTGGGCCTACCAGACCGAGAACCAGACCTATGCAGGAGGCCTGCAGCAGACTATCCGTGCCGGAAAGGCTCTTGGTGGTACGAGCACGATAAATGGTAAGTTCTAGCTTTTTAGCAGAAACACAAAACACTTTTTTATTGACGACTCTTCTCGTAGGAATGTCCTATACTCGGGCCGAAGACGTGCAAATCGACAATTGGGAGGTGGTCGGGAACAAGGGCTGGAACTGGAAGAACCTGTTCCAATACTACAAGAAGTCAGAAGGCTTTCAGGTGCCCACTAAGGACCAAATCGCTCATGGTGCCAACTACAACGCGAGCTATCATGGTTTGAACGGCCCTCTGAAGGTCGGCTGGCCCACCTCTATGACTAACAGCAGCGTCTTTCCCGTCCTTCAACAAACCTTTGAGAAACTGGGCGTTCAGTATAACCCCGACTCCGAAGGCGGAAAGATGGTCGGATTCACCGTCCACCCCGATACTCTTGACAGGGAGATGAATGTTCGCGAAGATGCTGCTAGAGCTTACTACTGGCCGTATGAAGCCCGATCAAATCTGAAGATCATCTCGAACACTCGCGCAGACAAGGTCATCTGGGCCAATACCACCCATGGAGAGGCTGTTGCCGTGGGAGTCGAGGTCACCAACGCTTACGGCACGGAAACGATCTACGCTGACAAGGAGATCATTCTGTCGGCTGGTGCGCTTCGATCCCCTGCCCTTCTCGAGCTGTCCGGTGTGGGAAACCCCGCGGTCCTCAACAAGCACAACATCCCCGTCAAGGTCAACATAACAACCGTCGGCGAGAACTTGCAAGATCAGACCAACAACGCCCTTACCTGGGAAGGTGTCGAGACGCTGACCGGTTTGGCGACATTCTCCGTCTTACCCTCCGTGAACCAGCTCTACGGTGACAACGTCACTGCTCTGGCTTCCTACGTCAAGTCCCATCTCGTCAACTATGCCAAGACCGTCGCCAGCGCCTCTAACGGCGCCGTCACGGAAGCCAATCTACTGGAGGCTTTCAAGCGTCAGTACGATCTAATCTTCAACTCCCAGGTCCCCTACGCAGAGGTTGTCTTCGCCCCCAGCGGGCAATCGTTCTCCGTCGAGTACTGGCCTCTTCTTCCATTCTCCCGCGGCAGCGTCCACATCCAGTCCGCAAACGCCTCCGATCTGCCTGTCATCAACCCCAACTACTTCATGTTCGGGCAAGACGCTGAGGCTCAAATTACGGTAGCGCAATACATCCGCAAGGCTTTGGGTACTGCACCTCTGAGTGGTCTTGTGGGCGACGAAGTTTCCCCCGGCCTCGACGTGCTTCCTGCTAGTGCATCCAGCTCCACTTGGACCAAGTGGATTGAGGCAAACTGTAAGCGTTTCTCCTTCCTCCGACCCCACAATCTGTAGTATAATCGCTAACCTAGCCTACCATTTTAGACCGAACCAACTACCACCCCGTTGGCACTAACAGCATGCTTCCCCGCGAGAAGGGCGGCGTTGTCAGCCCCGAGCTCAAGGTTTACGGCACCAAGAACCTCCGTGTAGTGGATGCCTCAATCCTGCCGTTCCAGCTCTGCGGTCACTTGACCAGCACTCTGTATGCTGTTGCCGAGAGGGCTTCTGATCTGATTAAGGAAAGCTATTAGGCCAAGGATGTTCAGCGGGGCGCTAGACAGTCATCGTCGATCGTCCGAACAATTCAAACGGAAACGGCAAGGAACTTCCAATCCACATCTTCAACGGATGGGAAGCATTTCCGTCTGTGAGCGACTTTCATTCCGACGATACGGGCTGTATCGGATATTTGTATATAGGGGGAGGACCATTTCAACCCTCCCTGAAAAGCATAGCATTTAGACTTTTTACTCCCCCATATGTAAATAATTAATATTTGTTCATTTTCATGATCTGATCGGTTTCAACATCTTGAATACGCATAAGCAGACACATATACCTCCGTTGCAGAATACCTTGTCTATTCTTTGACCTGCTTCCACTACCTTTCGGGAAAAGTCCAGGTCATGTCCCTTCAATATATCATCACTAAGAAATTTACTCGGCTGCCGAAACCCTTCTGCCAAAGCACAACAAAACAGACACATACGGCACGAAAAGCACTGACAAGACGCCAAGTAATGGTGGAAGTCCATGCCCCGCACAAGAGACTTGCAACATGACGGAGTATAATTCACAGTCTTCAAGGTCTTTTTCATAGCTATGAGGGTTAGACAGACCATGTTTCTCAGGGTTTCATCTCGGTTACATTGACATATGAGTTCCATATTGAAGGATTTTATTTTTGGGGGGAGCGTAATAGGTATCTGCGACTAAAAACCCGAACGAGCTTACCAAAGCAGGTGTCACTAATTTTCTCAATCATCGCAACGCTTCCTTGTACAAATTGCGACGAGCAGATGACAAACTGTCTTATAAAGTCCATGGCCTGGGCTCGTAGCAAGCGCATTCGTCGACTCGAGGTCGATGACATCCAAATACAAGATCTATGATATCTAGACCCCAGTTAGCGATCTCCGTTACGAGCTCTATATAACTTTATCATGTTAACCTGGGGTTCAATATCCAAATCTGTACCCAATACACGGGTCCATCCAATCAATTAGTTATGGTGAGGCCTAAAATACAAACATCCCTTCCTAAATACATAGCCCAGCGTAGGAACGGCCCTTCTTCGTGTTTCAAGCTTGGCTATTCCGTGGCTGAGCCGTTATCATCCCGCAGATTAGAGAAAAATGATTCCTAAGCAAAAATAGAGGGCGATCACTGACCCACTGTCGGGTTCGGGTTCGGGTTCGAATGCGGGACCATCAAACCCTGACGTACTATATTAGACTCACCAAGATAAACAATTAGGCAGCTACACAGGATATGGAAGATCTTAACTGCAGTTTAAGCACATAATTGAATATGCCTAGCCTAGACGACGTATAACATGAGTGCTTGGTTTTTAGCTTTGAAAAACCTAAAAGCAAGCTTGAGCCTTGAATAGTCAGTTTGCATACTGGTAGACCTTGCATTTATGGAAGTCTCCGTATCTATACTTACAGAAGAACCCTTGTCTTGTAAGGAGTGATCCCCTTAGCACTTACACCTATAGTAACACGTTCCATGGTGTAAAACCTTGTTCTATCGACAACTCCATGCCAAGTACCCGCAGGATCGACGTGCCCTTGGCATCCACGCTAGCCGAGACATAGATCTGACTCTCCGTAACACTTGAAGCTAGCTCCGTACAGCCTCAAGAATAGCCAAAAGCCAAGAAAAGTTTAAGATGGATGTAAGTATATCGAAATTTGGCTGCCTTAAACAAAGCGAATACGAAAGCCTACCTCTCCACGCAAAGGAACACCCACCATCGCTTGGCTTCGTTTGGGAATCATGTATATAAGAGCCAGTTGCACAATGCAGAACTATACATCAATTCATCCTGCTATCTCAAGGCACAATCCAGATCTCAATCTTTACTATTCTCGTTCAAAACAACCCGACAACGTCGTAATAACATACAACGAACAAAATGAACCTCTTCGACACCCGCTGGAAACTCCCCCTCCACTGCTTGCAGCTATTCCTAATTGTGATGGTAATCGGCCTTTCCATCCCAAGACTCTTCATGAAAAATCAGCCCCGCACACGAGCTAGTACAATCGGCCTTGGAATGGTACTCCTTCCTTCCATTCCCAGAGTTAACCCACGACTAACCATGTAAACAATTAGGGCGCCAAATCCTTAGTGATTATCCTCTACCAGCTACTAACCGAACACGTCACTGCCCTCCGCAAATGGGCAAGTCTAAAAGCATACACGATTCTCAATGCCTTGGAGGTCATCTTCTGGGCCGCAGTCGCGGTCTTGACTATCCAGGCCAATGTGCAGATGTGTGTGGCGCCTGGGTGTATTTTGGGGTGGGGTGTGGCTATTACGGGGATTAATTTGAGGTATGGTATCATCCTGGGACTTGGTGATCGGTGTGGATACTGTATGACTGATGCATTTGAGAATAGTGTTTTGGCTGTTTATGCGACTATTATTTGCTATCGTGAGTGGAAACAGTCTAAGGGTGGGGTGGGGTCGGAGGGGTATAAGAGGGCTCATGAGTTGAGAAGTGTTAGTCCTGTTTCTAGTGTGTGATTTGGGGGTCGCTTTGCGGTGTTTATGAGGTTATGTCTGGCTCTGCTGTGTTTTATGTATGTTTGGATTGTTGGATTGGGGTTTTGGGATAGATATACTCATTTTACTTGTTCGGAAGTCTATATAAAACGTGGTTATATACTTGTAAACTTTTTATCATAAATACAAGTCGAGTGATGTGTGTAGGTTGTTAGCGTTTTCCACACTCGATGGGCATCGCGCGCAATGATCTGTACGAATCACTTCAGGTTAACCTAAAAGATCCATTCTTAGACGTAGCAAATATGAGTGAGACAAGAAAACCTGCTCGAAATATTCTTAGGCAGAAATGAGATCTATGTCCCCGCTGCAAGTAAATCAAGCTTTCTGGCACATCCCTACACACCAACGCATATATAGTATCCAAGCCACAAAGCATGACAATCAGCGCCGATATGTGGATTCCATTTGTTGAAATCATCGGAACTGATGTGAAAGTCGTGCTGGATCTGCCAGCAACCATCGCCATCCTCTGTAAGGTGCCATTTCTTGCAAGTATCAATGGTGTCTGGCATTGGCTGAGCTGTCTTCACTGCGACGCAGTAGTGGTAGCCCAGTAGAATCTTGCACGATGAGCTCACCGCTGGATTCCACTTAATGAATTGGTCTTCGGTCAGGTAAGTGAACCTTTTATTTATGATGCCCCAGCAGTCGTCTCCAGGTTGGACCTCATAGTATGAGACGCAGTCGGCCGGGGTTCCTGGTTGAATTGGGGAGGGAGCAGTTGTAGTAGGGAGAGTAGGTGTTGCGACAGCACTTGATGTGGTGATATGTGCGGTTGACGTTGGTGGTACCGTTGATCTTGTAGAGTCTAGACTATCTGTTAGCTCTATCGCCTCTTGTTCAAGTCGTTTGTGATTATTTATAATTGTGAAAATAGACGCACCAGTAATACCGACACAGACATAATTGTCCTTCCAAAGGAAACGACAAGTGGAACCAATGGCTGGATTCCATGTGTAGAATTGCTGGAGTGTAATGCCGTATTTGGTGGCTATCGTTTCGCATTCATCACCATCGACGACATAATGCCATTTGTTGCCTACTCTCGATGAAATTGTTAACATCAGTCATTTAGTATAGCAGAGATAGCCCGAAAAATGCGAAGATAGCTTACAATTTGCTGGGATACCTGTTTGGTGTGGTTGGGGATCTGATGCGGAAGATCCTTCACTGGTCTTGCTCGGAATTGCAGTAGAAGACCCGGTAGTGGGCGTCATAGAAATAGAGGTAGACCTGGATTCAGTGCCCACGCAGACGTAATAACCTGGTTGTATACCAATGCAACCCTTGCCGATGGAGCTGTGGACTGGGTTAGCTTTAGCCGACTTCATCTTGCTGCTGTCTGTTCGCTAAACATGGACTTACGGATTCCAGGAATAAAACTGTTCAAGAGTAAAGTCCCCGTATTCATCCTGGATGGTATAGCATGTATCTCCTGGATGCACTAGATGATACTTGGTGCAGGATGAGCTGACGCCACTTTGCGTGGGAGCCGCTGTGCCGGAGTATGTGAGAGTGCCTGGAGGATCGGAGGGTCGGGTAGCAGTGATGGATGTGGTGGATGTTGTCGCCGAAGACGGCGCTGCGACGCAATAGCTCCATCCACGAGTCATGACACATGACGGTGACAGAGATGGGTTCTAAGCAAGATTCAGTAACTTGAACTTTCTCATACAGGACAAGATACATCCACTGATCAACAAATCACACGCAACTAGTGTGAAAGGTTCAGGTCCCAAGGCAATAAGACTAAGTAGTCCGAATGGGAGGACATAGACTCACCCAAAGTCGAAACTGTTGCCTCGTGATCCCAAAGTAGTCTTCAATCAACTCGCAGCTGTCGCTTAATCCAATGTTGTTCACCCAGTACTCGCAGTGATCAACAACGGATGGATCAGTCGGTCCGGTCGCACTGGCGCCATTGGTCCACGCAATAACTGATCTGCAAAGAAGAACCTGAAGAAGGATACAAACGGTAAGCATTTTAAAAACTATATCGCCGACGGTGCGGGTGGTGATAATCAGCACACTGCCTGACTTAATGGTTTAAAAGTAAGGATCATTCAGACGTG
The DNA here is from genome assembly GCA_009193545.1 of Aspergillus arachidicola. Lineage (NCBI taxonomy): Eukaryota > Fungi > Ascomycota > Eurotiomycetes > Eurotiales > Aspergillaceae > Aspergillus > Aspergillus arachidicola. Next base: position 188,585 of record ML737147.1, on the reverse strand, counting down.
GGCGAGAAGCAGATGCGTAGACAGTAATGGTCAAACCGCAGGAACACCTAGATAGGATTAGGACCAGGGTCAGCCTCTAGCTCAGCCTCTAGCTCAGCTGTATGACCCCTGGAGTAGGCCCATCCTGCTCTGTTGACCGTGATTTGGGTAGGACCGACTAGTTGAAAGACCAGAACGGACCTGTCTTATTCAATGTTAACCTTGCCAGGTATACGCTAGACGGCCTGAGTCGTTACTGCTTTCTATGCAACTCTCGCATCAGGCCACAAGATTTCAGCTGGTAGGGTATTATCCATTGCGGAGATTACGATGCACTAGCTACGGAGTATTGCGTCCTACTAGTAGAACAAGACACAAAAAGGCGCTCTTGGCACATAAGCTTGATTAGAGTGGGGAATATATTCATAATCAATACTACCTTGTGTCACGCCACCAGACCATCAGAAATGGAGACTCACACATGTGGGCTTTGGTGGTACACCCTAAGTATGTCAAATTTCCGATGGTCCCGTTAGACTGAATTCTAAGTCGAATAGAACAACACGGAGAGGATCCTATGAACCAGATCCATATTCTTCGCCACCCCCTTCTGATGCTTCCTCTTCAATCGTACAGTAAAAGGATTCGTGATCATAGGCGATAGTTCCATCCATGCCATCGCCATCTTCTCGGTCCCATTCGTCCTGAGATTCCTCAGATCTCTCCAGATTCGCGCCTTTCAGTCGTAATAATTCAACCATCTCCTGATCATGCCCTCGAATGGCAACACGTAACGCCTGGTGTCCATACACAGCGGCATCTACCCCGTTATCGAATAAGAACTCCAACATGTCTCTGTCGTGGCGCTGTACCGCCAGCTTTAGAACACGTGCATATGATAGGGGGGCCCCATGATCCAGTAGCATTGCGATAATATTGTATCGACAATCCTCAACCGCCCGGTACAAGGGAGACGGGCGATAGCGGTCTGGATCAGCCCCTTTCTCAAGCAAATATTTGACTAGACCCGCATGCCCACATCTGACTGCTAGATAGAGTGGTGGAGGGTCTTTCGCGCGAGAGTGTCGACGTCGGATCCGCCCCGGATTGTCATCACGGAGATTGCCGCGATAGAAGTTTGCCTGAGCACCCCACTCAATTAAAAGAGTTACGATTTTCTCGTTGTTGATCTCAATAGCAGCAAGCAGAGCCTTCTGGATCTGGACAATGTCTGCCACACTGTACCTAGCACTCTTCAATGGATGAGACGAAATATCGCGGGTTAACGGATACATATCTTCGTCGTCTGAGTCCCACTCAACCTCGTCCGAATCCTCTTCCCATCGCTGCTCAGAAGGAACTTCACTTCTCCAGCGAGGTCCTGGTGGAGTTCGGGACCTCGTTTGAGCGGTTTTAAGCCCCCTCAAAAGTTGTGCAATGCGCCCTATATTTCCATGTTTGGCGACGAATGCTAGCGCAGACCCATGGTAGTAGCGACTGTTGTATTCATAGAGAAAATCGTGTAGCGCATGATAGATGCGGCGGTTGGTTCGTACCAGTGCATAGACATCTTGCTGACACGGCAGATACGATGCGATCAAGCAAAGTGTTTCGGTCGGCAGACCGGTGAAATACATTAGAGGAGAGCGAACCTGCCGGCAGGCGATGAAGGAATGAATAGTCATGGAAGGAAGCTAAATGATGGAGTAAAATCCAGGTTCAATTCCTTATGTACAGGCAGGCAACAAGGGGTTGAGCTTCGGCACTAGTGACTTAAATTGTGGATTTATTCATATTCTAGGCCCCGGTAGACCACGGGCCTTTGCCCAATTATACGTAGTCTGTTTAGAATCCGAGCCCATCCACTTACATGTCCTCCGGAACGCGTCCCCTGCCTGTGCTTTTAGTCCCAGTCGATAGTAATACACTTTTTCTCCTTAGTTTTCTTATCTTCTGGGCATATGGTGTCCGGATTGTCATCGAGGCATTTTCCTTCTGGGTTAGCCCAGTTGCACTTGTCATAATACACGCCTTGAGCACGTTAGCGATGCTTCTGAAGGCAAGCACGGTTAGTACCCGGTTAGCTTACCTAGTGCAAACAAAGCGTGGGTGTCTAAAGAGCTATTAGGAGAGAGGACCTGATTTGAGGGGAGGACAGCTCGTACCTGCGTTCAACAACGCCTGGTTGGGATTTTGCCTGGCGAGAGCCTGCACAAGTAGTGCTCCATAAGCAACCTTGGTGGACCCTTCGTCCTGTACTTGCTTGTCCTCTAAAACTAGATCAGCTATGCTCAGTGGAACCTGTGCATCCTTGAGCTCCCAAGCTGACCTATATATTTTTCCAGGAGATTAAACGAGTGGAAGGCCTCATGCAGCAGGGTATTTCCCGCAGCACGATTTTTCAACATGGTGAGTTCTTTGCCCTCCATTCCCGAGAACGGAATCCCTGCAAAGTCAGATGAATATGGAGGGGGGTCGCCAGCCCATTTAGTCCACGCCAGCGGGCAGAGGACCATTTCTTCCTGGTCCAAGATTTCATTGTAAAACGAAAACGCCTTACCACTCGGATTGTCCGTACATGTCAGCTTGGGCGCTGGGGTCTTCGCATACACGGACTTCCCGTTGTATTTTTCTCGGGTGTCCTTGTATCTCCCTACATTTCACGGGCGGTAGTTAGTTCATGCTATGGATAGTGACAAGATGGTAGACGGATGATACAACTGATTCATGGCAACTCACGGAACCTGATTCCCTCCTCGTTGATGTAATCACCGGCATATACAAGCCAGTCGCTGTTGCAATTGACAATCAAATCAAACTTCCTCCCGGAATTTTCCAGGGCATTCTTGATCTTGGTGAACCGTACTGCAAATAGATCAACAACCAGGTCTTATAAGACTGACATGGGTATGCTAGCTTACTTCTCACTCTATTCATATTGGCAATCGTCTGCGCGATGGTGACCTCCCCATCGTTTCTTCTGAGGATTGGTAGCCCGAAGAAGTTACCCCACAGCTTGAGGTTCCGATACAATGTCGTGTACTTGTGTGGGCTCCAATCTTTTGGTTGGATCTTATCCTTGAAGATCTGTATCAAGTCATTCATGGCCTGCTCAGCTCTCTCGGCCTACGGCAGCTGGAATTAGCAGAGGTCCGTATCATAGGCGGAATACCGACCTGTGTCCGAGCCTCACTAAATGACGACAGCAGATAGCTCTGCTGAGCCGGGGTGCATGTGGCCTCAAACCGTAGTCCTTTGGGCTCATCGCCCCTCTTGTGCTGCTGATTAGGTGCATGAGAGCTGAATGTTAAGTTGGGGAGAGAAGGATCAAGTTCAGTTTGGGCATCGACGGCACCCAGTAAGCCGAAAGGGGAGGCAAGAGTGGGCTGAACAAGTCCAAGTAGCAGAAACGTCAATGATATCAATAGCAAACCACGAGGTTGGGCGGAATAACCACGTAGCTTCATGATGGTGAAATGACTCAAGACAAACGGGCAATCATTCAACTGGTAGTATACTGGTTTAGGTGTATAGGCGGGAGCACCGCGGCTATGTTTAAAACAGATCATCTTCCATTGTGCTATGGTTGGTACGCAGGGGGGTGTACTCATACGTCTAGTCTAAGTTCAACTTAGCCTATACGATACGGCATGGTTTCACACTAAACAAAAATCGCTGCGAACTCTGCTCTCCACTCGGGCCGCGCCGTTTTACAAATGTCCCCATGGCAGTCTGAGGGAATTATTGTACTTTTTTGGCCCCTTCATTTTAACCGCTAGGCTCATTCTGTCCAGGGGATAAACTGCGCTAGCGCATAATTCCAACACGGACGAATCAGGGTGGATCCGTCCTGCATAGTGACAAGGATGATGGATGCAACCTCGCGTACCCGAGTCATCCGCTTGAGTTTCCGCTACACAAAGGCACAGTCCACATTTAAATCATAACCAGGATTACAGACATGGCTAGCTCAGTCTGTTGGGTGAAGGCCGAGCAGTAACGGAGACATGCAGGTGTACTATTCCGCCTGACTTCGATGGTGCGGACATGGCTTCAGACCGTCAGCTCGGAGGTCCACAGTCTCAAGGTCGTTAGAAGCCTGGAACTCTTGGCTCTAGTCATTCTCAGATAGACTATTAGCTTCTAGGATATAAGGGCGATATCAACGTTTCACGGTTTCATTCCAATCCTCCAACTTCTACCTCGCTAGCAAGGGTACAGTCGCTAGTAACCCTGTAGCAATGACACGTAAATCCACTCAGTGCATACGGACTAATATGAGAGTCGTACCATACACAAGTTACTATTCAAATCCGTTCATTTTACCGTGACCTTTGTAATAACGCCTCGGTTGATTGAGCACTGATCGCGTCGGATGAACATGGGTGGTTCCAACTTCTAGTCCATCATAGTGATAGAGGACTGGGGCTAAAATGAACGGTAGAGTAATTGTCCCAGGAAACCGAAGCTCAGACAGATATAAATTACTTAATATCTACAGAGGGCACCTGGCAGTCTTGGAGACGATTATTTAGTATTACCAGCGCTCTATCCAGAGCCAAGGTAAAATGTCGCCCCCTTTATTTTCCAAATGGCCATTTATCATTTCCTTGATGGTATATGCGGTTCATCCCGCATGGGCGGGGATGGGGACTTGTTCCCCTACTGAGAAATGTGAGACAGGATGTTGCTCGAGGGAAGGATTCTGTGGCTTTGGACCTGAATTCTGCGGAGATGAAGTCTGCATCTCGAGCTGCGATTCTGTGGCGGAATGCGGAAGTAGGACACCAGACTACATCTTCGCGGTGTTACTTTTGCTAACATCGCACTCTTGAAGAATATGCGACAGCCAATAATACTGAGTGTCCTCTAAATGTTTGCTGTTCTCAGTTCGGGTTGGTAGACGAAACACTCCATTATACAAATTATACCATCACTCTTCTAACTATTGCGGGAAATGGACAGGTTTTGTGGAACAACTCCCGAGTTCTGTGATGTTGGGTGTCAAAGTGGGTGTGACGCTGTCAGGGAGCCGTACGTTATATCGCGATAGTTGCAAGGTATGACTATTGACAACTGCTTGAACACAGATCCTGTAGTGGTACATCAAGCGAGGCCATTTATATCGGCTACTACGAAGGGTGGAATTCTCAGCATCCGTGTGATGTTGTTCTTCCCGAGGACATTAATGTATCCCCATGGACTGTAGGTCGTTCCTGCCATATTGTTGCATTTGGACATCTACCGTTCTCATAGAGTCCAACCAGGTCAATGCTAAGGAACTTTCTAGCATCTATACTACAGCTTCGCAGGCATCTCAATAATTGACTTTAGTATAACGACAACAAACCCCCGAGATGAGGACTTCTGGACAAGATTTACTAGCTTGAAGAAGAAGAAGCCATCTTTGAAGACCTACATTTCTGTTGGAGGTTGGGACGTTGGGGGTACACCATTTTCCATCATGGTCCGGTTCCCGGGGACACGCAAGCACTTCATCAAGTCTGCACTTAACATGATGAGGAAATACGGGTTTGATGGTATAGACATTGACTGGGAGTATCCGGCGGCAGAAGATCGAGGTACGAGCAGTCCAACCCTTCCCTCCCACCCCCATGAGAATTCTGCTCCTAATAGCTTACACTCGTTGTTCAACTCTAGGAGGGGCACATAGTGACACGGCAAATCTTGTTAAATTTCTGAAAGAGCTTCGAGCAGCTCTGGGGAGTGAATATGGTCTAACAGTTACACTACCAACTTCCTACTGTACTTGACCTCATCCCGAGAACTCAATTGATCACCGGCTCATACTCACAACAGGGTACCTGAAAGGATTCGATATTGCGAATATGGTTCAATACGTGGATTTCTTTAACTTCATGGCATATGACATTCACGGTACATGGGATGGACGCACTAGTAAATGGACGAAGTCAGTGGTCAATCCGCATACCAATCTGACAGGTACGTACGACGCTCTGGTATTTAATCATTATCGGCGCGATTATAGCAAGAGCCAAACTAATTGTTCAATCCTAGAGATTGCTGCTGGTCTTGACCTTCTATGGCGCAACAAAATTGATCCGAGCAAGGTTGTACTGGGCCTTGGTTTCTACGGCCGGTCCTTTCAATTGGCCCACCCTTCATGCAGCACTCCAGGATGCGCATTCTACACAGGACATGGCAGCAGTGGAGGCGCTTTGGCTGGTGAATGTAGTGGAACCAGCGGTATCCTTTCGAATTATGAGATAAGCCGAATCATCAAGTCTTACGACCCCACTATCGAATATGATGAAGCGGCCGCTGTGAATTGGATGACCTGGAGCTCGGATCAATGGTGTGTGCCTTGTATCAAACCTATTGATGATTCCCAGGGCTAAACTGACATCTTCCAATAGGGTTTCCTTTGATAATGGACGTACGTTAAAGCAGAAAGCCAACTTTGCCAATAACAAGTGTCTTGGGGGCCTGCTCAGCTGGGCCGTGGACTTGGGTGGACCTGGCTCTCTAAAGAATCCTAATCTCTTCACCGATTCGGACTTGAGTATGGATGGCGCCAATCCCGGCGGTGGTAGTGATGGTACTGGCAATCTTTATGTTGGCGCTGAGGTCTTGAATCCAGACTCAAACCTGGTTACTGCCATTGCTCCAGTAAATATTGTCTTCCCTATATCTACCCTACCAAGTCCGACTACGATTGCCCCTAGCGGTTACCCGACATCCTTGGAAGTGGCCTGGCCGACGACCAAAACTGTGACCAGCGGAACCATCACAACAGTGACTAGCACCATCACACGTTACATCCAGACCACTACCATTGCTGTACCATCACTTACTGTGCGCGAGCATGGCTTCTATAACTGGAATATTACTGACAAGAATACGACACACCTTGTTGGGGCATTGATTCCTAGCATTCGGTTGCCACCGATAGTGATCACGGATGACCCAAATCCTCTGAAGGAAACAAGTGTTTCGCACACGCCCGCTGTGACCAGGACTATACACCTTCCACCGTGGCCATGGACTACAGACGGCGCTAAATATCCCAGGATCACCTTCACTCAAGGAGGACCCCCTGGACCGACATGCACAGCAGGCTGTGGTACACTCTGCACCCAATTCTGCGACGGGCCTTGCCTGAACAATTGTGGTGATACGTCCAGCCGGGATTTCATTTCCCCCCTCGATGATGATCCGCCGACAGTCGCCCCTTGTGCTGGGAAAGACTGCAAAAACGGCAATTGTCAAGGAGAGATCTGTATCGAGAAGGGTTGCACCGGTGCAGACTGTCAGAATAGAGTCTGTGTTGGAGATGATTGTAAACCCACGGGATGCACTGGGCCCGACTGTGATAAGGGCCATTGTTCGGGGAAGAATTGCCAAGATCATGGGTGTGTTGGCAAGGACTGCGATAAACAATCCGGGGGCTGTTTCGGGCCATTGTGTCTTTCTTGGGGCTGTCTGGGCCCACAGTGCTCCGGTACTGACTTCGTCTGTACTGGGCCTCACTGCCGCGTGGTATCTTGCTCGGGCCCAAGTTGTAAGAACGGTATCTGCACTGGCCCGGGCTGCATGACAGAAGATGGGGACTGTGAAGCGAAGGAAGCGGAGTCCTGCACTGAATGGGTTAGTAGTACCATGATGACTCCAGCCTCCACCTACTCCACCCAGACAGTGACCACAGCGTGTAAGACAATTAGCGCTTGCAATGCAAAGGGAACCACTGTCACCAAGACTATAGACGAGGATGGCTTGGTCGAAGGAACCGTGACATATATTGAGAACGACGTCCCAACTGACGCTGCAGACGATGCTATTGCGAGCTCTCTTGCAAGCTACTACTCCAGTTATTGGTCCGCTGTGGATGCGACTTCCACCAGCTCCACCGTCAGCAGCACTACTACTACTACATCTTCCTCTGGTGGCGGCCAGACCCATGATCCCATCCCCAACTCCCTTATCATCCTTAAAGAGCATATAGAGGACGAGCATTTTGACTCCTCTGTTAGCCACTATTACAAGTGGTACAGTGTTTACTACAGCTATCGGCACCAGGTTACCGAGAAGGGTATCTGCGCGTTATCCGGCAAGGTTGATGGACCCGTTAAGAGCGATGAGGGAGAAGAGTATCCAACCTCGCTGGGACCATTCGCTTTAGGTCAGTATACCGGCTGTTTGTACAGTGGAAGCAAGCACAGGCCTGGGTCTGTGAAGTGTGACAATTCGGAACTCCCTTTCACCTGTCTGGGGTACAAATATAACGCTCATGCAGCGGACTGGAACTGTGGGAAGACCTACACGAAGGATGGAACAACGCATTACAGCAACTACTATAAAGCCGTTGAGTGCCTCATCTTGTGATGTATAACAGGTCCTAGAAATATCTACCTATGATAATCTAGCAATGAGCTCAGATATTATATTTATGCGAGAAGCCATAGATATAAAAAGGATGATGTTTATTCAAGTTCCTCAAACGTTATCATTTATCTTATGGTTGTAGTCAAAATCGAGATATTTGTCCGATCTAGAAATGCCCTAGCTCAGAGCCTAGTAGTCTTTCCGCTCAGTGGCTTTTTGATTACCACCAAGCTGGCCTTTATGGCTGCACGGTGCATATAGTCTTTGTAAATCGCTTGGAACGGCTATCACACCAGTTATGACAGGATTCCTATCATGATCTAATGGATATCGCTTGTATTAGGAGCAATGGCAGTAGTCGAATACTAACGGTATAGGGGACAATATAGAAACCCGACAATAAATATAGAAAAAAGATATGAAGCAAAGGAATCAGATAATATTATAGCAAAAAGAAGCGTCAGTAAAAGTGAACAAGAATGAGAGAGGGTACAGACGAGCAGTCTCCAGTAGAATAGATACAATAACGAATGTCCCAAAAGACCACATAACTCAGTGCCGATTCACAGAATAGTCTTTCTATTGGACTCTTTGTACCAGGAAGCCCTTTTCTGCTCAAGCAGTTGCCGCGGTGTCTTGCCCGCTGCATTCGGCTGATGTAAGCTGCCTCCAGCATCCTGCAGGACGCCCATCATTGCATCTTGCGCCTTGATACGATCGTCTAGAGTCACATACTAATTTCCTTCTGTCCGGATATCTCTCTTCAAGAGCACTCCGCGCCACGCTGCTTCGCATAGTGGGGTGTCTCCCTTCAGGGTTTTGGCGTTGACATCAGCTCCTCTGTGAATAAGAAACTGTGCCGCCTTAACTTGTCGGAAGTTCCTTGCCATAATATGCAAGGCGGTAATGCCATTTTTATCAGCGTGGTTAATGTTGGCACCATGTGCAATCAGGAGGTCTATCACATCAAGGTCGATAGGCTCACCGTATAGAGACCAAAACGCTAAGATATGCAACACAGTCTGTCCCTTGTAGTCGTGTAGGCTTGTATCTGCACCACTTCCGCATAGAATCTAACGATACTATACAGATTATTGCGATCACCCGATGCGTGTGTTGCTACTGCATAGTGCAAAGGCGTTTTGCCTTGGTTATCCTGGACATTAATGGCGGTGGGGTTGCCGAGCAAAAGTAGTTCAAATGTATCCAGGATTCGTTGGACGATAACACCTTCAGGGATTATAGCTTTATCAGAATCTCCCGCGCCCGCGGCAGCCCAGCGAAGGGGTAGGCGTCCCAAACTATCACGAACAGATACCATATCTGCAGTGTCCACATCCGTCCCTCGAAGATCAAATAGCGCTTGTACTCCCTCCACATTCCAAAACATGCTACCGTAGTGAAGGGCGGTTGTATCTCGGAAGCTAGCATGCTTTTCCTTAAAGGTGAGACCCCCTATTCCCAGGCACTCCTGCCTTGTGTGTACATTTGCTCCTTCATCTACAAGGCGTTTCAACAATTTGTAGTCGGCCCGGGAAATAGCCAGGCCAAGAACGGTATGAAGTGGTTGCGGCTTGACTTCAGCGATATCCTCAGCCGGGCACATGGTGACATCGTGAACCAAAGCTCCTCTATCAAGCAGGATGTCAATCAATTGTTCACTCCGAGTAAGGCGCTTATCAACGCAATCAAGAGCCTCATTTTCATGATACCGGAGCTCGTCACTCAAGTTCCAGATAGACTGCGCCGCGCTAAGCAATGCAGTTTCATAGCCGGGCATTTTGGCGCCGAGACTGCCTAGCGGAGGTTGACTATCCAGCAGGAAAAGTGCCGTCTCTACCTGACCATATTCACAGGCGACATTCAGCAACACGATGTCCCGCTCATCGAGAGACGCTGTCTGACCTAGATTGTCATGATAATGCTCCAAAGGCACACGAAGAACATCTGTACTTCCATGCCTACAAGCGACGAAGAAAGGGTCCATTTCGCGTGCTTCCGATGAGCAAGTAATACCTCTTGGGTGTTTCTCCTTGTACTGATTTAACATTGGGACATCGTTCGACTCTATGATTCTCGCTAAAAGTGACCCGAATTCATCCTCGTGCAGTTCGGACCCGTCCGTGTCGATAATGGCCACATCGTACCCCCAGGGTTGAACTCGGCGAAATTCAGCATATGACATTCTCTTCGTATTTCACTAGAGACGACTTTTGGTGCGAAGAAAAGATATTGGTTGAGATGTGGAGTGAATTGAAAACCACACGGGAGGAGAGAATACGGCGTATTCACGTCGAAAATGGATCAGTTAGACGCCCCACTGCTGTGCGTTAGCGCCATCACAGCGAGTCTGATACCCTTTTTGAATTAAATTATGTCCTCTAGCCAATTTCCGCCAGACCTTGCGCAATATTTTGACTAAAAGGATGGTTATTATGTTCCATCTGTTGACTCTACCAAGTCCGTCTACAACTGCTCCGAACATCTTGGGAAGTAGCTTGCCCCACGACGAAAACTTCACCACGGTGATTAGCACATTACATTAGCACAATGAGGTACTCAGGTGTTCCATTTGTGAGGTATGATAGGCTCAAAAGGGCTATTACTTATGATAATATGGTGACTGGCCTCCTCATCAAATCCATCCAACCATTTAATGTCGGAGTTCCAGGACCTCATTTGTGTGACGTAGCCTGATTCGCGTTCTGCTATAGGCAGTCTTCCTGTTTCACAGCCTTTCACTAGAATTATGCTGACTTCATGCAAGACAGTGCACATAAGCTCCTATATCTCGCTCAGAGGGAGATTTTAGCTGCAAGGTACATAAGAACTTACGATGTTAATAGACTGCTATGCTAAGACGCAATGAAGAAAACGGATCATCTAAGTCAACCATACATTTTGTGAATAAAAAGCTTTGCAAAGATTACATATACATCAACAACTTACTCAGGACGAGTAGGAAGCAATGACAAAGCTTAAGACATACGAACCACCGGTAGACATCACTAAATCCTTGTTCTTGAGCAAGTTGGAAAGGTTCGCGCGTGAAGGGAGAACCCTGGATCTGAGCACGTGGCTGCATTGGTTTGCTACGGATGTTATTATGGAGGTTACATATGGAAAGAGACTTAGGTTTTCGGAGAGGGAGGAGGATGTGGATGGTATTCTGGTGACGATAGAGAAGCGGTTTTGGTATGTGGCTGTTCAGAGTATATACCCGTCTTTGATATATAACGAAATCTATGTCGTATCATTTCCTCCGCACTGTGAGTTATGTAAGAATGTAAACTGATGAAGCCTACTGGCATAGATAATGAGTACATTAATATTCATGAAATTAGTCCTAATCTTGTAAACCTAGAAACCAGTGTCACTGATCCTGCGGATTGACGAATACTTTCTTTCCACTAATCTTCCCAGCCATAAAAGCATCAAGTGCATCCTGTACTGACTCTAGCCCACCAGGGAATATATAAGAAGGGTTAGAAAAGATCCTGCCGCCGGACAGGCCTTTGGGTAGGTACTCTTGAAGATACCACACTTTGGCATCCTTGTTTTCATCCCTTGACACTAAGATATCTGAGTATCCTCCCCATTCCTTCTTCACATTCTTTGGTAGGCGTGAGTCTGCTGGGGTGGGACTTGTCGACCAGAAAAGGCCACCATCTTCCGCGAGCAGCTCGCCCATAAGTTCTGTTACTTCGGCGGAGCCAATCGCATCGAATATTCCGTCGTAGGGGCCACTGGCCTTGATAGATTCCAGGAGCTGCTCCCTAGGCAGAGTATGGTCAATGGTGGAGGATGGACCACGTCGCTGCACCAAGTCCCAGTTGGCAGGAGATGATGTTGTCACTACGTCGTACCCAGCGTCTGTTGCGTATTGAACAGCCAAGCCACCAACCGAAGATGAACCGCCATAAATCAGAATTCTCTTACCGTTGCTGGGAGCCCTGTCGTCGATTGGAGGATAATCAAGTTTCATGCAGATAGAAAGAGCAGCAACAACAGTCGCCAAGTTGGCCATCACGCCAGACCCTTCTTCCAAGGAAGTTTGACTGTCTAGTTTCACGAGGTTCTCTTCCAGTGCCAGGGGGTACTTTTGGTAGGCACCAAACCTCTTATCAACAGCTGCTCGACCCCAGCAAGCAACTGCCACGCGGTCGCCAACCTTGACTGAATCAACATTGGGCCCCACCGAGACGACTGTGCCCCCAAAGGTGTATCCGAGAATTGCCGGATATTCAATCTGAAACATTTCCCATCTAGGATTATGACATATTAGCCAAGATCTCCCTTGAACCTATTTCCTCAGCATCAACAAGACTAGAAACACCAAAAATAGTCCAAATAACCCTTCTACTCACTTCTGGATTTTGGCTTCAATAGGATTGAAGGCAATGGCCTCGTTCCGCACCAGTACTTCTCCCGCCCCTGGTGTCCATGTTTCGATCTGTTCGACTTCGACTGAAGCCCGTGGGCTCTTCAGCACAGCTGCTCTATTCACTTCCATCTCGCAATTTAGTAGGTGAGCTGCAACTTTATCCAATGGGAACGGCAGATATATATATAACCACTGGCCCCACATGAAATTTGTGGCTATTATGTGGGGCTTGTTATCATTATTAATCCGTCGTGTACATTATTAAGCCAACTTCTCGTCTCGAATTGAAGTCTCACTGTCACCAACACTAGGGTGTGTGACACGGTGATATGATGAATACACGTTGATGCATCGCAAGATTCTACGCATACCGTGGACGGGATTAATAAAGCTCCAGTAGAAATCCGAAGTAAAGAACTAGAATATATTGACAGAAAGTCTAATAATTCCAAACGATATTGGTTCTAAAGCCTATAATAGTGCTTTTATATTAGGTGAATACACTTGAGGTGTGAGGCATCCTAAAACTAAACAAAAGGGGCCAGAGAGCTGGGGTAAGATCCTAGGCGGTGTAGTCTTGAGTGGACAGATTAGATCCCGCTCGTCCCTCTTGCATAAAAGATGGCTGAGCTGAGCTGGAAAATCGGCTCAAAGGGTCCAAATCATCCCATCCCGTCCACCCCGCCGGCTTCGTTAGTATCATCCACCTACCGCCTGGAAACGCTACAACGATCCAGGAAAATGATGTTATAAACAGAAAGAAAGGCATTTCTGCATCTGTTGTCGGCTTGGCAGCTAGACACTCGGCTTCTGTCTTGCTCTACGTATATCATCACCTGCTAGACTCGGAGAGCTTTCGCGAGTTTATAGACTAACATGCAAACTATGAAGGAAACTCTACGCCGCAAACTTCGACTGGTAGCTATCATATCTACCCTTTCTTCGGCTGGTAGTATGCCTTGTCCTTTGTGTGCCTGCCTGAAAAGTGATACATGTTCAAGCAGAGATCCTCATCTTAGATCGCGCCGCCAACAAGAAGCGCACAGGACAAGAGAGTTCCTCTTCCATGACGAGTGTACAGAGTGCTCAAGTGTACCATACAATGGCTTCTGCCATGTGTGCAAACACATGAGGCTGAAACACATTCTTGAATGTGTCCTACTAGGTGAGGAACTTCATCCACAGGAGCAGAATAAATTTGGCAAGATCCATTTATGCTTTGGAACCTTGCGGGAGGTCCGGCAACGATCGAATACTTGTGTTATTTGTCAAGGATTGGTGCAGCTTGCGGACTCATGTCCAGGCGATAGTGAAGAAGATAGCGAGGTTATCCTTGGCGTTGGGCCTGTAGTAACAGGCCGTTATCGGTATTTAGAGACATCCTTCATCAACGGTACGATAAGGAGAAACATTCCATGCCCCACGGTCTGGATATTTGCTAAAGGACAGCATTTCCTACTGCTAACAGGTTGGCACAACTACGACAAAGCGATCCCGATGCTTGTACAGCGGGGAAGACCAGATCTATCTCGACAGGGATACCCCAGAGAGCTACCTCCACAGACATATTCTGAAGCACTCATAGACTGGGTCGATGTCGCCTCTTCGCTTCACGCTTGTGAGACTCAGCACGGTGACAAATGTAACCGAGCATCAAGACCTCAACATCCACCAGGCTTTCGGTTAATTGATGTTACCGAAGGTTGCTTAGTGTCAGTTTCTCAATTCTGCAATTACGCAGCGCTGAGCTATGTATGGGGGACAAATGGAAAGCCCTGTCTTGAGGCAACAACCCATAATATACGCGATCTTGAAAAAAGAGGATCTTTACACAAGATGTCTATTCCTGCAACCATCCGGGACGCAATGATGGTTTGCACTAAAATGGCCATCCGATATCTCTGGGTGGATAGGCTGTGCATTGTACAGGATCAAGGGTATGAGAAGGGCATACAGATCAATGCCATGGGCACTATCTATAGCAATTCCTATATCACACTTGTCGGCTTAGAAGGTAGCGATGTGAGTTATGGCCTTCCCGGAGTTTTTAAAGAAGAACGATCTTGTCGACGAGTCCTCCGTATACAGGACATCGTTTTGACGGAGCTTTACCCTCACCATAGATATAAAAGGCTTGTTGAAAGGTCAGCGTGGGATACTAGGGGCTGGACTTACCAGGAAGCCCTACTCTCCAAGAGGCTACTGCTCTTTTCTCATTCGGGGCTCTTTTATGAGTGTTTCACAAGTTGTGATCTGTCTGGTGAACCGTTCCCTCAATTGATTGTTCCTAGATGGCCCCTCTTCAACAAAGATATCGGCCCGGCCGAATCGCGGAATGAGTGGGACCCATCCAAGTTCTTCTCGAACCTGATACACAGGTATACAAAGCGAGTCTTTTCGTACGAATCAGACATCCTCAGAGCGATTTCCGGGATCCTAAACTCGACTTACGGGCATGACCACTACTTCGGACACCCGTTTCCTATATTCGATAACGTTATTTTGTGGAAAGCAGAGGCTGCGGTACACCAAGAACGAATTCCAGCTAGTGGTGCCGTTTTCCCCTCATGGTCATGGGCCTCGGTCAATAGCGCTATCATAACTAATTCTACCCCGGTACAAGGCATTGCAGTGTGGGCTACCGCGTCCAGTGATTCTGATTTCCGTCTGCAACCATTGAAGATCGTCTCACCTTGGCTAGGACCGCTATATAACGAGAGGAAATATTCTACCTTGTTCGAATCCCACTTTTCCCAGCTGCTGATCATGGCCTGGAAGGGGGGTTGCTTCTCAGGGAAACTTCCAGATGAACTGAATGATGTAGCAAGCTGGGATCAACTTAAGCTTCTAATAAAAGAACGATGGGGGAACAATGGTCGTCATCACATTATTCAAGACGCCCAGGGACTGAGAGAGAACATCGGGTACAATGACAAATTCTCATCAGAGCACGTATCAAAAGCGCGCTCTAGCCCTGGTGCAATTATGGTGTACACCCAATCACTCCAGCTTCGCTTAATGCCTTCTCGTGAACTATATAGCAGCTCTGATAAGCACATCAAACTTTATACCAAGGCCGGTCAAGCTGTGGCATTCCTAGATAAGACAAGCGTGAATAAGGATTGGTTTCTCTCGAGATATGGCGACGAAAAAAGCAGCATTTATCTAGATGTCCTTGCTCTTTCCCTTGAGTTTAGTCCCTCTATACGTCCCGATGGTGACTTGGAACTGAGCGGATTGACCCGTTCCTTCAACAAGATGTCATACAGAGATCCACACGGACACTATCTAGGTCCGGGTATAGGGTTTTACGAACCACATTACGCACCTATCGTTAATTTAATTGTTGTTGACTCACACGACGGCCTGAGCAAGCGAGTGGCACTCGCCAAAACCTATCTCAAGATATGGGTCGAGGCAAACCGCAAATTCGGCACTTTCGTTCTAGTGTAACGGGGTTCTATATTAGTGATAATGTTATAACTTTCTTGGCTCCTAAAGAAACGTATTGAAAATACTCATGTCTCTCCTGTGCCTCTCCTGTATGCGCATCCATATGACAATCAGAAAGGGTTTTCCGGAGATCATGGATTCTAAATTTCAGGTACTGGGAATGTTTGCAGCCCCGTACTTTGTGCGATAGGCAGTCGGTGTAGATGTCGCTTGGTAAACTCCATCGATGGTGCACTCCTAGAACTCAAGAGATAGCTTTTACGGTTCAACAGTGTCTGCAGTTTAGGTGATTGGGGTTCGACACAGATGGTCTTGATATGCTAAACGGGATCGTGTCAGACCCATGGCTTTCACGTTATCCGTAATCTATCACTCATCGAAACTTCCCGAGTGGATTAAGTCATTCTGTCCTTCACGACTCTTGTGCTGCCAAAGGGTGCCGTTCACTACCTTTCAAATGACCATGCTTTTATTGTATACAAACTCGGTCAATCATCATATAGTCCAGCCTCTGCTTATTTATAGATGAAGATTACTTTCTTCTATGTCATATTCATAGATTGTCTCTCTACTATAATCCATTATCCAGTTTGGGTATTTCAAACTTTATAACTATACAGTATAATTGATTTCAGACATCAATAATGCTGTACCGGAGGGAGAGTTCCACATGATATGTACGAAAGCTGATCTAGCGGTCTTGTCTACACTGGTGACAAAGGGTAGGAATTATTCTTCACTTTGAATTCATTTTTCATCGATCTCAGTGAAGAAAATCATGACTGAAAATGATATTAAATTAAATTTTTTCCAAGCCCGAGTGGAGCCATACCAGTCGCAAGGGTCTCTAGGAATTGACATAAGCTGTTGTGGCAAAGGGTTCATGCAAGGGGGAGATTACAATAGCCGAGCAAATATTTCTGCCGACGGTATGGTCTTGGCTCAGCTGGGGACGCGAGGGATAGAGTAAGAAACATGTGCAGCCGGCAAGGGTAAATGTTAAATATGAATAGAGTTCAGCGGTCCTTAATATCATGGTTTGTGGCTCTCAGGGACGGATACAAATGTACCGGATGGCATTTTAGGTAGCGACCTCTCTAGCTATATTATTCTGTATCTTCGGCTGTATCATGGCCTTGTATCTCTCGGCCCTGGCAAAGGTCTCCTTGTACGACAACGACACCACCTCTTGAACCGTTGCAGGGGGGTATTTACCAGGCTCACCGTCTTTCTGGAATCCAGGCAAGCATTTGCATACATACTTTGGATTCCCGGTGAGGAAGAAGGGGATAGAGTAGCGATCATTCCCCGAGTTGTTGATGACCCTATGCAAGTTGGATTTATACGTGTCGTTGGTCATGCGTGAAAATAAATTCCCCAAGTTGACCACATACGCCCCAGGTATTGGTTGAACCTAAATGCAAAGTATCAGTATTGTGGAGTTAGTGCCAGATGAGGAGGAATATACGTCAATCCACTCGTTTGTTGGCACGTCCAATACCTGGAGGCCGCTCACTTCATCTTGTAGCAGAAGTGTAATGCAACTGAAGTCGGTATGAGCACCGATCCCCCGCAGCCTCTCTCCCACCTGCTTAGGTGGCGGTGGATAATGCAGATATCGCAGTGTTGCTACCGCTCCATCAGTGAGAGGATCAAAGTACGCTTCGTCGTGGTTCAATGTGAGTGCCAGGACAGCCATGATATCCTTCGCAAGGTCAAAGACGGCATGATAATATTCCATTGTGCTTTGCTGGAACTCTTCACGATCAGGAACTGTATCGGGCCATTGGTTGGGGCCACTGTTTAGCAGGCCCTCGAGGAAGTAAGGGTGATCCGTAGGGATCTCCCGGCCAATGTACAAGCCTTCCTTTAGATCTGGGCTGGCACCAGCCTCATTCATCTGTGATTGAAGGAGCTCATACCCGCGGTTGAAAGTGTTCCTCTCTACTAACGTCAGTGCTAGTTTTATTGCAGGTTTAGTCAAGACATACTTTTGTCGATTTTCAATTTCTCTTCGAGCGGGAGGCGGAAGAAACGCTTCGAACAATTCATTGCACGGCGTTGCAGTTCCAGCGGAATGCGATGGCCAGTGATCTGGAAGAAGCCATTGTGCAAACAGCTTTCACGGACCTGTTCCACTAGCTCGGCCTTGGCCTTGGGGTTCTCGCCATAGAATGCAGAGAAATCGAGGATAGGGAGTCCCTGTGTCGCAGGCATGATGGGTAATACGTATGATAGATAACCTTCCGGGTCTTAAAATTCAACTTGTCTTGTCAAACGTCTGGTACGGGATTTATAATCTCGGAAGGCTTGGCGGAATGTCTATTCTTGTATAAAATAGGCCTCTTCTCCTGTCTTGGTATGTGCGGGAGCACCACATGAGCCACGACGCGATTTCATTTTACTGGCCCACCCATCTCGTTCGGGCATTCCATAGAATCTACTTGAGTGGTCCAAAAGCACCAGGTAAACGTAATAACTGAGGCAACTCAGGGTTAATATGCGCGCTGACTGCACGACGCTCAGTAACTAAGCATGCGGCATGGAAGGGTCGGCATGGGTCCAAACACCAAGGGAGCGGAATGCATCGTAAATTTCACCCAGGTTTGCTTGAGTTCAGAGCTTTGTGAATGGGCAGCCGTTTGATAAAATTCATCCTTCTCTAGTACTTATCCAAACTGCAGTAATCTACCTTGCACTACCGGTGCTGTCAACAAGAGACTTAATTAAGAACATTCCTTAACCAGTCGGCTTTCAACGATGGGTAGAGCAGGGAATTTTGCGCAGCCATGTTTCTTTCCGCCACTTATCGCTCAGTTTGGGCGACAATCAGGAGGATCTGAGGTGGTCGGGCGGCGGGAATCTGTCACTGTACCACTGAAAGAGCTAGATACACAGTTGCTAACTTGCTGGCTTCACTCGGAAAATGTCGACCTTTTATCTCTGCTAAGAACGGCCTGGGCAGTAGTATTGCGGACCTATACGGCCGGAGATCATATTGGCTTCGGTTTAGTCGATCTTGAAAATCAAACGATACCTGCAAGTGACTGGTCCGACTTGAGAGAACAGATTGCTGTGTACGAATCTGCGATCAATGGCTTAACAGTAATCCGGGAGCTTCTCCATCATGGCAAACAGTCAAGCGATTCTGAGGGCTCTGAGTTTAGCGACACGGTCAATAATACTCCGCACACGTCTAGCTGGCCGTTTAACTCGATTGTCTGTATAGATCGTAATGATGCTCGAAAAGGCAGTGAATTTGTGCGGATGTCACTGTCCGATATATGCAGGGAGGCATTGAACGAAGTACACACACCCTGCAATTTCTGTGGCCAATGGAATACATCCGTCAGGCTACTATGCTCGCCACACGTTGCTAATACTGTCTCGTTATATATAGTTTCAAATTATCGTCCGCATGCATCGCGATGAAATTACTGGTATGTTCACAACCGTTATCGATTATACGACGACGGTCCTCTCCCACGGCCAAGCACAGGCCGTGGCAGAAACCCTGAACAAAACGATATCAGAAGTCGTTCAGCACACGAATCAAACAGTGGCAACCCTGGACATCTGCACTGATTTCGACATCCAGCGAATGGTCCAATGGAATACACCCCCTTTGAGCATGCCTCGCCTGGAACAGTGTGCATTCCAACTTATTTCCCAACGGTGCGTTGAGCAGCCCGATGCAACGGCAGTTTCAGCGTGGGACGGTGAAATGACCTATGGAGAGCTACATCGGCGGTCCTCCGCACTTGCTGTTCAATTAGCTGAGGTCGGAGTGGGCTCTGGAGTCTTCGTTCCTCTCTTTTTTGAGAAGTCCAAATGGGCGGTGGTAGCGCTTCTCGGTGTGATCAAGGCCGGGGGAGCTTTTGTTCTGATCGATATCTCCTACCCGTTGAAACGCATTCGCGCCATCTGCCAGTCTGTGTCTGCAAAGGTTGCAGTTGTTTCCCCACAGCATGAACTACTGGGACGGGAAATCGTACGACTGGTCGTGGCAATTGGAGATGTCTGCCCAGAAACCCCTAACCTTCCTGCTTCTCCCAAGCTATCCCCAATACAAGGTGGCACACCTGCAAGTCCGCTCTACGTCGTTTTCACATCTGGTAGTACAGGCGATCCTAAGGGTGTGATTATAGACAACGTCTCGTTTTGCTCGATATATGAGACGGTTTCCCGCGCGTTCTCATTTAGCCCTTCAACTAGGCTGCTGCAATTTGCTTCACATGCCTTCACTTTATGCAGCCGAGAGGTGCTGCTAATTCTGATGGCCGGCGGTTGTTTATGTATTCCATCAGAGGTGGATCGTGTGAATGATCTTACAGGCTTTATGTGTCGCCATCGGGTGAACTTTGCTACCTTAACTCCATCTGTGGCAAGTACTGTTTCTCCCTCCTCTGTTCCATCTCTCCAGACATTGCTTCTGGGAGGTGAGGCCGTAAAGCCAGCTCAAATTGCTACATGGGCTAGTAAGGTCCACCTGATGATTGGGTACGGGGCGAGTGAAATCGCAGGCACAGCCATCGTGGGGTCTAATCTTCAATTGGATAACGATCCCCGTAATGTGGGTTTCGCCTGTGGTGCAGGTCTGTGGGTCGTGGATGCTGATAACCCTGATAAACTTGCGCCAGTTGGGGCAGTCGGAGAACTTATATTGCAGAGTCATGGGCTCGCAAGTGGCTATTTGAACGGTAATGAGCAAGTTAATCAACCGTTCTTTCACGAGGCAAACTGGCAGAAACGATTGCCCATAGAAGCCCAAATCGCACGTCTATACCGGACTGGGGACATGTTCCGGTACAACATGGATGGGTCTTTGTACTATGTGGAGAGGAAGGACAACCAAGTGAAGGTAAACGGCCAGCGGATAGAGCTTGGGGATATTGAATCGCACATTACCGCCTCTTGCGCAATGGTCCATAGTTCGGTCGTCCTGCTGCTCCAACCTGATCAACAAGCTACGCGGTCATTTCTGGTTGCGTTTGTTTGTCCCAAAGAAACTCCACGTTGGGGCACGGCCAGCAACAACCAGTTGGGAATTGTCGAAGCCCTAAGTAGTCAATTCTATCTCGACATTGAAAGGATTTCCCGAGAGCTGCAGGAATCTCTGCCATCCTACATGATTCCATCGATCTTCGTTCCCCTTTCTTCTATTCCCCTAACGCTGACAGGAAAGGCTAATCGTCGTCTCTTATTGGAAACAGTGGCGAGATGGCCAGAGGACAGATTTGCTACATATCGTTGTGGGAGTCAATCTTCGTCTACATATAAGGCCCCTGTTAATCAGCGAGATGATCAGATTCGTCGCCTAGTTGCTACTGCCCTGAAGAAAAAACCGGAGGCCATTTCGATGGGCAGCAGCTTCTTGGCCCTCGGTGGAGACTCCATTTCCGCCATGCGCCTGGTCACGCTAGCGAAGCAAGAGGGGCTATGTCTCACTGTTGGTGATATCTTTAATCACCCGATCTTGTCAGACCTGGCGAGAGTTTTGCGAGAGGGCGCCATCGAGGAGTTGCAGCCCAAAAAGGTCAAGTTCAAAGGGCTCAACTCTTACGCTGGACTCCTCCGACGGTTAGCCCCGGACATAGCTGATAATATCCATGAAATAATCCCCACAACTGCATACCAAAGGATGACCCTGGCTGAACTACGTCCCAGATACTTGCGCATCGCGCTCCCTAGTAATGTGGACCGGGACAGACTTCTGAGCGCATGTCAGCAGCTACTAGAGAGACATGCCATCCTACGCACCATTTTCGAAATCGACAATGAAACTAATGCCTCTCAGGGCGAGGTGGTGCAGATCATACTCCGCCCATACAAACTGAAATTTGTTGAATATCATGCTATTGATGACCTGGATCAGCATTGTCTAAATGAGTCACTCATGAGCCCTTCCCCGACTGGAGGAGGACTGCAATTCCAGGCACAACTGCTCACCATGCGGGACTCACGCCTTTTCCTGGTGCTTCGCTTTGTTCATGCCCAGTATGATGGCATAAGCCTCCCGGTTATGAGTCAAGATATCTCCGCGGCTTATAACCGTGTTTCCCCTGACCCAACTGCGCCATTCTCCGACCACGTTCACGCTGTATGGGCTAATCACAACGATGAAGGCCTTGAAGCCTGGAGGAGCATTCTCAAAGGGTCAGAGATGACCGCTCTGAAGCCAAAGCAGATGGCCACCAAGCATATGGAGAAGCCTGTACATGAAGCACGTCCAGTTAAGGTGATAAAACGGACACGACTAGCATCTCCTCCGGAGAATATCACGATGGCGTCCTTAGTGAAAGCCGCTTGGGCACTGACATTTGCAAAGTTTGTCTCCGCGAGAGATCCTACCACCTTTTGTGCTGAGGCTGCCGCCAAAGACATCGTATTTGGCCAGGTTGTCCATGGCCGAGGTCTAGGCATTACCCACGAGAACCGTATCCTCGGGCCATGTGTGAACACCGTCCCTGTCCGCGTTGGCCTTTCCAAGTATACCAACAACCATGACTT
Organism: Aspergillus arachidicola; assembly: GCA_009193545.1. Classification (NCBI taxonomy): domain Eukaryota; kingdom Fungi; phylum Ascomycota; class Eurotiomycetes; order Eurotiales; family Aspergillaceae; genus Aspergillus; species Aspergillus arachidicola. The sequence continues at coordinate 165,895 of ML737147.1, read as the reverse complement.
GCTGCACCATGTTCAACAGCAACACCTCGCCACGATGCCATTCGAAAACATCGGTCTGGATGATATCATCCGGAACTGTACGGATTGGAAGCCCGGAACTAAATTCGGCAGCGTTCTGCGGTTCCAGAATTTCGATGCCAATCTATCATGTGTTTTTGATGGAGTTCCCTATGACGCTTCTGTTTATCATCTTCCAAACCGGCCATCGGAGAAGATTCACGTGATTATCATGCCTTCTGAGAATGATATGCGAATTATTATGAATGGGTATGATCATGTTGTTGGTCAGAAAGAGGCGGAGAATCTGGTAGATAGCTTCTGCGCCGCAATTGAAGATCTGGCTAGGACACCTACGGAGTGATATCATTACAAAAGTTGTTTTGGTTTTGGGTGGGGGCAGTGGGGGATCACAGATGGCCTCTGGAATATGTATCTTCCGCCCGAAGATTATGTATACATTTTCAAGGCTGAACCTCAGTTACAGTCCCAGTCGCAAGGTGTCAGCTTTACACTACAACTCGATATCTTAATGTTTTAACTGCAGATCTTTTGGGAGCTTTCTATACTATTTTGATTAATTGCAGTATCAATTCATATTTTAACATTCTACTTCTTGATAATATTATGAAATTCATGTAGCCACGTTAAAGTAATGTATGGAAGAGAGATAGAATTACCGAAACCTCGCTTCCATTGGAGCATATATATATTAGAATCACGTAGCCAATCTACAAAGTTTCATGCACAGAGAATTAATCCAAAATACCATAAGAATATATGTATTATGGGGAATGAATAGAGCCCGAGATGTTAATCTTTAAACTGATTAAGTTGCTATCACCAAATAACAATAGTTTTAAGAGAGCGAACTAAAACCAGCACGTATTGGTAAAACAGGCATGGAATACATGTTGACAGGGGATTACGGCTGGCGTAAGTGGCCCGGAACATAGGCTCTTCCGGCCGCTAAGCGGCCCCACAACAGCTGTGTTTATTCCTAGCTGGTTTTATAATCATCATCATCAATTCAAGCATCACGATCAAGACCATTATTAGACCGTCGACAATTTTTATAGTCGTCACCCCCGAACTGTCTTCGTACTAGTCCAGCTCAACACGTACAGTTTGGCCCTCCGAGTTGACAATGACATCCTGCGCAGCGACAAACCACGGGAACTTTGATTCCCTCTTTGCTCTACCAAGCCAATACAGCATATGCAGAGAGTCCATCCGATCGGCTCCTACAACAGTCCTGTCAACAGCTTCTGCTGCATCGGATAACTCAAATGTGGTCGAGATCATATGATTTTCGATCGTCACTTTTGCTGATACCTGTTGACCAACACTGATCAATGCATGACTTACAATAGACGTAGCCAGCTCGCCGAGAGGTAGAAGGGAGATGAGGCGACCCCATCCCTGGGCCGTTGGAATGCAGTTCATCTGTTCTGCCATTGCGGAAAAGGTGGCAATTATATCCTGCGGTGGTGGTTGCACAGTCGGGGCCTGTGTGAGACGGTGGATGGTCACCTGCGCGTTCATCTTCTCAGCCGCCGTTGTTAGAATCTTCTCACTTGCCCACTTTGACGCGAGGTATCCATTACGGCCGTCTGTCGGCGGGGCGGCATTGCTTTCAACTACCTTCTCTACCGCACCACTGGAGAGGAAATGGATCGGGATTTTCTGGTGGCTGGCAAGGGCAACGACATTCTTGGTGCCTAGTACGTTCGCGCCACGAATGATGGGGTAAGCGTCCCAAAATGACCGGTTGGCACCGGAATGGATTATGACATGGGCGGAGGCTGCCAGCGTAGCAAAGGTGCTTTCATCGAGCCCAAACATGGGTTGACCAAGGTCTCCGTTCAGCGCGGTGAATTTAGGAGAGGCCGAAGGAAGAGGTCGGCCAATGCCTCTGCCCTCAGTACGGACTCCAACAGCATATATATGAGACACGGTAGGTTCGGCAAGGAGCTGCTGGAGAACTACGTGGCCCAGAAAGCCCGTGGCGCCAGTTAAGACAATGACGATGCCTTGATCTGTTACCGGCCGCGGTGGTTCGTGATTGATGGCCAGGTCCGGCAGCGACGTTTCCTCCATCCAATTGAGCTCAATGGTGGGGATCGCATTTTGTACAACCCCGGCCATGTCACCCAAGGTGCTAGCTGAGAAAAGCTCTACCAGCGGCACAGACACTCGCAGGGTCTGCCGGATGAGCGCTTGGAGCTTGACTAACAAAACAGAATTTCCTCCCACCATGAAGAAGTCATCCTCGCGACCGACGCCAGTAGCATCCAGTGAGGTCGATTCCAGAACCTGAGCCCAGATTTCCCGGAGCATGGCTTCTGTTCCCGACAGCTCCTCGACAGGGCGGTTGCTCGTGGATGCTTGTGGCAGTGGCATGGCACGAATAGCTTTTCGGTCTACCTTACCATGGATGGTAAGAGGAAAGTCATGGACCGGTATGAAGACAGATGGACACATATATTGCGGAAGAGGAAGGGTTGCTCGCAGCTGCTGGAGGAAGCTGTCGAGGTCCGAAGGTGCACCGCCCTGTGTGCTCGGTGCAAGGACAACATGAGCTGTGAGCAGCTGGCTATCCTCACCGCGGATAGAGACCACCGCATTCAGTACCTTGCCATCTGAAGCTTGGATGATACTATTTTCGATGTCCTCAAGCTCAATTCGGATGCCACGGATCTTCACCTGTGTGTCTCCGTCTAACCGACCTTCGATCACCAGGGACCCATCACTTAGTAGGCGACCACGATCAAAGGTTCGGTAAGCCCTGGTCCAGCCAGACTGGGTGTATTCAGATGATGCAAAGTGGTTTTCGATAAATTTCTCTGCAGTTAAGGCTTCACGATGAAGATATCCTAAGCACGGCCCAGCACCCCCTATCAAAATCTCGCCGGAGACGCCGGGAGGCACGAGCTGCATGGCCTCGTCGACAACATATGTGGTATAATTAGGCAACGAGAAGCCGACGGGGAAAATATCGTCCGGGGTTGCACTAGGCTCTTTGTAGTCAATCTTCATTTTGTGAGAGGAGATAGTAATCTCCCCTGGGCCATACGAGTTGTACAGAGATAGATTGGGTAGTTCCAACGCCTGGAATCCCTGCGAGAGTGTAGTGGTGAGGTGCTCGCCACCCCCGAAGGCATGTCTCCAGCTGGTAGCTGTACGCAGTGAGGCAGACCCATACCGCAGCCACATGGAATATTCAGCCGGAGTGGCTTTGGTGTAAGTGATTTGTTCATCCCCAATCAACTTGGTAAGTGACACAGGATCCCCGCGAATATCGCGTGTGGCCACCACCACGCGTCCAGCAGTACAAAGACCCGTTAATATCTGATCCAACGAGTGATTGAATGTCATGGCACCCTGTTGGAGTACTATCTCGGGCCCTAACTCCCAGCGCCGTGTGTATCCCTCAACTTGATTTCGGATACTGGAGTGTCGAAGCAGAATACCTTTGGGCTTACCAGTTGACCCACTTGTGTAAAGAACAGCGGCAGGCGCATCTGGGCTCGAGAGATCATGAACGGTTGATTGTAAGCTGCCGTAGGCGCAAATTTCTGACGTATTTAATAGCGCTACGCCAGGGCAACCTAGATCTCTGACGTCGGAGTCAGTTTCATCATTACAGAATATAGCTGTGGGTTGACAGTCTTGTATGACCGTCATTAGTCGGCTGGGCGGGTTACGTAGGTCAAGCGGCACATAGACTGCATTGAGGCGCCAGATAGCGAGCATGCAACACACCCATTCTGCAGTTGGGTGCTGGAATATGCAGACAAACGAACCGGGGCCGACACCGACATCCCGCAATGCAAAGGCCAACGTGCGTACACGATCCATCATGCCTCGATAGGTGAAGCTGCGGCCCTTGGTGTCCGTTACAGCGATCGTGTTGCTTGGCTGGGAGCCAGAAACTTCCTCGATCCTTCTTGATACAGTGGAAGGCCATTGTGACTTGTAAGTCGGGCCTTGGCCAACCTCAACAGCGCGCTCCAGGTCTGAAGGGTGCCAAATGCATGGTGCATTCACTTGAAGATCGAGGTCATCCGTGAACGCTTCCAGAAGGTTAATGTAACTGCGAGCAAGAACCTCACTGCCTTCCTTGGAGTAAAGTGCTTTCTGGGTCCGGAAGTGAATTGTCGCATCGCCTCGAGCAGACTCCGTGACGAGAAGCGTAAGGTCATAGATCGTTCGTCCCACAGTCATCTTTGTACAGGATGAGGTTATATCTCCCAGTTTCACTTCACCTCCAAGGCGAGGTTGCCAATCCATTAGGACCTGAAATAGTGGACTATGTGTGTTGCTCCGGGGGACTGCTAGTTCGTCGAGCAGTTTATCGAAAGGCATAGCAGAGTGGGTCAGCGCACCATAGCATGCGTCCCGGGTACCCACAAGAACATCGGTGAAATTATCTGGAAGTGTCCGGAAACGTAGCGGCAGCAAGTTCAAAAGAAATCCCACGGTGCTTTCGTTGCTAGGATCCAGTCGATTAGAATCAGCGACTCCAATGCAACAGTCCTGAATCTTGGTAAGACGAGCCAGAAGGATTCTCAGCACCGCTAGAGAAAAGTGAAATGGAGTGACTCGGTGCCTACGGCACTGAGATCGAATTCTATTCATTATGGTATTGGAGATACAGAACTGGAGCTCGTGCGTGTCATACTCCTTGAGGGGTGGACGAGAGCGCACTTTGGTCATTGGAAGAAGTCCAACTGGCTCCGGTAACGGGCTTAGCTCCTTTTTCCAGTAGTCCAATTCTCTATGCAGCATTCCTTGTTCATACGACAGTCTTTGTGCAGCGGCAAAGTCTGGGTATTGACGAGAAACTGGTGGCAGCGAAAGTTTCCTATATGCTTGATCAAGTTCGTCAAGGAGAATGAAGCAGCTAGCACCGTCCATGCACATATGAGGGTAGCCAATTATCAGGAATGTACTGGCGGCTGCTGGAGTCTTGACCAGGCGGAATCGAATGCATTCTCCCTTCTCTGTATCATACGGATGGTCACGCATTCGGGCATATTCATCGAACAGTCCAGACTCGTCTTCAATATCACACACTTCCAAAGTCACTGGAGAGATAGGCAAGACGGCCTGGCATGCACTCTTCATCTCTGTTCCCTCACTCAGATAGCATGTCCTCAACGATTGGTGCCTTTGGCTGACGATCTGAATAGCGGCTTGTAGATCCGTTTCAGATGGTTGGCCATCCATAGTAAAAAGAAGGGTGACATTGAATGCCGTCCGGTCTTCATAATACTGTTGAAGAAACCAATACCGAGATTGGGCATATGATAGGTGTTCTACTCGGGCATATTCTCCTTTGCACAATGGCATGTCACCCAAACTCGATGCGGCACCCGAGCTTCTAGTGGTCGGTGAAGCAGAGCCGGAGCTTTCGGAGGGTCCTTGTGCCCAAGAAACTGGTGAGTCCCGTTCATCTCGATTCGCTGCTTGGGTAAGCCACTCCTTAGCAGCATATTGGACTAATGAGCCAATCGATGCGTTGTTAAGAAGATTCATGATTGGCATGTCGATACCCACCTCATTCACAAACCATGAGCGAAGGCTGGTAGCAACCAATGAGTCTACCCCTAGCTCGAATAACGCTGTATTGGCAAGAATAGGGTCCTCTTTCCTCAGTCGAAGGGTCTTCTGAAGCTTTGCAGTGAATCTCCGTTGGATAATCTTCTGCAAGTTATCAATCTCTCGGCTACTCCTGATCAGCTCCTCTTTAAGGGTGAGGTCTTGCCCTCTGAACTGCCCCTCTACTCGTATTGAAGGAGTAGCTTCGGGACCAATCATAGACCAAAGAATCGGGTTCTGAGAGAAAGCAATGTCTGAATTCCTCATGCCCTGGTCAATAGCCGCCGCAGGGATCACATTTAGGGCACCCTGGGAAGACATGCGGCCGCCAATGATGGCTTCTGCAAATACTTCACCAATATCCTCTTTCGAAAGGCCCATTTTCGCAAGGGAATTCGAATGTATTATGCTGGCTACTAAGCCCTTGCGTCTCCGCTCATATGCAGTATCAAATAGAAAGGCGCCATTCAGAGAAGTTGCATGTTGGCTTGGAAAACCAGCTGGCCACATATTTGGCGCGGAAAGAATGAAGAAATCCATTTCGCTACCATTAAACACATCGCTCAGAATTCTGGCGCCGTGGATCTTAGGTATTGGTGTACTTTGGACGGTTACGAAGGCTGTGTCTGGCGTAACATCAGGGTCAGGTGTCCTAATAACCCCGCTCATAACACCTCCTATCTGGCCGATATCTTGAATGATGGTGTTTTTCACTGCAACGACCGATTCTTGATCGGTGGTATTCCTGTTTCGGCGTTTGTGTTAAGTTCCAACCATCTTGGAGCTTCCTGGAGGACACTTACATGCTCATAAAATCCACCTGGGCTCCTAGCTGGGCCATTTCATGTATCCAATCCCGCCCAACAGCAGAGGATGGCTCTATGAGCACTATCTTTCTCGCGCCTTTATGAATTAGCAGCTCTGCTACCTGCATAGCTGTTGCCCCATCCAGATCTATAAACAGATAAGCCAGCTCAGCGGAGAACAACAGCTCAGAGCTAGCTTTCTGCACGATTGTTCGCACAAAGGAACGCTTAGACCAATCCACCACTGCCGGTAGTCCTGTATCATGTTTCAAATCAGCAAGCTGTTGGACATCAACCACGCTACATTCTGGGTCCTTAGCAAAATGTCCGCCCTCCGCCAGACCCAGAGCTACGGGCAGAAAGTCTGCAACTGTGAAGCTGTTGGCTTCATGGCCGCAGATGCAGGCCTCCGAGGAGAAGAGGGTTTCGATTCCTGCCACGGTAACGCCCGGACCTAGCGGTAAGTCTGAGCGAGAAAATATGCCCCCAGTCTCTTCATCACACCTCAAGATCATCGATACGTTATCTGGAAGTAACTTAGCAAGAACGCGATTGGGGCTCAATGGATGGATAAAACGATCAGATGGGGCGAATTCGGAACTGCCAGTTGTGAACAGCAATGACACATTTTGCATATGCGCATAGGCTACCAGTAGCTCCCGAAGAGAGTTGCAAGGCTCGTGGACGACGAGAGTGGTGTTCGAACCGGCGAGGTTGACTGCTGCTACAGCTGTAAGGGCCAAGATCACAGCCATCAAGGCCTTCGGCCCGTCTTCAGCAACACGCTCGAAGGGCCAGACCCAGCAAGATGGAACTGAAACAACCGAAGCACATTCGTCCGAAAGGCAAATAACGGAGGACTGCCCATTGAGCACCTTGCCAACAACAAGGTACAAATATGCATTACAGATCTTGATTGCCGACTGCGAGGATAACGTTACTTGGATTCGAATCTTTTCAGGCTCCTCAAGCACCACTGGCTGCATGGCCAAGTGATGGTGGCCGGAGGTGGAAACAAGGCGGACTCCAGACTTTGAGAGCTGGACGTCTTGGTATGTGGTTTGCTGATAAGCAGTCGCCCGCTGGTTCATTGATTCACTATACCTGATCCTGGGGATGTAGACCACCCCATCCTCCAATAGCAAATGGGGCTCGTTGCTCCATACATGTGTTGGGAGTTGGTGATCATTACCAAGTGAACTATTAGTCAACCGGAGAAGCGCCGTTGCAAGGCTACACGCGGTGGGCTGAGTGCCATGGCTCATTTCAAGGCACTGCAGGCAAAGTTGTTGCTTTTGTGAAGAAAGACTGCGCAAAACGGCAGTAACGTTGCCTTGGTTCCAGAGCCTAGACCTAGTACCTCGTTTCATCCAGAGGATATTGTCACTCATGTTCACCATATCCTGAAGCGCATTGTATCGATCTCTATCGATATCTTCACAATCTGCGGTGTCTAGACTACCTAGGTATAGGACATTTATCCTGGTCTGGCCCACGGCGCGCAACGCTTTCAGCTCCGGAACCTTGAAGAGGGAGCGGAACCTTGGGGTCAGAATTGCTTCTAGCCCCTGCAGAAGGTCCGCGGTTTCTGGGGTATTGCCCCCGATGATGTAAAGGTCACGGTCATCTACGGCTGTGTTTGGTACCATCAATGGGTCTCGAAGTGCACGAACTGTATCATCGACTGCCTGTGACACTATCAAAGAGTAGGGCTGCAGAGATGTTCCCACGTTGGGAGTCATCGTGTCGATCCCGGAGAAGCCACTATCCTGAAGGGCAGCATGCCACCTATTAGGCGTCCATGTCTCCTTTCTGTCAATGCCTAAGGACGCTGCAAGGACCACGGTATGAACAACGGATGGATTTGTCTCCTGGATAGCCAACAAATAACCACCCGGTTTCAAAAGGCGACGAAGGTTCAACAATGCGTGGTCGCCGGAGATATTCGTATAGAGTACACTGGGAATTAGAATCATATCATACGAATGCTCCGTGTAGCCTTGGTCGACTGGGCATTTGGAAATATCAAGGTGCATCATTTCATTGCCATGTTGGGTATCCAGGTCACTCTGTTGTTTCGCGCTGCAATGGGGTGGTTTGGTGCGTATATAAGACTTGAACTGCAGGCCCATACCAGCTAAAGCATCGTTTGCTTCTCCGCCCCCCACCTCAAGTATATTCAGATGGGGATATCGGAAGCAGATCTGCTCGAGCACGTCCCGCATGCGATACCTGAGCTCACGGATATCGATGGAATGCCGTTGCCACTCATCCAGAATGCTGCTTGATCCCTCTGCCTCGCTCTGCCGTCGGATTACATTAACCAGCTCTCTACCAGCCGCATGCAGAATATCATAGGTTCTACAGTTTGAGCCTGCAGGCGCCAGCGCTTCAACCTGTTCGATTGTATCAAACATCCACTCCATACGACAGACCGGATGACCTCCGGAGCTGGTCTGATCTAGCACATTATCGATCCAATGCAACAACGCCATGGACTGGGCACTCATGTGAATGCGTTCATGTTGTGGGACCAGCTTGGCCGCATAAGCCAAGTAGCAGAGGGAAATTCGCTCATGTGTCTCCGCGTCCTGATCTTTGAACCCGATAGGCCGGTCTGCGTATTCCGCGGAAGCATGTGGGTTCAAGCGGCCCCAGGCGACTTCTGAAAATAGTGTGCCGCTGCCTGCGTCCGAGTGCATAGATGGCACAAGACTAACGCCCTCTAGCTGCATAATCCCTTGTCCCCCATCTGCGAACAGATCAACGTCGCCTTGTATTTTATAGCTAGTAGCATTGCTCAAGATGCTGTCGAATACCACTCGGTTCTCTAGATTGCTCGAGTGGTGTGACATGGGATTTAGAACAATCCGCCTAATCTTACTCGGCACAAAAGGGCCCGACAATGGTCTTGGACCTTGTGCATCTGCGGCTGCCAGAAGAGCTTGAATTGAAGCGTCAAGGGCTACTCCATAGTAAACCTGGGTGTTTGGGCACGTCTGTTCTAAGTTCCTTAAGATTCCGCGAGTATGAGGGACATTATGCTGCAGCTTGGAAATCACCTTGAACTCTTCAGGGACTTCATATCCCAACTTGGCCAGTGTTGAGTAAAATGGAGCAGAGTCCGTTAGCGTCAGGCTGCAGTCATCAAAAGGTTGAGTAGGTAGCAGCGTTGAGGACTCCTCTCCTTTATGGAGCGACGCTTTCCCCGACACACAGCGCCGCATAGACCCTTCAATTTCAATATAGCAGGTGAAGTCCAGATAAACAATCTTCTTATCGTCCGTCAGCACATCAACTTTGAACAATGTTTCGATGCTGTGCTCCATATGACCATCTAAAACAACTGTATGCAATAACTCGACGTCGGAAATTTCCATGAAGCGAAATGGCTGGGCCTTTGTAATCACCCTTACACCTTTCCATAACATGGCCAAGTAGGCGCTTATGGGAAATATGATCTGTGATTGAACGCGGTGTCCATCTATCCACGGGATATCCTCGTGGCGCAGGTGGTTGCGCCAACGCCATTCACCTTCACCTGAGTCCGGACACAGACTTCCTAAAAGCTCATCTGGTGCATCCTTGCGGTTAAGGGCCGCATCTGTTAGGCGTGATACACCCCAATATCTCTCCCGATGATCAAATGGGTATGATGGGAGAGGTTTCAGGAGCTGTGGTTCACAGGCGGTACCGCAAAGCTTAATATATTCCGCCAGGTGAATCGAGTCCGGCCCTAGGTGGGCCCAGCAGTTACCTATCATAGATGCGACAGATAGCATGTCATTAGAGCCACGTTTGAGCATACTCGTATAGGGTATCTCAGCACTAGATAAGCTTTGCTGGAAAGGCCCTTTCAAAGCTGGATGTGGCCCAATCTCAATGGCAAGGTCGAATGACATGTCGCGGGTTACTGCAAGTACAGCCTGGTTGAACCTAACTGGGCTGACCAAATTCTCGTTCCAGTACTCTGAGTAGAGTAGTTTCTGATCATCTTGGCTCATTATGCGACCATCAAGTACGCTAGAGAACCATTTTGTGGCCGCACTGTTCCGAGTCGGTGTGATGCGACAATCCTCTAGCGCTCTCTTATACTTGGCTGAGCAAGCCAGCATATGATTTGAGTGATACGCAGTGTCTACCTTTAGCGCCCTGCAGAATTTTCCTTCATTCTGCATCACGCTGCACAGCTCGTGAATTCCATCAGCATCTCCTGAAAGAGTCACACTACTCGGAGAATTATAGGCGGCAATTGTCACTCGACCTGCCCACTTTGACTCTCTACACAGGGTTTCTGCTTCCTCGTGGGACAGGCCAGCGGCTGCCATGGAACCTGCCTGGCCACTGTTGCTCCGAGCCAGTCGCGAAAACACACCCCTGAAATAGGCGATGCGAATTGCGTCAGAGGCCGTAATGAAACCGGCTGCATAGGCGGCAGCTATCTCACCTGATGAATGCCCTATAACAGCTGAGAGCTCGATTCCTAAAGCCGATAGAATCCTTATCAATACTATTTGGACGGCGGTACATAAGGGTTGCGACACGGTGGCCTGGTTTATCCGTGATGTGTCTGGCGACAACGAGAGCTCGTGCATCAACGAAAAGCCTGTGTTCCGATACTGGTCTGGTAGCTCGTCCAAGGATTTCTGCATTTCAGCCATCCAGCCACCTGCTGCAGGGCATGCTGTGATCAGTTCCATCCCCATCGTTGCCCATTGTGCTCCCTGACCAGTGAATATGCCAAGAATTCGTTTTGGACCACAGCGTGGGGCTCCCAAGATAGTTGCAGGCGTTCCAGACTGGCGGGAATATATTTCTTCTTTTATGGCATCCTTTAGCTCGGAACCCGATGATGCACAGAACCAAAGTCGATGACTGAGCAAACTTCGTCGAGCGAATAGTGACCACGCGAAATTTGTTAGGTCAATGTCAGGATTCTCATCAAGAAAAACACAATAGCGATGCAGCAGCTGTCCCAAAGCCCACTCAGAGCTTGCTGAGAAGACGAAGGGTAGAATGGCTGGTGGACCCTTCGAGGAATGGCTCCCTAGTGCCGCATCGTAACTTTCCAAAATGATATGGGCATTAGTCCCACCGAAACCAAATGAATTAACCGATGCACGCCTAGGGGTTCCTGGTGAGAGGGTCGGCCATGGAAGAACTTCGGTTGGCACTCTCAGTGAGCCTGCATAGGGAGCAATGTCACGGTTAAGGTTCTCAAAGTGCATATTTGGGCTGATGGTGGCGTTTTCAATGCACAGGGAGGCTTTTAGCAGACCGGCCAGGCCTGCTGCACCTTCTGTGTGGCCGATGATCGTCTTGACGGAGCCAACCAACAAGGGACTACTGTGGTTGCTAGCCGTAGCACTTGACCCGAAGAAGGCGTCATGAATCGCCCTAGCTTCCTGTGGGTCTCCGGCCCGTGTCCCAGTGCCATGAGCTTCGAAGTATTGACACCGATCCTCGGGACGGTTCTGAGGATCGAGTCCGGCGTCCGCATATGTTTTCATGATCAATTCTTTCTGTGCCTCTGGACATGGCATGGTAATACCCGGAGTTCTTCCATCTTGGTTCACATTCGTCGCTCGCACCACGCACTCAATGTGATCACCATCCCTTATTGCATCGCTTAGCCGCTTCATCACCACAGCAGCAACGCCCTCACCACGAGCGTATCCGTCTGCATTTGCATCCCACATACGACTGTGTCCAGTCGGACTCAGCATGTTGAGACTTGACTCGCTCAGGAAGACATTAGGAGCCAGGATCAGGTTTGTCCCAGCAGCGACGGCAACGCTGCAATCCCCGTCTGCCAACGCCCTGGCCGCTAAGTGTACGGCTACCAGACTGGAGGAACATGCCGTATCCACGGTGATCGACGGCCCGCGGAGGTTGAAGAAGTACGAGATTCGGTTTGCTATGATCGCTTGTGACGTTCCCGTCGCAGCGTATCGGGGAAGGGTGTCCAAGTCCCTAAAGACCATGCTTCGATAGTCATCACACATGACACCGCAGAAGACCCCGGTAGAGGATCCTGATAAATCCTCAAGGCGACATCCGGCAGCCTCTAGGCCTTCATACACAGTTTCTAAGAGCAATCTCTGTTGGGGGTCGATACTCTCAGCCTCGGTTCTCGAGATGTTGAAGAAGGGTGCATCGAATCGGTCTATTGGTTCGTCAAGGAAGTAGGATTTGACGGCATTGGTTGTTCCAAGGCGTCTTGGGTCATCATGGTAGAAAGCATCTGCGTTGAACCGTCCTGAAGGTGGCCCGGAAGAGAGGTCCCGAGGCTCCAGTAGAAGCTCCCATAATCGCGCTGTGGTAGAAGAACCCCCAGGAAATCTACAGCTGCGTCCAACAATAGCAATTGGTTCTGCTTTGGCCATGGCGCTTGTTGCCCCGATTCAGATAGGAAGTTTCCTCAAGACAGGACCCCTGTTTCGGTGTTGATCCTCCGCTATCACGCACAGGTTATTTATATATATAAGGTTTGTTCGACCTCACGGTGATATAAACACGCCTATTGTATCGACGGAGCTGTTGTACTGCAAAAATAAACAACAAGGCTCACTATTGAATGGCCCCACGGTAGCCTTTCTCAGATATTAACAATAACTTATTGCTCCTCGGGTTAGTCCTCATTTGAGCGCAGGAGGGCGTGCGGTTGCTCTCTACAGCTGGTCATAGCTGGTCAGCATGAAGATCTCTTTGTCTGGCTTGGCACTATGCTGCTGTTCCACGATCCTTGCAGATAATGGCTGGCTGACCCGGGCTGCACTCCCCCCTTGCTTCCACCAACAAGACTAGCGGGAGCCGCCCAGTGACCGCATTCAAGACGATGCAGCCAAGAATGCCAAGTGCTGTCGGTCGGTCCAGTGAACTGATCGGCAAGTTTGCCAAGACGGCGACGCGAAGTTGAATGCACGTCGGGTTATGTCGGTCTGTCAAGCAGACCGGAAACAATCGCCCGACGAATAGTAGGATTTTACGTCCAGTGCGGCTTCATCTACTCCCCAGCCTCCTCTTTATTATTAGTCGGGCTTACAGGAGGGCTGACCACATTGGGGTGTTGGCCCAGAGATCGACCGCTCAGTGACATCTAAATACATATCTACGCTTTTGTATCTACCCTATAGAAATGATACGAATGTCCATATCTATCGCTGTATAGCGAAGAATAAGAATCCCGATTTTCAGAGTATGACTATTTCATGATCCTTACCTGATGCCTTTCTGCATTCCCCAACAAACCTATCCATCGTCCTTGGAATGAGCGGTCAAAATAAACCTCGGGCTCCCCTATAGTCAGGATTCCTAACGTCATCGTGTGATGCCCTGACGCTCGATGCAATGCAGATTGCCTTCGTATCCTTTACCCCCGTGCGTGGTTTCTTTCAATGTATCTTTTTCTTGGTCGTATATCATTTTCCCCTACTACATCTCGTGCTAATTTAGGAAATGAATGTCACGGAAGTATGTCTGGCGGTATGAATAACACCAGGCGGACCACCTGAGAGTAAAGTATGGTTACGTTGCATTGTGCTAAAGTGGTTCAGCAGCTACAGAAAGGGGGAAGCCTTTCAGCTGTCCAACCATGCTGGCGGAGGCACCTTGCGCCTAGAGCTGACTTTAGGAAGTGTCAGCACAAGTATTTACATTTACAATGGACGGAATCTTATCTAAGGCCGTCCAACAAACATCCAAACAGTTGTATTATCTGCCCAAGAACCGTGACAATGGCTGTGAACTTTACTCAAATCCCAACCATTGACTTGGCCGACGCGCAGTCTCCCGCTACGAAACCCTCGTTCTTGTCAGACCTCAGAGATGCGATTGTAAAGGTCGGATTCTTCTACCTAAAGAATCACGGCGTGCCAAACAATGTCGAGCGGGATTTTGTAGAGCAATCGATCAAATTCTTTGATCTGCCCTTGGAGGAGCGGCTGAAAGTCGAGATGCTGCATAGCAAGCATTTCCTTGGCTATGTTCGCGAGCAAAACGAGAAAACAGCACAGCGAACGGATTACCGCGAGACGTTCAATGTACGTGAAATTTTGTGTCGATGGCGAAAGTGTCACGACTAATGACATCCTCCAGCTCGGTATGGACCTGGCCGCTCCAGGAGAAGAAGAGCCCGCTTATCGTAATATGAGCGGTCCCAATCTTGTGCGTATCACATTCTCCTGCGGGCTTTGTGGTGGTCCCTAGCTAATTGAGGTCGATGATACAATAAAGTGGCCGAACGAGACTGCCATTCCGGGATTCCGGGAAGCAATGGAGAATTACGTGAAGCACATCCAGACGTTGGGGGACGATTTCAAAGTCCTGGTAGCCGAAGCGTTGGACTTAGAGCCAACAGCCTTTCTCCGCTTCTTCGACGACCAACCGCAAGATAGGCTGAAGCTCGCCAAGTACCCTGTTCCATCATCCATTGCCGACACTGAACCCTTCGGCTCCTTCCAGGGAATCGGACCGCACAAGGACAGCAGTTTTCTAACCTTCCTTCTGCAGGGCACGCCACACCGTGGCCTTGAAGTTCAGAATAAATCAGGGGAATGGATCCCTGCGCCCCCGATTCCTGGAACATTGGTCGTGAACATCGGTCGCATGTTTGAGGCACTGACCGGGGGTGTCGTGACAGCCACCACGCATCGAGTCAGTCTGGAAGAGAAGAATTTCGTGGATCGCGATGGCCGACCTTTGGGTCCTCGGTTCTCGTTTCCCATGTTCCAGCTTCTGGCCCTAGACCTGAGGCGAGACCAGATGACCTTAGATATGCCACCCCACATAGTAAAACTGGCCAAGGAGATCAAGGTCATGTCGGACGCAGAGAAGTTCTTTGAGGAAATGTTCCGGGATTGTGCTGGTAGCGGGCTTTTCATGGCGCGTGTCATCAAGCACGAAGACGTGGCGCGCAAGTGGTATCCAGATGTGTTAGATAATGTCCTGAAGGCGCAAAAAGCGGAGCTTGGTCACTAAGACCACAGTGATGTTTTCCTAGATATAATCTATAGCTGGAATTACCATACTATAGTTTTCTAATACTGTCTACATTAATAAGGTGCTCAGATTGTTACAGAAGTCTCAAACTTATATATCTCTTATATTTCTACGATACATCTTTTCAACACGGATTTTGTAGTTAATGTTAGCTATGATTCCTTAGACACACTTATTCCTAATGATTCCGTGATATAGTGATTAGACACGATTGCTTGTTCAGAGAAGTAACTTAATCGATTATCCACAAAATAGTTTGTCACATATCTTCCCGTTCTTGCTCCAACCTGAGATGTTCAATTGCCGAAAATACAACTCCTTTGAGTATTATTACCTCCCTATAGAATGAAGTACGAAAGCTTCATCTACAAGCCAACTGGCCCTCTCTCTAGCTCCTCACGTGTTATGCCACTCTGATTGCACATTTCCCAGAAGATACCCTGTTGCTCCCAGAGACGCATAGGTGTGTCTAACTCCGCAATGCATCCTTTATCCATGACACAGATACGATCATAGTGAATAATCGTCCGTAGCCGGTGGGCAATGCAAAATAATGTTTTGCCATGCATCCCAGAAATAGTTTCCTGGACCTTCTGATCGGTCTGGTAGTCAAGGGAAGAGGTTGCTTCATCGCAGATGATAATCTTGGAATCCCGTACAATAGCTCGGGCTAGAGCCATTAGCTGACGTTGACCGAGAGACAGATTCCGCCCTTCTTCATCCACTCGGGTGTCAAGGTGCAATTGGCTTGTACCTGCCGCTTTCTCATTGACTACCTGGCGTGCATCTTTGTCACCATCGGACGGTGACTCTGGCGGCGGGTCCACTAAATGTGCCTTCCGGAGCGCTGACCAGAGCTCTAAATCTGTATACTCGTCGAACGGGTCCAGGTTGGACCGAATGGTACCCCGAAAGAGTGTAGGGTCCTGTGGAATTATGGCCAGTCGGGATCGTAGATCATGCAACGCAATAGTGGCTATATCCACACCATCGATCTGGATATTGCCGCCTGAGAGCTCAGTCAAACGGAAGAGAGCCGATACAATACTTGATTTTCCTGCCCCCGTTCTCCCTACCACACCGATGCGCTCCCCACTTTGGATGGACATTGTGAGGCCCTTAAGCACCAGAGGCAACCCCTCACGGTAACGCATCTGCACATTCTGAAAGGTAATTTGACCTTGTGCTGGCCAGGTGTCTGAAACCTCCACCCGGTGTAGAGGGGCCGTTTTCTCCTCCTCCTCCAGGGAGGTGCCATAGTGATGGAGTCGTTCGGCAGAGTTGATATGTTGTTCAAGCTCTGTATACTGACGAATGGAAAACTGTAACGTCTGTGAAATGCTAAGCATGTAGGAAAGGATTAGGCCAGATATGCTGGGTGAAACATTGAAACGAGATGTGACGACGAGAACCCCAGTTACAAGAAGTAATGTATTGCAGACAAGATCTAGACGAACCGAAAGCCACCTCTGGTTGGCAAATATGAGAAAGTAGGCAGCGTTCGAAGAATCGATTGCCTGACCGATATTTTGTCGGAAATAGCCCTCCATATTGTACGCTCTGATACATGCAATACCCGTGATAGCCTCATTGAATCTCGCAAACACGACTGAACGGAGAACAGCTTCATGTCGCTTCAGACTTTGAGCTGAGGCCCGGTGGTATATTGTAATAAGAATCACAATGGCTACTAACGGTCCCACCGCAAGAGCGAACTATCGAAAGATTGTCAGTTCTGAAATAGCGACAAGGAGCAAAGGAAGGGGGGCGCTCACATAGTGGAAGTACACAATGACAAGTATCATGATCGCAACAACCATGAGGGAGAGATATAGAAACAGCCGTAGTGCTTCACCCAACTCACTGTCCAGTACCTGCACGTCTTTTGAGAACCGATTGATGATGCGCCCTAGCGGTGTCGTGTCAAAGAATGAGGTTGGTGCCCGCAGAAGACGGTACATCGCATCTTCGAGCATGACTTTACTAGCATTGGCCGCAAAGGCTGTCACACACACCGAAAACAGATAGAGGATAGCGGCATGGCCGGCTGTTATACCTGCATATATACCCAGGTATTGGCCAAGACTCAGTTGTGGAAACCTGTTAGATGCCCAAAACGACAGCCACAACCCGCCCAAAATCGCTCCTCCAGCAGAGAGAACAGCTAGGGCGAACACGATGAAAATATTAGCAATGGAACCGGAGGATACCGCATATGCCCTCCAGATGTCTCTTCTTCTTCCATGTCGCACTCTTTCCTCCTCCTTCATCAATGGCGCAGCATTTCCATTTTTGAGCTTCGATTCAGCGCAGGCCTTTTCTCCTTGGACTGCATCAGCGATGCTAGGAGAGCTTGGTGTTTCTTCCTTCTCCTGATGGTTGACTGATACGATACTCTGGAGTACTTCATTTTTCTGAACTAAATGATCGAATGTACCAATATCAACGACCCGACCGGCCTCCATAACGACAATTCGATCACAATGAGCAAGGACATGTAGTTGATGCGTTGCCAGTATCCTACACCGATCTTTAAGTAGACCACATATTGCCTGATTCAGAATATGGAGCCCGACATTTGCATCCACTGCGGATAGTGGATCGTCCAATAGGATAATATCGCAGTTAGAGTAAATGGCTCTGGCAATATTTAGGCGCTGCCTTTGGCCTCCAGATAGTGTGATACCTCGCTCTCCTATTTCTGTCTGATCACCATCTGCAAACGTGGCCAGGTCCGCTCGGAGAGCACAAGCGTCGATTACCTGATCATACCGGGCCTCATCGTATTCTTGGCCAAATAATATATTGTTTCGAATTGTAGTATTCTGGATCCAGGCGTACTGGGGACAAAGTGCTGGGGAGGTACTCATACGTACTGTCCCTGCCGTTAGGCGCATTTCACCTGCTAAAGCTCCTAGCAAGGAACTTTTGCCACTGCCAATAGTCCCTATCACAGCGATAAGCTCCCCCCGAGCGGCCTGGAAGTCAATGTCCATGAGCTGGAATGGTCCTTTAGCCTTGGTGTCACTGACAGGCTTAGTGGCACCATCCCAGGGCGATATTGAGGCTCCAGAGGCCGATACGGGAACGGAATCCACTCCTGGGGCCTCGACCTCCATGTCTGGTACACTCTCCCACGTGAATGATGCTTTTTCAAACTCGAATGCTTTTTCCATGTTCCTATCCCACGTGATAAAGTCTTCCCTTTCCTCTGCTAGGAGAAATTCCTGGAGTCGATTGAGTGAAGTCACACCGTCGGTGGTAGACGTCACGACGACATTCATCATGCTGAGCGGCAATCGAATCGCGTTGAAAACCGCAAGGGAGGCAAAGATACGATCGGATGAGAGTGTATGACCGCTCAGCACGTATGTCATGAAGGAAAGCAACGAGGCGAAGTTTGCCATGCTAGTAAAGGAAACAGTAATAGAGTGCCGAGTTGCTAGAAAACGCCGAAGTGAATCTATCTCGAGTTTTCGCGTCCTTCGGAGTCGCTGTAGGAAGCTGTTCTCCCACGCAAAGAACTTGATAAACCTCACGTTCTGTAATATCTCTTGTGTCAGGCTGACTCGCTTGTCTGTGATTGTATTTATCGCCCTGCGGCGAACGATGATGGACCGAACAGCAAACGTAAGGAAGCATGTTATAGCAACAAGGAAAGCATATCCGGCCAAGGCGCTGTAGCCTATATTAACCAACAAGGTCACTAGAGCAATGATCAAGGCAACCGGGGTGGCACAAAGTATATGGAGCGATGCACAGCCTTTCTCGAGACGGCCCAGATCCACCGCCATCAACGTGGTTATCCGTCCATCGCTGTAGCCTGTCCGATTGCCGGCTCTAGCCCGACCAGATAATCTCATCGCTTTGGAGAACATCTTGGGGGTGAGGACTGCCTTCAGCTGGCCACCAGCGATCAAAGATTGATAGAATGCCTGATTACTAGAGAGGCTTTGCACCAATTGCATGGTAACAAGGCCGATAACCAAGCCCATGCCCTTGCCAAGGCTCGGCCCTGGGAGGTTATGGTGTTGGGAGGTATAGGCGTCCATCGCAAACTCGATTAAGCGTCGAACAACAAATGGCGCCAGCACCAACAAACACATACTAAGAACCTGACATAGTATCCCAATGCAGAGTCCTATTTTTAATGTGTCATATAAAGCCCAAGCTAGTGGCCTCTTTTCTCCACATTCAAGTCGCCCGGTGAAGGCTTCATCCAGCCTATTTGATAGGATACTTACGGATCGAGTTGGGTTTACCGTCCAAATATCCTGAATCTCCAACTCCCGCTTGTGACCGAGCTATACTATGGTAAGGTGGTGGTTCATAATCCCCAGGTGGTCGGTTACACTGACCTTGACGATAGGGGTAACCCATTGAAAGGTAATAAGACTTGCAAGATTGGCGCCATATTCTCGAGACACGTGCCTTTCCTGTGGCACTGGAGGGGTTTTCCTGGATCGTAATGGATTTAACCTAAACCACTGGAAGTACGATGACTGTTTTCCCTGTCGCGATTGTTCGTGTTGATTCTTCTCAATCGACTCGATCGCCGGTGCTTGTCTAGTATCGAGGGTCATAGTTGGAAGGCTTGAATGGTTGCCACGACACACAGCTAACAATGATCCACGAGACTCTCTTCCATACAGCAGGTTCATAGAATCAGGTAAAGGCGCTAAGTTGTTTCATTGCATTCTTGCTATTCTCCCTCGGAAGGATCGGCGGTTAGCCCCTTCCACACAGTCACCCAATCCTGTCAGGCAGGGGAACTGGATCAAGGCTGAAAGGCGATACGTGTTTGGCAATTTGTTGGCGATTAGGTGATTATGCATAGTAAAGTAAGGTCTTTGAAGGAGTCGGCCTGATCTGTATACGGCAAGGCTATGTGCTATGGGGAAAAGGTACAGCCGTGGTTGTTTGAATTATTGGAGAATGTGCATCATGCAAGGGGCAGTATCGATCATCATTTTGCCCCCTTGGT
The DNA here is from genome assembly GCA_009193545.1 of Aspergillus arachidicola. NCBI lineage: Eukaryota > Fungi > Ascomycota > Eurotiomycetes > Eurotiales > Aspergillaceae > Aspergillus > Aspergillus arachidicola. Next base: position 145,504 of record ML737147.1, on the reverse strand, counting down.
CGACGCCATTCCTCCATGATGGGGCATTCCACAAATAGTAAAATGAAATTTGAGAGTTGTACTGCCAACTCAACCCGGATTTACCTTACATGTTGTGAGAGTTTCTTCTGACCATGAGCTCTGTTGTCCGGCCCTTGACTTATAGGGCTTCTAAATCTGCCGTATCGGAATATGACACAGTTCCACCAAAGATGTTTTCGACTTTGTTTGAAAATAAGCACTTTACTCAGGTATACTTTAAAGGGGCTACCCAGATCAGTCGAGCACTGTAGTTCCTGACTCTATATCTCTTCTGATTTCTGTGTGAAGTAAAAAGATTCTATAACATGATCAACTCTATAACGATCAGAATTCGAGGAGTTCAGTTATATGTCTAGACTCGGCGATACTGAGATGGCAAATGTGGTTCCTATAAGCATCCAGTTTTTATATACCCACTGAAGTAGTGCGCTGAGATATTATCGAATATCATGAGAATTATTAAAATAATCTGTTTTCTGCCAACAAACTCTGACTTTCGACATCTATATAGTAGATGCTGGGAAGGCTTGGTTTCCAAACAATCCTGGCAAATAACTCTGAAGTGTACTGCTCACTTTAAATATAAGATTTCTGTCGAGCTTTTCATAGAATCCGATCTGGTACCACTAGGCTATGATACTGCCTCTGCTGATCCTGATACATCCTTCCACATGAAAATCGCAAATTCTCCCTCTGCTGGGGTACCGACGTACAACGAGACGTCCAGGCCAGCTGTCTTGAACCCCATCTTCAGATAGCTCTGGATAGCGGGATAGTTAACATTCGATACTTCCAACCAGACATGGCGGACTGGCCATCTAGCAACGCCAAGTCTTTCCGCGAAGCGGATGAGATTCCGTCCGATTCCTTGGCGTCTGTACAATGGGTTGATTTCGATATCAGTGATGATCAGCCGGGAGTTCCAGCTGGAGAACTTGGCGGATATGAATGCGACGATAATATTATGATTCCCGGTGGTATTAGGATCTATTGTCGGTGAATCCATAGTAGATAGCGCATTGGTATCCTCGACTACCACTGTGAAGCAATCCGGTGACTCGTCGTCCCCATCCGAGTCCTCATCATCTGGGAAGGATTTGTGCAAGGGACTGTCCAACAGTACTGGCTTTATGTCCAGTTCAAAGCCTGTATCCCCGAATTTTAAATTGGATATGCGGGATTCAACTTGGAAAACCCGAGCTGTCACGAAGGAACTGTCTATCGCACGCATGGACGCTTGGTCATCCGAGGTCGAGAGACGGTACCTGAGACCTTTTGCGGCATCTGTGAAGGGTAGTTCGAGGGTGTCTGGCTTAGTAGATTCCATAATAAAGGCTTGTTATATTTTGAAATAAATCTTTGGTAGCAAGAAAGAGTTGGAGGAGTGTGTTGATAGTTTGTTATGTGGCCGGGCGAAGAAAACTAGTGGGGCACATCCTCGGTGGTGGAGTACAGTATAAGCCAATCAAATTCTGGAAGAGACGGGTAACGTGCGGGCTTCATTCCCTATATATGGGCTGGTAGTACGGAGTGACAGCTGGATGTTCAGGTAGACTAGTTCTAGGCTTCAAATCAAGAGCAGCGCGATCTAGTGCTGTCACACTGCCAGGGTGAGCTTGACTAATAAGGCTTGGTAAAAGGGCGTGTCTTTCCAGCCTAGGCTGCATGTATATATTTCGATAACTATCACCTAGTAAGACATCGCCTTTAGAATAACAGTTTTCACTATCGAAACAGTCACAGGTGTAAATAATAGTAATTTATCTGAATGAATTGCTGAAAAGGGCGCTTGGCGTATAACCTGCGACTTGACATGAATTTGATGCTCTTTGCGACTGCCCTGACCACTCTGTACATCAAAACTAGATTCTCCGGGCTCTAATTGGTTGGTTGCGTGTGTTTGTATAAATAGTACGAAGCAATTTGTGTACACCATCTGTGTTGCTTCTTCTTTCCGCCCCACGTTTAGTGTTCCAGATATTAGCTACCAATGTCATATTGTCTCAGCTTTGTATCTCCCTTCACAGGATGTCTTATATGATTCCTGTATATCTCGGTGTCGCCTTGGTAGGGCTGTTCGACTAGGTCGATGCTTTACAGGAATTTCTCACATAATTAGGCTTTTCACAATCTTTCAAGCTTTTGGACCGGTTTAATTACCCCCATTTTGGTGGACTTGTAGAGGTTTATATTCTCCTATTTCACAATAGCGGTGTAATCCAACATCGGGTGTTTGGTGTTACTGGGCGTCACCGTGTAACTGACAGTAGTTATTCCACACAGCTGATATCCACGGGCAAGTCGACTACAGTACATCCTGAAACTGGTGTAACCGTCTACAGTCAATCCAAACGGGCTAGCATTTTCCTCGGGTTGGTCCCATCTGGGGTGATCCTGTTATCGAAGTATCTACAGGGCCCGCAATATCTCCAGAACGGATTAGAGATCTATTAAGTCTATATATAGTGAGATTTCTCATTGGCGCTCAACATAGACGTTCCAGATATTTTGTCCTATAATTGCAGTACATTCTTCATGGCTATCACCCGATCTCAGGCTCGGTTCAGGTTTCATTCCGCAGTTGGTCATACATTCACAATCAGTTGGTAAAAATATACTGTCACCTAATACGAGCAGTCGCCTCTCTGATCGGCGAGTGGGATATTCAAGCGTAGCTTAAAAGTACATACTTTATATCCCAGGCACTGATTTCTTCATTTTCACCTTCTTGATCTCGACTGCCGTTGGATGCCTGGGGCTGTCAACGACATACCATACCTTGATGAACCACTCCCATGAAGTTGAACAAGGCTGTCTGCGACTTGAGCTGATAGGCGTAATACTCACGACATTAGGCGACTTTGGTATTCGGAATATGTATGGGCTTCTGGTGTGAACCGTTGCAACACAAGATCTACTCCCTGTAAATCATTTCCCCTGTAAGTATCTCGCCTAGCGGCTCTACCGGTACTACCTAGATACGGTAATGGTCGTCGTAGGTCCATACAACGAGGGCATTTCATTACTTGGAGCATCTGGGTGCCTGCAAAACGTGCCATGTTTGGATGAAGGGGCGAAGCCAGCATTACTGCTAAGCAGGACCGCAACATAGTAAACAAACAAAAAAAAACATACAACAGGAGGGATTCGCTGGTGGTCACCCACCCAACTACTAACCTCCCGGCGTGTGGCTTAAGTACGGCTGAGCGGACGGGAAGCCCTGTTCTCCACACCCTATGGTCGTATGTATCAGTTATTTTGCAACAGAATACTATGTAGAGCCCCATTAGTTCCGTTACACCTCCATGGAGTTCCAACTTCAAGTTTTAAGTTTGCCTCTGACATCAACAGTGGTGAACGCGAATATTGCTCATTGACGGGTGCCTACTTTTCGCATAGCCACCTGCACACTTCGGCCCTTTAGAAACCATAGTAGGAATAGTATTGCCCCAACCATTGTATATTATACAATCATACCTCTGTCATGGCTTGAGTATAGACTATCAGCCCCCAGCAGTGGCCATGTCTATATATTGTGCGACTGATACACGGCTACGGCAAACCCCGAGCTTTTGTCTTTCCTTCCTTCCTTCCTTCCTTCTTTATTTCTTTCTTACTTTCTTATCACATAACTCTGTATTTGCTCGGACCGCTTGTGACCCAGTCAGCTAATGCCAGCCATAAACAACCACTGTTTCAGTTGGTATATGAATATACCCTCGTTATTCTAGCGGGGCTACGAATCTCACTTTCGATAACGGTTCTTAGACATCGACGCTGTCCATGGACACCACTAATCCACCACCTACGCTCTCAGGCAGATGCGCGAGAATATGAATCAATTGTTACTTTTGCTCCATTATCTTTTTCTGTTTTGGTTTGAGTCGAGCAGCTGCCAATAGCCTCACCAAATATTCCCTATTTCAGCTCCAACCTCTTCTAGACTTGAATTTTGTCTCTGCTCCCAAGTCACGGAGGGACTCCTGGATCCAGACAATATTTTTTTCATATATATCCGCTTTTCTTTGTCCACTCTGAGGTTCTCTTTCGCGGATCTTACCTCCTGACAAAATATTTTTCCAGAGTCACGGAATTTTTGAACTGCTTCGCGGGCACCCCAAGAACCTGATCGGATCTTACGTGCATGGTCTCTGAGGATGTGGCTGGTCAACGGATCATCATCAATTTCAAAAGCGATCATCTCGCCAGTAATAGGTACGTTCGCTCGGCCACAAGGACAGAGAAACTCTATTCTCGTGCGTTTCCCATAGTATGGATCAAAGACCTTTCTGTCAAACACTGTCGACCTCCGAGACCTCCTTCCTCCTCCTTTATTAGTCAAAGCCCTCCAAAGAACAGCCTCAGTGATAGGCAGATTCTTCCTCGAACTTTGGCAAAGCCACTGCATAAGTTTAGGTGCAGACGGGCTTGCATTCCCTACAACTTCGCAGAGAACAGCCTCAGTAATACGCAGATTTTCGTTCCCATAATGAAAAAGAATCTTCATAAAAATATCTCCATTCGGCCCCGCTCGTTCTGCAACAGCTTCCACTACATCTTCAGTTATCGGTGGGTCCCGGCCCGCAAATTCGCAAAGGGCAATCAAAATCGCAGCGCCTCCAAAGAGGTCAAGGCCTTAAGCAACCTTAAGTACATCCTGGGTGATAGGCGGGTTTCCACCCGCATATTTGCAAAGGATATTCACCATGGCAAGGCTCGCAGGTGATGCATGGCTCACAGCAACCTTCAGTACATCCTCCGTGATAGGTAAGTTTTCACCACCATGTTTACAGAGGAACAGCATAATATCCTGTGCGGGACCTCGCGATTTTGCTGCAAGCACAATGATGATAGGATAGCCTTCGAAAAGCCTTATGACACTTGGCTTTGAAGCTCCCTGTAGAAGGATAAGAACGTCATCCTGGCGAACAGGCTTTGCTGATGGTCCAATTATCCCACGAGAAACCCATTTCTCCTTAAAGTGGGCAGCGCAAGAAGTGTAAACGAAAGTAATCGTGAATGATTGCCTCACAGACGAGGTGTAACCCTCAACTGAGCTTATTTGGCCGATGGTGTATCCTTTGCCTGTTAAGAATACACTTTCGTGGTCTGGTAAAGTCTGTACACGGAATGGCGATGGAAGAATGTACTTAACGAATCGTTCGAGGACCCTGTCCCAAGGTGCAGTGTAATCTAGAATAAGAGCCACTGCCTTTGGGTCATCACACGTCAAACCGAGCAACGCATATACTTTATCATGTAACTGGGTAGCCGCACGAGTATGGTACATGTCGATAAGCTCGGCCATAGACAGCTCTCCTCGGGTACTGGGTATATATCTAGGACGTGCAATCGCTCCACTCATAAGGCTGAGTGCAGAATAAACTTAGCCGTCTAAATCCAACTTCAAGCTTCTCAGGCCTAAGCAAAAGGTATACCCATGGATCTCTGCAGTTCCACACATGATAGAGATATCTCGTGCGACCCCAACTTCCTGGAGCACCTATATTAACTTCTTATTATAGCGCTCCTAGTACTCTCCATATGGGCTTGGTGATCCCTTACCCAAATACGTCGAAACCAATCTCGCTTAAGCAATTCTAAGCACGCTGCTTTGTGAAATCCTGACTGCGGAGTGAGTTCTTGTGGAGGCGTGTTTCCTGCAAGGGCCCATTCTCCGGCGAGGCGAATAGTCTCAAAGGCTTGATCGCTATTGTCCGCTCCATTGCCAAGCCAAACAAGGACTCGGTGAGCATGTCCATAGATATCCCGCATCAGAGGAAATTGTCGGGCCTTTTCATCTTCATCGTTATGATTGATACATATTGCGTCAACCCATAGATGTCGAACAAGCTGGTCGTCCCGAATATAAAGTAATGCTGTATAAAGGTTTTGCCCGATTTGAAAGTCGCCCCCGTCAACAAGGATGGTCTGAGGATCATTTTGGTTTCCCCAGACATAGGACGGTGCCTCATAGTGGTGTGCTTTTCCCGTGTCTGCCAGGGAGTATTCAGCTAGGCAGCATTCGCTTCGGTCGGTTTCTTTACTTCTAGGCAATACCTGAAGTATGCGAACTGTGCTAGGTCCCAAAAGTGAACGATAGTGTATGCGGGCATTTTCACGCGTGCTTCGTCGGAGACGAGCTCAAGATCTGGAAAGTGGAGAAAACATTGTATCTTGGGGCAAGGTGAGCTTTTAGGATCTGTATTTATATGTGGCAGGTCGCATGGCACCCGTGTTTTGTGGCGTTTCCATTGGCCCACGCTTGAGATGCACAATTGACAAGGCTACGAACCTGTAATAAATTCGGACGTATCTTAGAGCCCGATCAGAAAGGCGTGGGGTTCGCCGTGCTCACTATTTCGATATAAAAGTAAGACACAAATAGCCGTAGGAAATACATATTAATATATTTAGTATAGTAGCCCAATCATGTTTATATGAAAAACTTTGAGTAGTGAAATGATTGTAGGGTAATGATCCACCTGCGGCCATGCACCACGCATCCACAGCCAAAATTCCAATTCGACAATGCAGTACCTCGCATACTATAGAGACTATCAGAAAAATTCTCTCTTCTATAATTCCCTATTCCACAACCTCATTTTGTCTCTTTTGGGCCCCATCATTGAACGATTCAACCATAATGGACTAAATATAAAATCAGTCGAATATCTATAGCTCTTGTTGTACTGTGACAAGTTCTGGGGAATAAATTTGATTTTATAACCGTCTAACCAGGGCATTGTAGAGATCTACGCAAGATGGTTAATCATTGATCGGCTTTAACTCATCCGAGGTTTGATGTATATAAGCGATTTAAGCAGTCTACTGAGCTGCTGTACAATGGTGGCCATGATACTGACGGGGTACTGGTAGAGACATATAGAGAATCCAGAAATTCTTGAGATCCCAGGGCGCTGGCCTCACACAATGCTCACAGGTCAAAAATCGTCATTACCACAACTTAATTTCTTGACTAGGTGCTTATCTGCCCCTCTAATCCACACATGGCTGTGGATTTGAACCACCTTGCTGGTGGCAGATCGTTTCCCTATACATATCCTGACTTCGCCCACACTTTGATGGGATTGGCAGGGAGGGCGCAAAGCCCATGAAAGTGGGGCCGAGATTGTTGGCACAAGAAGCTTATAATCTGGGCCCTTTGGATGGTCTAAAATTCAATAGTCCGTTTGTTGGTGGGTTAGCGGCAGTCCTAACAAATTGTCAACATCCGAGGCTGTCGTCCACTGGAAGACAGAGAGACTAGTTCATTTCAGTGGGACTAAGACGCAATCTACGTGGAAAGGGTTCCCCTTCAGCCTGGAAGTGTATGTGCTGAGTGGCGACTAGAGCGGATAACGATCGACACACACGAGGTTAAAGCTCGGATTGCTTTCAGCTTTGATGTATGATTGGTCGATCCGGCTTGTGGTATGTGGATTTGCCACGTCCCCCACCGTCGATGCTTTCTATCATTGAACTGGTTCGTTATCTATGCAGGGGCGAGTGGTGAGTTCACGCTACCGAATGTTAACTTTCCAAGAACTATTCGAAGCATATTAGGTTACTATCTGTCCATAGCCGTCTGCTAGTGATATGAAGCTGTGCAATCCAGATAGCAGACTAGGTAGGTGTGTAATGCATGTAAACGTCAGATTGTGGGTAAGTATTGACAGAACGAGATGGTCTGGAGGTGAGAATCTTGGTGTCGGAAAATAACGCAACCAAGTTCCATGGTTTGTGGCCTTGATCTGCAACCACTGGTCGGAGTTGTACTATCCACCAACGCATGTCGACCCTGAATGACAATCCCGTTCCGGGGCTACCGCCATACGCAAACCATACAAGCTTTGGGGGCAAAGCTTGAGCCTGTCGTGTGCGGAGTGGGCCTTACGTCTTGTACTTGTGAAATTGTGCTATGGATCATGCCGAGGGGGCCTTCCCTGAGTCCCTCAAACTTACCTCGAAGCCGCATTTTATCTCTCCCTATCCCCATATCTGGCAATGTAGCATCATATCGTCTGCCTTGCCCCAATTCTCCCACAATACGAAACAAAATGGTATCCCTTCGGGGAATAATATTCGCTTCCCTTGTTCTAGCTACCTCACTGGTAGCTGCGAATACAACAACTGAAGTTCTTCCACAATGCGCGGTGCGCTTCGGTGTCTTGGCTTGATAGACAATCGCTAACACCATAGCAGGTCACCTGTGAACAAAGCACACTGCAGCAAAGTAACTCAACTTGTTCCGATACTCATTCAACGTGTCTTTGCACCGATCATCTGTATCAGTCTACTTGGGAACAGTGCGTTCTTACAAATTGCACGGTCAAGGAATCGTTCAGTATGTGATCATATGGCCTTTCCTTGCTTCATTCAAACTGAACAATAGACAGCTGCCAAACGGCTACAGTCTCAGCAGTGCAACCTCCCCACTCATCACGGACGCCCCGCCGCAGATCCCGCTCTCATTATTCCGTTATGCCTTGCGACAATCCTCTTTGCTACCCGGATATGCGCCAAGTATATGCGCATCAGTGGTAGTTGGGGGTGGGATGATTATACTATTATTGTGGCATATGTGAGATTGCAACCTGACCTACCGTAAGGCAATAACAACTGGTTTTCTAACACTCGCTAAGATATTGGCCGTCACTATATTCTCCTTGAATGTGTCGAGTTAGTCACAATGTTCAATCCTATGGGTGGCATTAGGCAACTAACCTATTTCAGTGATCCACCACGGCTTCGGGAAAGACATCTGGAATATCACACCGTTTGGGGAAATAACTGAGATAATGAAGGTAAGTCACTCCTACAACATTCAGGGAAAATGCTCATTCTCATTTGCAGATCTTCTATATCTATGTTTTGTTTTACAAAATGCAGATATCCCTCGCCAAGATCTCCGTTTGTCTATTCCTATTGCGAATTTTCCAGTCGACAGCATTTCGCTACACAGCGTATACCATTATCGGCCTCAACGCCGCAATCGCAGTAACCTGGGTTCTGGTTGACGGCCTTCGGTGCACCCCGGTCCATCTGGCATGGACGGGATGGGCAAAGGAGGAACAAGGAACATGCATAGACTTTATTGCAGCAACCTTCGCTAATAGCTTCGTCAACATTGCAGTCGATACTGTTATGGTCGCCATGCCAGTGTACGAGGTGATGAAACTAAATCTCAGCGCGCGAAAGAAACTAGGAGTTGGTGTTATGTTTGCTATGGGCTTGGTGTGAGTAATAGCCTGCATTGAAAAATTATTTATTCTGTTCGAGGCTGATCATTTCCCTTTCCAGCCTCACTATTGTTGCAATTCTCCGAGTCGTTGTTTTCTGGTATAACCGCTGGAACAAGAACCCAACTGGTATGTGAACTAGCAACGAACCTGTATTTCTCCCATTTCCCTGGTTGACTGGCTTTCGCGCATAGTTGAATTACAACCGATCAACGTCTGGTCGGTAATCGAATGTCAGGTTGCAGTGGTCTGTGCCTGCTTACCTGCAGCCAGGGCCGTGTTGGTCCGCTTCTTCCCTGGAATGATGGGTGGTTCTACTGGAGCATCTGACGCACGCAAAGCCACGCGACCGAGTGCTCCTGGTACCAGTGGCAAGATCTCTCAAACGACGACCTATACCGTCGAGTATAGTAGGAGGGCCCAGGAAAGGGCATCGAATAGTGCAGTCAATCTTGTAGAGTTACATCGGGAGGGTGTGTAGATATGATGTGAATTAATTGGGGACCAACTTTCGCGTCTCTTACGGGTTCAATGTTGGTCTTCGATATGTGTATGCTTCACCTCAGTTCCTTTTTATATATTAAGTTGTAATATATGGTTGCCAAGATTATTCGAACGTCCTCATGTTCTCCAAAGCCAGAATGCTCATCAGTATTATCCCATGCACAGAGGTATATTAATGAAAAGAGCTAGACCCCAGTAATGACGATCAGAAAGGCTACAAAGTGTCACGATTGAAAATTCGATCCTATCAATTCGCGCATTCCAACTCGCTTCCATAGAAGGAGACTTTTAGAAATATCAACTCTCCGGGAGGAACCATTTCCTCCCCGGCTAGTTCAAGGTCGATAATAGCCCAGGGTCTCCATTGGAGCTCTCTCCTTTCACTACGATGGCGGACTCCATCTTCGATCCTGTCTCAAACGTCACTTTGATGCTGTGTAATCGCGCTGCCAGAAAGGGCAATACACCACAATATCCTGTCGGCAAGGCTCGCATTGAAAACATTGGAAACATATACTTCTCCATCATGATGGCTGTCTCTCTGATCCAGATAGCCTTCTCCTGTCAAGAGCTTACCCAAGGGTGAGATTCCGTTTTTCACCTCCCGTCCGTCATTGCCGTCAGCATTGCCTTCGGCGTTAAATTCGGGTTGTTCTTGTATTGTTGGGCGTTAAGGAACAAGTACTCTCGGGTTCGGATCCTGTGGGAAGACCATAGCAATGATCTGTCCATTAATGGATTTGACTTTTGACATCTGTTGGCGGCTCCACGTTAAGGTGGCGGGTTGACCCGATGGGGACCATCATCCTTTCGCTGCTGATCCTGCTTCTGTGGCTACAGACGTCGATTGCGGAGTGTCAGCTTCTTATCGGAGTTATTGCCGACTCAGACATCCTGAACGTGGTCACCTATTTCTCAATGACCCACCATCCTGCAATCTGTGCTGTTGACACTGCGCGGGCGTACCATGCTGGCCCGCGCCTCATTGTGGAAGTGGATGTTGTCATGGATTCTCACGAACCCTGGAGAAAATCTCATGATATCTCTGAGGATTCGCAGAACAACCTTGAGAGCTTACCGAACGTCGACCGGGCATTTTTTCATACTGAGTATAAGACAAGCCATCGGCCAGAGCATGCCAAAAATATTTTATAATAGTTTGGCTGCGGAGAGAATAAATTTATTGCATCAATGGTTTTCAAAAGGACCACAGTGCTTAGGCGCTGAAAGCCTTTGATAAGGTACATTAATCTAGGCCCTCCACTTAAATCACTCTGCTCTCTTAAATGACCGTATCCAATTTTAGGAATTTAACTTTAGGCATCGACATGATGCTCTTGCAAAATGTTTCCATAACCGCAGATCTCTGCTGCGGTCATATTACGACTTACCTAAGTATTCCCTTGTTCGGTAAGATGCATTCCCGCTCAGAACTACTCCATAGAGTCCGTACACTAAATAGTGATAAATTTGTCCATAGCTTGGCAGGCTAAGCTTCACCAAGAAGCGCTAGGTTGAAGTTAAACGTTTGCCTTCCCTGAGGATGTTGATGAAGCGTGAGCCCCTTTACTGGGTGGCGCAGCAACAAAAGACGCATCAGATCAGCAACCCGTCTTAGAGTTCGCGGGGGTTAAAAATAGCCGAGAGAAATCCCCACACTCCATCCTAGATTAGTTAATATCCATGGTTGAAAGCATGATTCGTTGTCACTCGTTTTGGCCTATCCATGTGGCTTATGTATCAGCTTGATCAAGCTATTCTTCGAGAAATCTTAATTAAATGGACCCTCAGTTTCGTTGCTGCCTGGTGTGAAACACAATTAGCGCGATGGGTCAAGGTATCGCCATGGATCGCTCTTATAGTTGGCTAGGCGTCTTTTATCTTCTTGCAGTTCTGTATCCTGTCCGACATTCCTGAAGGCCTGGCTGTTGTTGTCACATCACTATGTCCTTTGCTCCAGATAATCAACATAGCAGTGTCTCGCGTTCGAACCGCACGTCGAAGCTAACCATATCTTCTTATATTTTTGACTGGATAGTAGTTATGTTTGTCTCTCCATATCAGCGTTCTATTAGCTTCCTTAATACTAATGTCGCTTTTCTTCAGCGTGCTCGCAGCAGTAGGAGGTATATTATACAAAATAACCGGGAATCAACATGCCTTCTCCTTGGACGATCCGAACATATCCTATCCTTTATATTCAGATACATTCACCATCACCGTGGTTGGAATCGTTGCATTAGTCGTCCCGGCTGTCATAATCATGGTTCTCAGCCTCCTAATCCCGACCTCGACAATCACAAGGCATGGGTCGCGTGAATTAAGCCCCTGGAAACTCCGCCTGTGGGAATGGCATACCGGCTGGCTCGGTCTGTGCCTCAGTCTTGCTGGCGCCTTTTTCGTCGTCTCAGGACTGAAAGATATCGTCGGAAAGCCTCGACCTGATTTCCTGGCCCGATGCAACCCCGACCTGTCCAACATCTCCGCCCATCTAGCCGGCGGCTTAGGTCTGAGACGCGAGGGGGCCGCCGTTCTAGTCCGCGCCAGTATCTGTCAGAACACAGACGCCGCTGTTATCAAAGATGGATTTGCAGCCTTCCCATCGGGACACTCCTCCTTCGCCTGGGCCGGCCTTCTCTATCTCTCACTCTGGCTCTGCGCTAAATTTGCCATCATCCCTCCTTCTCATCCTACCGGACCCTCCGCACTTACCAGGAACGGACCTCCAGCATACCCACCAACTTCACGGCCAGCCGCGCCGCCTCTATATCTCCTTTTGATTGCCGCCAGCCCTGTTGGTCTCGCCCTCTGTATCTGTGCGACCCGGTACTCAGACTACATGCATGCTGGATGGGACATCATGAGCGCCACTATAATTGGAGTCTTCTTCGCGTGTCTCAGCTTCCGGTGGTACCATATTTTCCCATCTACGAGTCCTATACGACCTACCGAGGACGGTGGAGGGTGGGCATTCCCACCACGGTCCAGATCGCACGCGCTTTGGGTGGCGTATGGCAGCCGAGGATATCCCGAAAGTGATAATACCAGTGGATACGACGATTTAGAACTGGGGCCTGTGGGACACTGAATCTTCCACGGTTTAATGAATTGTTCGAAATGCTCTATTTTTGTTCATGTTCCTTGCTCTTGTGTTGGATGGTATCGGCTTTTGCTTCGGGAAATAATACCGTACCGGTATTTTTGGCGGCGTATAAAATGACTCGATTAGGTATAACGTCCCGGATACTTAGGTCAGGGTTTGCGGATTTGCGGGACGTTTTCTAAGAGAAGAAGTCTGCAAGACCCGAGAAACAGACACCAAGACTCAGCTAAGAGGAAGAACCAGGGCAACGTGCGCCAGGGAGGAGATGTGGTTGGCTCGGGATTGTTGCATGGCGTCTCCACCAAAACGTTCTCGAATCTTGACCCTTTGAGACCCACTTCGTAGAACATTAATATAGGAGGACCCCTTCGTCCGCAATTAAGATTGCTGGGCCCTGGATTGCTTATATTGAACTTTTATATAGGGTACTTATACTTCAAATCTATAGATTTTATGTGGTTTCTATGAGATATTTGTTAGTCTTTCTGTGTTGCTAGGGGCTTTCGAGTGAACGATCATGATCTAGTAAAGCAATATATATGTCTTCGTCGTTGAACGTTGTATAGGTGGGATCTTCAAGCCAAAATCCTTGATTAGTAGTGAGGCACGTGCTATTATACACTTTCAGAGAAAATATATAATCACCTAAAGAGATCCACTGCACTGCCTTCTAATTAATTTAGGATGAAGAAGTAAATATATCCTTGCAATTTCCCCGAATTAGGATCCTAGGGTATTATCTATATGAAATAAAGGAACTCAGCCTGGTAAAATACTTACTTCGGCAAAGTTCAAAATTCAGTGTAGCTTATAAAGGGTTTTGCTCTCAATCAATCTCGTACTCCCTAACTCAGAAGTTTCCAACATTGTTCCTACGATGTGAAACCTCGATCACAACAGAAGTTATTCTTGCGTGGTGGGTTTCTTGTCTGATAAGGAGGAAGCCTTTTACGTAACAAGACCAAATGAGCCACCACGTGCTCTCGATATCAAGACTACAAGGAGGGTCCAGGACACTTTTCGCCTCACAGCTCCCTCTTCGTATGGAATAGCCTCTGCCATGATGGAGCAAGTCGATAATAATGGAAGCCTGCAAAATAGTCCTTACACGGGCCCTCAGTATTTAACTTACTTCATATAAGCTACTGTTTGCAATAGGCACCTGTTAGCATATCTCCTCGACTAACCTGACGATTAGTAAGTTCTGTCTAGTCAGAACTGGTGGTCCACCCGAGGTATAGTATTGGCATGCTGACTTGGCAAACGCTTAGGGTTCGGTCCAACCTTGGAAATATCACGGTATATGTGCGTCGCTTGCCGGGGACCGTAACTTAGAAAGCCTATCTGAAGGCATGACTCCACAGATTTCTACCACAAAGACTTGAAATGCAGAGCGGAGTAGTCAAGTCTAGACCTCTTTTCCTTACAGTGTAAATTCATATTAGGCGTCGAAGTTCCCGGCCAAGTCTCAGTAAATTAAGATATTTTAACCCACAATGACACGGATTTCACCTGGCCATATTTCGAGGGACAACTGCTCCGTATTTGCGTACATGATCCTGGGCCTGACCATTCCTCTTCTGCGGGATCAACCACGGCAAAACGAGAGAAACAGGAAGCCAAATAGTCATAATATACTGCACACGACTCATTTGGGTTCTCGGTGGGCATCTCCTATTCATATGGTGATAGGCCGGTAGAGGCATAAGAACCTGAAAGGGGCTAAGTGGGGGACGAGGCACCATTTTTATATCCAGATGTGACTCCTAATGGAAAAGGATGAATGGATGAAGGATGCCCTATGCCTCTCGGGTGATTTACTAAACCTAGTCCGGTGAAGCGCCCTGCAGGGACTGTATTACTGTTAAAGAGATATTGTCGTAATAGCGTTACTTCTATCCACGTTCAATGGTTTCTGAAACTCGATCTTCACGAGGCGTATCAGGGGTGGTATCCCAGAAAATATATTAAAATCCAATGTTAGATAGTCCTTAGAGGCACTATTTCCTTAAGCTGTACTTCATGCCCTCTTTGGTCAAATTGATCCCGATGACTGCGATTTTACGGGACAATGCTCTTGCAGGTTTTGGTAGCTAGATAATACAGTGAGATGATTCAGTTATCTCTAGTCAGTTGGCAGTTGTAATTGAGAAGGAGAAAAAGGATACGCGTCGGATTATCTCGGCGAGTTCACCACAGGATAGACAAGGACCGGGTGAAACAATTGGCATCTCTAGCTTAGACATCGAGTATTGTTACACACCCAGCATCGAAAAGTCTACGCTCTGTCGACTATCTACAGTCGTCTCCCGACCCCAGGGCAACATTCTACATCTAGAGACATTTTTTCTTCTGCTGCCCCTTCCCTTGCTCTTACGATCGTCTAGTATCCTGGAGCTTTACACCATGTTAGAAACTATAAATCGCAGACTTCACGCAGCCGCAAAAAAAAAAAAAAAAAAAAAAAAAAAAAAAAAAAAAAAAAAAAAAAAAAAAAAAAAAAAAAAAAAAAATTAAAAGAAAAGAAAAATGAAAAGGAAAAGAAAAAGGGATGAAGGGGGAAAAAGAAATACACAGCGATGTAATCCTCTCACTGTATCAAGTAGAAAGCTGCATTAGAAAACATTGTATTCTTAGGTGATGTACATATTATCTAGTGTTGTTGATATAATTTTCTTCTCATCCACCGTATGTCTTTGGTGTTCCCTGCCTGTATGCATGAGCTGCACCCTAAGGGTTAATGGTTCACGTGGCACTCAGTGCCCTAAATTGGGAAAACAACGCCGGATCGGGAGAGATTTGAAGCCATCAAGACTTTAATTAGGTAACCCGGCAGAAATAGTTCCCTCCGAGCCTGTCAGACCAGCCAGGCGGTTATATGGCAGAAGTCTAACCTTATCCAACCCAAGCGCTGATAATTTCAGTCTATAGCCCCCACCTAAAGATGCGCCAAGACCCGTAAGCCAACGAAGGATGCATGCAGGTTAGTGAAATTAGGAATTGACACGAATCAGAGCTGCTTTACTAGGACGAAAAGCCGACTGATCGGCTGCAGCCCCTCTTCCAGTGTTTGCGAGGAAAAAAGCAAATAGTCTAATCGCGGGTGAAGAATTGACGCGTTCCCACTTCACTCTTCCATTTTGTCATTTCTTTGTGTGCTTTGCACGTAATCACATGAGTGTTAGCTTACGCCAACATAATATTGTCAGTTGGTTAAATTTATGGACTGTACTACCTGTTGTACCCTGCTAGTTGAGTAGTCTACGACAAGATGGGAATTCGAAGGAGCCTCACCAGTGTGAACTCCCATGTTATCCAGCCGTGCGGGGCTCAACTGACAATTCGCGTTTATAGGATTTGTTCCCTTTATTGCCTACCACCATATTCTTATGGGTGTCTGTACAGTTGCAATTATTCTCTTATGTAAGAGTTTTAACCTTATATTGGATTTTTATTTTTATCATACCCAATATTTCCTCTCATTTCTTCTACGCGATGGCTAATCAATCCACCAGCTATTCTCCTCGCGGGATGCACATCCTCCAACGGCATGAATAATATCTATCTAGTGTCCCTCAAGTATAGAAATGCTAGTACATCGACCCCTAGCGACCCATCATTCATTAATCCCAGCATCGCAGAAGAGGTCTACAATGTATCACAACCCCGCAATACTACGATTCGAGAAGTGCGGGCTGGGTACATGGGTCTCTGCTTGACTCGGAGTGATGGCGCGCAATTCTGTTCTAGTAGTGCGGCAGCTTTGGCCAGCATGGTCAAGGATCAGGGATTGCATGGCAGTAATGATACTGCCGATCCGCTGAATTTGATTTGGATTGC
Organism: Aspergillus arachidicola; assembly: GCA_009193545.1. Taxonomy (NCBI): domain Eukaryota; kingdom Fungi; phylum Ascomycota; class Eurotiomycetes; order Eurotiales; family Aspergillaceae; genus Aspergillus; species Aspergillus arachidicola. The sequence continues at coordinate 128,794 of ML737147.1, read as the reverse complement.
GAAGAATTTCAAGGAGACTATTGTTTTTGATGGGTTGATGTGAGTTGTTTCCCCGTTTCCCCCCATTTTCTTTTTTTTTTTTTTTTTTTCTTTTTGTCTACTTCCCCTATATCATTTTGTCTCCATTCCCATGTAAGGATGCTTTTATAACCCTTAATTGTATATTATCAAATAAACGGATAGGCTAACACGGAATACAGATTCATCGCCGTCGCCGTGACCTTCATTTGTTTCCTCGCATTAGCCACATTCCCAGGCTGGCATGAAGAAGTCGACGAGGACGGCTCAGAGCGCGAAGTCAAGCCCTTCCCTTCACGGCCAGTGTCGCAAGCTGCCCTAGGCTTGAGTACATTGGGATTCATATTCGCCTTGATCTCGATCCTCTGGCAGCACATCAATAGCAGTGCTGCAGGAACTATGTCGGAGAGTCTTACGTATGGGGCCATCGAGAGCCATGTTGGGACGGCGGCAATGATTCTCGGGTGGGCTGCTGTAGTCTGCCTCGGGGTTGTTGCTCTTGCTTTGCTGGTTATGATTATGAGTATTAGTATTCTCCGTCAATTGACGGATTAGTAGTTTCATGTCCATTTTTGTTCATTGGGATAGGGATTTCAGTGTTTGGTTGAAGAGGATCTAGGCCAAGAGGACAATATATTATCAAATATATACTGGTTGCTGAAGGATCGTAGATTCTAGATACGCAAATGCTGTACAACAGGATTTGCCGAGACGGATGTGCCCTCCGAAGAGCTAAGGCTAGTCCCGCGCGATATATTTAAAGCCCTAGAGTACAAAAGCTGCATTACAAGAAATCCGACACCGGTGACCATAATGACCACAATGGCCGCAGTCAAGCCGGCCTTAATGCCCGACGCCAATGGACGCGTCCATATTAATGCAAGCGGAATTGCAAAGAAGGCCGTGATCCCAAGAGCCCAGATAAGTATCAAGCGGGTTGTTGGCGGAATACGCTCAAGCAAACGCATAATGATCCGGGGGAGCGCATAGCGAAAGTCTGGATCGGAATTGCGCCAATATGGTACGCCAACCAGGCCTAGGATGGCAAGCATAATCGCGGCGGTAACTGTACCCTGCACGCCCTGGTCCATATTCCGAGTCCAGAGTACGGCTATGGGTGCAACGGCAACAATACCGGTAATCAGAATGAGACCGACTGGGAATCCGATCACCTGCCATAACTCCGTCCCAGCCTTGCGACTAGTCTTGTTTGCCCATGCCCAGGTGGCCTTGCCGCTCCGGTTGAGTACACTCCCGAACCATCGCAAGAGCAGCAACATTGATAGAGATCTGACCTGCACGGGAATGCTGTGTTGCTCTGCGTACCGTCTAACATCCTGCTTCACATTCTGCTTCAGACTTGCTAGCCATTGGCTGCGCATTGTCAGTCGCATAAGGTAGGCGAACGTTGTTACGGTACTTGCGACAACGAAGAATTTCCACACCGGCGCGGAGTCTTTGAAGGGCTCGATTTGCATACCGAAAACGGATGTTGAAAACGAAAGTGGAATGAAGATGAACGCTAGCTCAGTAAGTCGTGTTACGGCGTGTGCCTCGTCGATGGATCGTCGACTGTCCAAGAGGCCCATGTTAGATGTTAAGGACGAAGATGCACGTCGGAGCCGGGTAAGCATCTGGTAGATTTGGTCAAAGAGGTCTGATACGCTTCGTATGATATCTGAGCTCTCGTCGGATGCTGCTGGAGATGTATTCATAGGGTGCGTGATACTAAAGAATGACAGAAAGCCCCTAATAGAGGTAATCAGATCCAACAGCTCTCGCTCGGCCTTACTTATAAGTTGACGCCACAATGCCAATCGATCCTCCATTTTCGTGTCATCTAGGATATCGACCTCCATGTCGCTCAAGATCTCGTTGAGCACCCGGAGCAGGGTCAAAGTATCCTGGCGAATGATCTCGAACAATGTATCGAGCAGGCGGACTGGCGTGGTCTTTTTCTCTACCATGTGGTGAATTTCCTGCTGGGTAGACCTAGTCTCGTTGAGCTCATTCTGGAGAGTCGCCAGGAGATCGCCTGTCACAATAGCCTCCTCTAGATCGATAGTAACGGGCTTCCGTGAAGCCATCTGCTTGACCAAAACCTGGGTGGTTCTCTCGAGATTTACTTTGGTCCTATGGAATTCTTGTCTCTTCCGCCTAAGCAGCCAGTCGAATACCCGACGTCCGGTTCTCTCTCGCCGTGGGTTCTCGATTGGGATCGCAAGCGCCTCAACGCCATCATCGCCCTCGATTATTAATATCGGTCTAGTTCCTGCTCCGTCACTATCACTAGCATCACGATAATCGTGATCACTATCGGAGTTCACATCGATCTTTGGGATAACCTGCGTCTGATCATGGCTATAACTAATCGCTGGCAGAGGATCAAGTAGTACGATAACTAGACTTTCGCTCAGTTCCCCAAGTACAGAACTGACAAAAATGACAATCACCTACCAATCTCATAATTCCTATTCTTAGCCTTCTTTTTCCAAATCGATGCCCGTTCGACTAAGCCAAACTCCCTCGTCTCCTTTGCCGTCCGCCGCGGATCAACACGCAGGTCCCACTCCGGACGAAAGATATTTGTCTCTGCTTTGAGACTAAAGATAGAGTCCCCGGATATGTAATCCAACCCATCATGATCCAAATCAAGTAGGTCTTCTCGGTCGCGGTTGGAGAAAAGTGGTTGACGACGATACATGGGCCGAACCCACTGGATCGACACGTACGACTTGTTCAATCCAGCTGTCTTCCATGACCGCGCCGGCGGATCATCATAATGGGCGCCGCCGTACCCAGAATTCAACAAATGCTCTTCAAAGAATTCTGGCGTGACTCCGAAGGTCTCCCCCAAGGCGTGGATAGTACGTTCCGACAGATCTTCGACGATAAAAACTCGCCCGCTCAGTCCCTCAGGCGCGTCGCTATAGTAGGATATAATGTCAGGGTCCTCAATCTCTACACTCGAGGCCGTGTTATCGCTGTAGTACTCATAGAGCGTGATTGACGTTCTCTCCACTCGTGGTACCTTGCGGACATTGCCATTTTTAATGTGGTCGAATACATCCCCCGCGCGGTCCAGAATTTCAGCATAAGTTTTGCGCTTCTTGGGCGGGTTCTCGGCCGCATGTAGCTCTGCTGGAGGTAGTTCTGGTGACGGGGGCAATGATGGTGGCAATGGAACAGACGAAGGTAGTATGAATGTGTCATCGTGCTCAATGAGCTCCAGGGAAGATGTCGCTGCATTTCGACCTCTTTCTCCAGGGTCACTCGCTGTCGACTCATCGCGAGATCCGGGCAGTGGAATCTGCTGAGGTGTTCTGCCAGACGCGGTTGGATCATCTTGCAGGATGTCTTCCAGCGAGTTTCGAGGTCTTGCCTTTAGCTTACGCGTCTTACGTGAAGCGTCCCCCGCTTCGGCGTGTTGTTGCTTGATCCAGTCCAGAACACGACGGGATGGCTGTTGCTGAGCCATGGGGCTAGACGGGGCTATTGCGTGAAATGATTATTTTCGCCTCTCCCTGTTTTGAACTTGATCATGCACACCATCTCTGCTTTCCAACCACTTCCCTCGAGACGCAATGACTCGGTAAGCGCTGACAGTTTGTGCGCCAAGCAAAGGTGCACGACTAGTGTCATAGGTGAGGCTTAGCTGCAGACTTTAAGTGTTGGATAATGGCCTAGACCGGCTAAACATGGAAAGAAACTTGCCGATCTCCACTAGATTTCTTGTTCTTGTTTGCTTTTCCTATCTTTCATGATTAAGGGATTTTGCTTTTTTTCTTTTCTTTTTTTCGTTTGTATTTTCCCTCTTTTCGTTCCTTTGCTTTTTTCTGTACTTTTGCTTGAAGCCCTGAGTGCGGCTGTAGAAGCACCTACCTGACCTGACCTCACGATTCAACTGTAATAAGTCCTTTCTCTCAGTTACATATTTGGGGATCTTACTAACTCGAGAAGGACCTCTTGTGTCTCTCAAGTTTATGACCTGCCGCCATCCCTTCAGGAGACTGCCCGCGTTTTCAACTGACATTCGCTACTTTCGAGAAAAATGACAACTTTCTAAAAAACCGCACTTCGCTAGCTCGATTCTTCACAAAATAATTCCGTGCCCTTTAGTACTCACTCCGCCAGTCCGTAGCATGCTAGTAAGATTCCCCTGTTCTGTTTCTACAACCTCGACAACTTGAAACCCGAATTTGGAGTACATCCGAATACCATCTGGCGAGGACATAACAAAGATATCAAATTCACTCTTGTTCATATGATCATAAACCATCTTCAGGAGCTTAGAGCCAATGCCCTGTCGTTGATGATCCGGAGTCATAGCTATTTAAGTGTGCGGGATATTCGACGTTTCGCACGAGCGCATCCACGTCCTCGATTTCAGCAGGCGACAAGGAAAATGCCATTTAATGCTGGCTTGAGAAAGAAGCTCTGACCTGTGTTGAATGCTTCGCGCACAGCAAAAGAAAAAGAACAAGAAGCTTCTATATATCTGATTCAGCTAACGACAATATGACAAGGTGCGGAAAATTCTTGGTAGCGGAAAAGGAAATTCGACTGTTTCAACATGCACTGCAGGTTAATTACGTATAGGGAGTGTTTCTAACTAGTAGCTTTAAAGTGGAGATAAAATAATCTCTTTTTCCCTTCATGTCTTTTATTACTGTAATAGTGATATTTAAAGCCAATGGCTTGAGTTATCGAGCAACATATCTGAACCAAGCCATTGCTATTATTTTAGCCTCTCGAATTCCTTCTCTCGAGCAATGTATACAGACTCCTAAATATTATTCCAAGTGGATCGAGATGCCTTTCGAAATCAATCCCATCTTTCACATCAGGTCTAGGCCTCTTTAGAGTGCTGTTGAATGCCATATTCTTCACTTATTATATGTTCACAAGGACAGAGTTTCACTTATCCCCAATTTCATGTCCACTGCTCTTTGACATTAGCTATCCGTCTAAAGCTCGGAGAATGACATGCCTGTCATCCTGTCCGGACAGGTTTTCCCATTCCCATACAATTCACCTATCCAGGGGTGCTAACACAATCAAAATTATACAAGGCGTGCAGAGCCAAGCCAACCTCTCAACTCTCGACCCGTGCATAACAATATTGAGACAATGAATGTAGTTATGTAACAGTAAATTGGACTCAATATTGAAGAGACTTTCGTCAATCCGGCTGCACTGCTGGTTAGCTCGGAGGCCTTTCATCTCTTAATAAAGTCACAGACAGAATACCTGCATTTCAACAGGCCGCTCTATGTTTCTCTTCTTGCATTTAAGTCCCATTCTCGTTCTGAGTGATTTACAGCCATACCCCCTTGCTACACATCAAAATGGGCCTTACATCCATGATTTCCCGGCTTCTAGTCGGGATAGTGACAATGGTATCCTTCATGGGAGCAACTAACGAACAGGATTTTGCACTTGATGATATTGTCATCCGGGATATCTGTATCCTTGGCGGTGGATCCACAGGCACATATGCGGCAATCAGCTTGAAGGACAAGGCGAAAAGCGTGGTAGTTGTTGAGCGGAATAGAGTCCTAGGTGGTCACACTGAAACGCTCTACCTTGGCAACAACCAGTACATCGACTACGGTGTGGAGGGAGTTTTCAACGACGAGCTAAGTCGAATTTACCTGACACGTCTGGGAGTAGACCACAAACCACTCGTGCCAAGCACCCAGACCACTGAATATGTCAACTTCAAAACTGGGAAGAAAGTGCCTCCTCCGTCTGGGATACCTTCTGTCGTGGAGGCTGCAAAGGTGTACCGCGCGGCTATCAAAAAGTTCGGTTATCTCAAGGACGGGCTGTATAACCTGTCTTACCCCGTTCCCGAGGAGCTTCTGCAACTTTTGGCGACTTTGTGGACAAGACCGGTATCCAGGGCGCTCTCCAAGCCGTCAAGATATTTGCCCATGGTGCTGGAAACATCCTACAAGCTCCGCTCCTCCGTGTCCTTCAGCTCTGCGGTCTCCCCCAGGTCGATTCGCTCCTTCAAGGTGGATACATTACGCCGAAGAATGGCATGTCCGAAGTCTACAACAGTGTCTCAGAAATCCTCGGGTCCGATGTCCTTTACCAAACTAGTGTGATCGAAACTGAACGATCAGACTTTTGTATCAAGATCGTCGTCCAAAGTGCCGACGGCGCCCGCAAACTCATCAAAGCCAAGCAGCTTCTCATCACATTTGTCCCGATTATAGAATCTTTAAGCGGATTTGACCTTGTCATTACGGAGTCTTCCCTCTTCTGGAAATGGGACTGGGTCAACTACTACGTTGCCGTCGTAAAGAACACAGGCATCCCAAATGCCACGACGCTCGTCAATTCTGACCCTTACAACACCCCAGGGAATCTCCCGCTCCCGCCATTCCAGTTGGAATTGCGATACTCGGGTGTAGACGGATACCTAGTGAGCAAAATCGTCGGTAATGACACTTTTACCGCTCAGCAAGCAAAGGACCTTATACTTTCTGATCTTCATCGGATGGCAACAGCAGGGACTTTTCCAGGTGGTGATCCAGAGATTGTCATGTTTGGTATCCATACGCCAACTACGCTGTCGGTTTCCAATACTGATGTTCGGGATGGATTTTATAAGAAATTATATGCGATCCAGGGTACCAAGAATACGTTCTATACTGGGTTGTCATTTTGTTCAGATTATTCGTCCTTATTGTGGGCGTATACTGAGACTATTATTGGGGAGATGGTGGCTTCGTCGCCTAGTACTTGTTCGCTCTGTGTCCAAGGGTATGATTGACTGGTTCTGATATTTGAATTGGAATTTATTGTCATGTTTATGTTGGTGTTCGTCTTGTGTGAAAGACGAGGTTAAGAGCAACGGCCCGATTGGATCTCTAAGGGTTAATATATTTGTCCGAATGCATAGGCTAGTGTAGTGATAGATATAATTTTCCCAATGACAGGTTCACAGGATATATTCAAGACTAAGTTTTAATGAAACTAGTAACCGTAACATTTTATTGGACTCAACTTTGCAAGTCAAGGACTTTCGAGCTTCGTGCAAATAAAGCGAAGGTTCTGCAAATTCAAGGTTACTTCCCCAAATGTATATCTTGCGGGAGGATATTAAACTCAGGGGTTTTTGCTGCTTGAACTTTGTTCGTACTACATATAAGTACATTAGTAGAGTATTTTAGTACAATAAGGAGCTGACTGAGAGAAAGCAGTTAAGTGAAAGGTTGGAATTTTCTAGGTGCTTGCAACACCCGGCTGTCAGGATATTTCCCTTCTTAGTAGATCTAGGGCAAGATCTGTAGATCTTCACTGATAAGGATACGAGTCAGGCGTAAGGAAAGCTCGGCAGGTACTGAGTAATGTGGATCTTGAATAGAGTTTATCTGTTATTTGAAATACTTTCCTGCATGCAAAGAAGGACGTCCCTCGCTGCGCATAATGTTGCCAAGCGTGCCCCTTGCATAGACTCTATCCTTCGCCGTGCTAGTAGATTTTTCCTACACATTTTGAACAGTGCTATATTCATTTATGGGAAGTGACGCGCCCTCGCGTCTGAAGTAATTCAATGTGATTGTTCACTATATTACACACCGCAAGGATATATTCCTCGTTACTGATATATTAAACACAGCGCCCTGAACCCGAGTAATGGCCGTAGATGGTATATGTTTTCCCGCCATATCAAACAGCCCAGAGCCTCCCATAAACCACATATTGTCAAGATATCCCACGATTTGACATGATCACCACCACCAAATAGACTGAAACGTCTCACTAGAACACTTATAACCACAACGCGTCGAACCCAGCCTTAACCTCGACTCACAGAAGCGGCGACGGAAGTGAAATTAGCGGACCCGACACGAGCGGGGAGTCGCCAGTGAGAGGACCAACAGTCACATTTGCCTTCTCCAGAAGGCTACCCAAGCTTGGCCTCTTGCTGTTATCTTCATTGTTGCTGTCCTTGAGATCCATAGAGGGAGAATGGTCATCGTAGGATACTGTGGCGGTGTTACGTGACTTGTCGATGTCATTGTCGCCAACTGTGGTCTTGTGGATATCTGCTTCGCCGTTTGCAGTGCCATTAACGAAGCGGCCCCATGTTGGGAAGGCGATAGCCGTTGCGGAGAGGGTAGCAAGGATTGTGAAAAAATGCATGGTTGGGGAGATTATGGTGGTATAATAGATAAGTGTAGGAGATTGAAGGAATGGATCTCAAGTTGGATGAGAATTATTGTGGGCGCACCAGGCGCAGATGTCGTTATAGAAGAAGCAATTTTTAGAAGTGTTTCGTTACACAGAGGATGCTTTTATATGATGAGTCTTTCTAGAAGATTGGCTTAGCTTGAATACTTGGCAATCTTAGGCATGTTGTTGTGGCTGCCTCCTTTGACATCCACAAAGCTTCCGTGTATTAAGCACTTTGAGGAAAGTTAAAACTGGTTTGAGAGGATGTCAGAAGCTTACTTTGGATCTGAATTTACTTTTATTTTACTGTTTGTTTGCTATTTCGTTGGATAGGGGAGCAAAGCTTGGGCGAAGAAGGATATATCTGAATCAACGAGACAGATCGGTCAGCGTAAGAGATTTGGTGTCTTAGATCCGTCCAAGCTAACAGCGGCATGCAATTCCAGTGTAGGGAGATCCTACTAGGGTTCATGGGTGAACGTGACAGGGGAGTAGGATGCAAGGGATGCTGCGGAATGGCTTTCGCACTTTATCCACTAAGAGAATCCGTTTCTCAAGAATGTCAGCCAGTATAAAAGTATGCTGCGAAGGGAAAAAATGCTAAACGGGATAATTCCAGTGTCTGACTAGCAAGACATATGTCCCTCCTCGTGGAACAATCCAGCAATCTGATTTGAGGTTATTTGTTGATCAAGCTGTCCGTCACCTTTGACTGCCCAAGTGAGTTGCTGTCCCAATATAGCTTGACAATTAGCGGAAGTAGAAATGAACCACTCTCTGATATAGGCAATACCCATTCTTTTCTGCTAGGCATTGGGCTAGTAGTGATCCACACTGTCTCATCTTTCATCCGAATAGAGCATGCTGGAACAAGCGACACAAGTACTATTAGTGGTGGGATTTGCATAGCTTACATGCCATTTTGGATCCATGCACACGAGACGCGTGGTGGCGCGCTTTTTGAATTGTGCTATTACCGAAAGATGGGCAATCAACGTGTAGGCCCGGAGTAAATGCTCTTGGATGGAAATAAAAACAGCTCAGCCCTTGCTGAATATGTCCCCCATTCTAAATTAGAATTGAAGGGTAATCTTATCAATAAACATAAGCTTTAGACTGCCCGCTTCGCCGTAGCTTCCTATTTAAAATCACATAGTACACGTGCAGCACAATGCAGGAAACACAGACCAAAAAAAGTAAAGCAGCATTCGTCCAATGGCCCGTGGGGTATCCCCTCGTAGCCTCATTTGCCTTGTAAATCCATACCCCGACGATCTGACCCGGTGCACCAAAAGAGATGTTGAGCGCTATCGCCAGTCCGGCTCCAGCAGTGGAATGAAGGTTGGAAGATAACCAGCCAAGAAGTGGTGGAATGCACGAAAATGCGCCGCTGGCCGCCATAATTAAGCAGCCATACCGACTCTGCGATAATGTTAGATGCTTAGTTTTTCTCCGCATGGGATTAGCCCTACCTGATATGCATCTGCGGGTAAGACGGCAGAGGCCAAAAAGCCTACAGCACCGATACATGAGAATACCGCTGCGTGGATTCCGCGTCTGTTCCGACACGAAGGTTCAGTTAGCGTATATTTCGCGTTCAGTCTACTGGGTTAGCATACGCGTTGAAGTGATCGGCTGACCATGAAACTGCGACCGTCACTACATATGCAACGGCATAAGGTGGGACAGTCATCAGTTGGGCTTCTAGATTCTCGTATCCCAGCCCGGCAGTAATGGATGGGGTAAAGAGTGAAAGACTGGAGAAGGGAGTTGAGATGCCAAAATAAATCTACTACATATTAGTAAGTGTTAGGAAAGCAAGCATAGGACACATACCGCGTAATGGCCGTATAATCGCCAATCAGTCAGCACAGTCTTTGCGTCTGACCAGCTCATCGTTTTGGCGCTGCTCTTTGAGCCTTCCAATCGGAGTCTGTGCTTTGCCAAGTTGAGCTCTGCAGTGTTCAGCCAGCCCGCTGTTTCTGGATAGTCTGGTAAGGAAAACCAGACAAGGATCGCTGACGCGCACGATGGAGCGCCTTCGATTATGAATAGCCAGCGCCAGGCCGACAGGCCATGGGATCCGTTCAAATATCCAACTCCATAAGCAATAGCCCCACCAAACGCGCCGGCTAGTGTAGCAGAGGCGAGGATTAATGCAACACGTATAGAGCGCTCTGAGACGCGATACCAAAACGTTAGGTAATATACGAGTCCAGGGAACAGCCCAGCCTCAATGACTCCGAGCAAGAAGCGAATACCCGTAACATCCGCAAAATTGCGAGAGCCACCCAGACCCATTGTGATACCACCCCATGAAAACATGAGGAAGGCAATCCACCTCTAGGACAGATTAGCGAGCCATTGAGGAAAGCAAATTAGATGGTAAATACATACGCTTGGCCTCAACTTCTTCAGCAAATAGTTTGAGGGCACCTCAAACAGTCCATATGCGACGAGAAATACCATCAATGCAATCCTAAAGATGGCACAGTTTACATATGCCCAAACAATTCAAAAGACACAGTACATACGTGTATTGATAATTGCTCATATTTGTCTCGGTGAGGAGATCGTTGCCAGTATCCTTGTTCAAAACCTTGGCATTTCCTGGAGTCAACAACGCTTAGTTTGGTCTTTCAACGGGCCTACTACTCATTCGCATTCTTACCAATATTTGAGCGGTCAAGGTAGCATAGTAAATAGATGAATGCCGACAAGGGAACGATGCGTAGGTCTTGTTTCCATACGAGAGCCTTTTCTGCGGCAGTGTCATAAGCTGATGCCCCTTCCAGTCTGTTCGAACTATCCTGAGCCACAGTCAACACCATCTACTACTCTCTGTCGGCAAGCACTGTTACCTACGTGGATCCCATTCTCAACATCCTCCACTTCATGGTCGTGGGGTTTTTCATCTTGTTCTGCCATGCCTCTCAGATCAGAGCGAGAGTATGGTGAGTCGGGTACCCTCATTGTTTTACAGGGCTTGATCGTATAGGAAACGGGCCCAAGAAACTCGGTAAAAATTGGTGATAAAATATGGCGTACTAGAAGTTCAAGCCTTATGAAGTACTTCAAAGGTAGCCTGACTCAGGTTTTGACCTCGTCGGCGTCGGCGGCCGTCACCGACGGACAATGTCCGAGGCCACATAATTAGGGCTTCGCTTCATTTCCACCGCTGATTGAATCTGGAGAAAACGCGGGGTAAACGCCACTAGCGAAGAGCCGGGCCCTCGGCATTGGTGTATAACGTCCCCGCAGCGACGATTCATTGTGTCCGGCTTTTCGGACTAAAACCCGCCGGCTTTACTCACCGAGAACAACGGAGTCCCGTCACATTTGCACACTCCAGTCGGGCGCCCGTAGGCGACATTAAAACATGCATGCTTGCGATAGATGCCATCGGCGCAAATCAAAATGCGACAAAGTGCTACCGGCCTGTGGGCCATGCCAGAAAGCCGGGGTTGCCTGCAAGTATGTCGATCGGACGAAAGGCCATCAGCAACTTCTGGAGAAATTGCAGCGTCGCTTGAAACAGGTCGAAGCTACCAATCGCGCCTTAGCGGCGAAACTAGCTAGCCATGCTTCTCCAGCTGCACAGAGTGAGACCAATGAAGATGGTAACGAGGTGGATTCAGAGATGCCCGCTCCAGATGATGCCCTTGGGGAAGCTACCGCTGGACGGCAGGAAACAGAAAGGGACGATAATGAGGTCATAGAAGAAGTCACTTTTCTATCCAGTGGGGCAGGAGGTGAGCAGCACTTCCTGGGCTCCGCCAGCGGTGTATTCCTTGCTAGCTTGGTCAGCTCGACTATGGTCAGCTCCCGGTCTCAGGGTACGCACGAAAGGGATACACGAGGAAGATCGAGTAGATTTCAACCAGTGTCACCTCTTACTAATGTCTCTTGTGAGGCTCCGGCATTACCTGCAGAGCAGGTCGCGCGTAATCTACATCGTGCCTACTTTGAACATGACCATCTCTGCTACCCTTTCCTCCATCGCGAGACCGCCCTATGCGCATTAGACCAAGCCTATCAGGACCCCTCCTTCTTGGAACAAAATGCCTTTGCTTCATTTGAATTTGATATGATCCTCGCTATAGCCACCGCTAGTGTGCACAAATTTAACATCGAAGCACTTCCTGATGCGGATGCATATCAAATACGGGCAACACAGAGACTAAACGAGGTAATGCGTGATGGTGGTGTACAAGCACTTCAAGCGCTCCTGTTATTATGTCAATACAGGATGACAAACTCAATCCAGGATACATCAACAAGTAAGTAAGAGAGTTTTCAAAGTTCTAGCTGATTAATCTGACTTTCGCCAGGCCTATGGCACATCGTTGGTGTTGCTTCCCGGATGTGCTTCGAGCTGGGACTGCATCGGGAGCAGACATACCGGCTGACCGAGACCACAGACACACGTGACAAAACTTCATATGCAGCCATACAGTGCGAGATTAGTCGCCGATGCTTCTGGTGTGTTGTTGCGATGGATAGGTACGGACAACTCCGTCTATGTTGGGTATAGAAACTGACATCATCCAACTAGGATCGTAAGCATTACATTGGGAAGACCTCTTGCCATACACCTGCAGGATGTAGAGGTCGCCCTTCCGGACCCTAGCCTTGACACTGCCTTCGATCGTGATAATATAAACTTAAGACGCCAGTCCTCCTCATCCTTTTCCCGCACGGCGTTGTTTGTTCACATTGTCCGCTACCGAATAATCTGTGGCGATATATTGTCTGCCTTACACAACACATCCGGTCGAACACAGAGCGACGCTGCATCTACTTTGGTGGCTCGAGATAAACTTGCAAATGATCTTGCTCAGTGGCATCATGAAACCGCGGCATTGGCACTTCCTGAAATAGACCTGTCGAGCCCTCTTTTAGGAGACCAGTCTAGCTACCGTGCTCGGGAATGGTATGAGCTATTGTATTACAATGCCCTCCTTATGCTGTATAGACCATCACCAGCGCTACCATTTTCATCTCGTCAGGACGCAGGTGTCCTACAATCGATTTTCGTCGCCGCGAAACAGTCCATCACATTATATTCGCTCCTCCACCGCTCTCGTCGTATCAACTACACTTGGATAACTCTCCATTCTGTTTTCATGGCCGGTCTATCCTACGTCTATGCCGTGGGTAGACATTTCCGAGCTTCCAAGCGTCGGGCCCCCGGCAGTACATCCTCCCTCCTTCAAAGTGATCCCACCATAATTGAAATAGTGCATGACTCAAGGGCATGCTCGAATGTATTAGTCGGCATCTCTGAGCGGTGGAATGTGACGAAGCATTGCCATGACGTCTTCAATCGCCTGACCGATGCCATGCTTGCGGACACCATTGAATATCATTCTCAAAGCACTGGGCCGGCTTCAGCCCAACCGAAGTCAGCAGCGCTTGGACCTGGCGAGCCATTATTACCGGTAGATAACACAGCCGTCAGCACCACACCGGGCATCGCACCACTAGCTTCCTGGGACATAAGCGATCCCTCCTCGGACTCCCTGGGCGTCGACTCCGTTTTACGGGAATGCTTCGATGACCTCCGGCGCTTCCAGATGCTAGAAGGGCATGGAGATGACCCAGTCGGACGGCTATTTCACGATTGGTTAGGAGAGATCGGCGACATAGACATGAATCTACCTCCTATGTGGTGAGGATATAATCTGTATCAAAACATCATATTGATCTATGCAGTCTATATATTTCCTTGGCACGCCATGTTCGCAGTCAATTAGATCCAACCTCTTTCTAAAAACTTCTTCGGAACGTCCACCACTCGACTTCTCAAGTATTCCCCTATCCCTTTACCCAACCCATCAATCCGACTGGAACTAGCAATTCCGCCATCTAAGAAGTCTAGCACCCTAAAGTGGACAGCCAACAAATTCGTAAACTCGCATCGTTCCACATGAGGCTCATTCTCTCTTTTTGGCCAATCCTCCCCAAGTAGCTCCTTGAATCGATCCACTGTTAAGAATGATTGCAGCCATGGGTACTCGTCAGAGTTTCGGACAAAGAAGCCCACATTGAAATTATCCCCTTTGTCTCCTGAGCGGGCGTGAACTATACTGCCCAATGGAGTTGCTTCCGTGGCGCCGAACTGGGTTAAAGGTACAGGATCTTTGGTCTCGTAGGAAGGTCTTTGGATCGGATATCTTCTCGTTGTTGGAGCAGACGGTGCATCCTGTTGGATGCCGTTGGAGAGGGTGATTCGATGGTGTATAAGATCAAGGGGAATTACTGCTGGAAAGATTTCCATGAATGGCTTTGCATCCATCATCCGAAAGTCGAGGTTCATATGGTACCCTTTTCTCTATTAGACCTTCGCTCGTTAGATATATGAGGCAGCATACCAGGATAGCTTTGCATCCGTAGAGCATATATCAGTGTCTTAAATCTTTCCGCTAAGATATCCTCCATATTCCTTGCTTGCGCAAAGACTCGTAGAAATACTATACCCGCCTGTTGACTAGACGGGTTAATGACAGATGACCCATAGAGTTCAATGGATAATTTGCAAAAGTTGTGACCACAGAGGGCATGATCGAGTTGATTCCGAAGCATCTCTGCTTTCTCGTTCACGTCCAGACCATTGATGTAGAATATCGCTTCTGCTTGATAGCCTCCCGGGGCTGCAATCATGGCTTTTGTCGTTGGTGGTGGCGGTTGTCCAATGGCACCACAAACTCTGACACGATCGGGGCCGACTTCATCTATGAATACATTTCGCAGGTCGGCTGCGACGTCTGGATTAAGATATAACTCCCCTTGTAGCTCGTAAAGTAGCTGGGCGATGGTGTTGAACTTAGTCACTGCTCCACCATAGACTTCACACTTAGTGATTATGCAACTGCCATCGGGACTAATTTCAGCGATGGGGAAGGAAAGGTCGACAAGGTTGGGAAGCAAGGGCTTGAAGCCGGAGAAGTTGGCACCTGTGACATACGGGCCACACTCAATGAGGTCTAGGTCAATTGCGGTAAGTAAAATTTCAGTAAGATCAAGCAGGGGACCATACATACGTCCAGCAACCAGTGCACCAGCAAGCTCATCCCAAGCGTCTCGCTGCCATCTATACCACCACGCCGCAGCACCAATGACTGGCGAAGCATCCGTGACACGACCACATATGACAATGTCTGCGCCTGCATTTAAGGCTTCCACGATACCCCAAGCCCCAATGTATGCCACAGCGCAGTGTGGCTTCAATGGCCAATCCTTCAACTTCCAGTCGTCGTGGTCCAGATGATGCAAGTCCTGGAAACCAGGCTCCTCCCTCTGGATTGGCTCCGAGATATCGTCTCCTAGTACTGAAGCCACTATTACTTGGCTATGCCCCCTCTCTTTGCATAACGCGCAGACCTTCTGCATAAGGGATGATGTGTTCAACGCCCCAGCATTCGTGACGACTTTGATATCCTTTTCTACAACGATATCTAGGCAGTCGCTTAACTGGGCGAGAAAACCAGGCTCATATCCCAAATCCGGATCTTGTGATTTTGTTATCGCATTCCATGCAATGTTCATTTCCGATAACCAGTCTCCGACGATGACATCGACATTGCCATGCCGCGCCATCCGCAACATTGCCTGGGGGTGGTCGCCAGTTGCACCGGAGACATTGCCGATGCGGATGGGGCGTTTGTCGAGCATTATCGATTCTGTTCCTTTTTCCCTTGCTGAGTGTATAATCCTACTTAAAGGATGGCAGGAGGCGTGTAGGATCTAGAGCACTCTTAATTGAGCTGACCTCTGCATCGGCCCAAAAGCCCACGCAAATAAGGTCTCCGATGTTGCGACCAAACAGTGAACAAAGACTCCCAAGCTGGTCGGGCTCAACTACACCGACCTGATATATGTAATTGTATTGCTCACTGTAGGTGTCCAACGTTAGATCATGTTCCGCGGTTTCCGTTCCGGATACTATTGTCGGCTGGCGGCGCCGACGGCCGATATATCGGGTCCTACACCATGGATCATCCCATTTAAGGTTCCACATCACCTTTTTCGAGATTCGACCGGTAGATTATCCGCCCACAAATATGACTCGTGAGACTTTGTTGATCTTCCCAGGTGGGGAAGTCATTCTTCTGAGTAATTCATATCCCTCAGGAGTTAAAGAACTCCGTTTTGCGTTAATGTTATGAGTGCAGGCCATCGCATCTAATTTCCCCTGTTTCTTACAATGAGAGCTTTATTTATATCTTGTGTATTTACAGCCCTAGAAGTCGTCAAGGGCATCCCGCTGGAGCGGCAACAGAAAGTTGATTGTGCAAGTCTCGCTGGAGCCCAGATTGACCATGCGGCACATATCCATCACGCACAAAATGTGCCTATAGGAGGGCTCACACTATCCAGTAATGGAAGTCCCGTCAAAAATGAGCTTCCTCTCTGCCATGTTCAAGGAAACATCAACTACATGGCTGGCGGGGATGCTACGCCTGACCCAAAAGGGAACAACACCCTTACCTGGGAACTATTCCTTCCAGACTGGTCTCATTACAATGGACGTTTCCTTGTCGTTGGTAAGAGTTAACCAACTATGTCTAAGTTGGAGTACACTAATCGAGGCTCTAGGAAACGGAGGCTTCGCAGGTGAAATTGATAACACCACCATGCTCACAAACCTCAATTCTGGCTTCGCAGTCGCGGGTTGTGACAGTGGACACCCACTATTCGAAAGTGAAGGCAGTGGACCTAACGACTCTGTACCGTTTTTGGACGATATCGCGAAGGTGAAAGCCTGGATCCACAATTCAATAGCCATGACCACCAATGTCACTAGATCCATCACTACAAACTATTATGCTGAGCAACCGGCCTACAGTTATTTCTGGGGCTGCTCAACTGGCGGTGCCCAGGGTTATGCACTTGCGCAGTACCATCCTACCCTGTTTGACGGGATCTATGCTGGAAGTCCGGGAAATTGGTATAGTCACCTGATACTGAGCTTCCTCTGGAATGGACTACATGCGACTGGGGAGGGATTTATGAGTCAGGATGCTTTGAATTTCATCACTAATAGAACAGTGGCTGCCTGTGATGAGCTGGATGGAGTCAAAGACGGGTTGATTGAGAACCCGTTAAGGTGTAACTTTGATATCAAGACACTGGAGTGCCACCCCGGTCAGACTGCCATCAGCAACAATAAGACTGTATGTCTGACTCCAGCCCAAATTCAAGCGGCACTCCAGATTTATGCCGGGCCGAAGGATCAACGCACCGGAAAGCAAATCTATCCCGGCTTTGACCTGGGCTCAGAAAACGGTTGGCTGGCTCAGGAAATATCTCTTTATTCTGCATACGCGGCCCCTATTCTCCGACAGCTGGTCTTCAAAGACACAACGTATAACGTCACATCTTTCAACTGGGGCTCTGATGTCGATTACCTAGACAACACCGCATCACCGCTCATCGATGAAACCTCTCCTGATCTGTCGGCGTTCAGTCAGCGAGGAGGCAAGTTAATCACGGTTCAAGGATGGGCAGATCAGTACAATGCAGCCACGTGGCCAATCGAGCACCTGAAAGAGATCCAGTCGACTTTGAAAGGGCAAGATGTCTCTGATTTTATCCGGTTGTTCATGGTTCCCGGGGGTGGGCACTGTGGGGCCAATTCAGCGTATAGTCATGTACCAGCCACTTACCATGGTCTCGATGCTTTGTTGCCGTGGGTGGAGGATGAGATTCAGCCCGGGGAAATCATAAGCTCTGCACCTCCTGATGGGTCGAATACAACTAGGAAATTGTGCGTATGGCCGAAGGAGGCGAGATTTCTTAATGGAAGTCCGAGCGATTGGCAGAGTTACACATGTGTTTAGGTACCATGGTCGGAGGTATATCGCTCTTTTCATTCTATTCTTGTTTACTGGTTCCATGGTTGGGAATATATCGCAATTGGTAAAAGATAACTCCCTTCCGACACTCCCCCCACCCTTACTGTCCCTCATGATACCACTCACTTTTCTAAAATGTATATTCAAGGCTGATCATCACTGCCAAGAGCCTGGTATACTTTCTGTTCCCCGGGAGCTGTTTCACAAAATTCTCATGTACCACAAATGTCCAAAGCGAGAATGAAATAGTGAGGCCCGTGCTCCTAAAGGGAGAAGAGTTGCTTGACAAAGAATAAACTGTGTTACCTTCGGCATCCAGTTCAGTATGGATCAACTGGTCTTTCTTTGCTGGCATTGCTTGGCGCGGCCACCAATGGAGTTCGTTTCGTTGCCTGATTTGCCTAGTTCCTTGAGAATCTGCTTACCAAAAGGGTCTTGCCCACTGTTAACAAGGATTTCCATATAATGCTCAATGACTTCTATAAATGAAAGTAATTTCGGCAGAATCTAGAATACCTACTTCCTACTCGGAAATTGACCGCTATTCCCGAGCCGCGCTTCACAAAGAAAGTACGCAGGGTTTCTTCTCATGCGATCAGATAACCCAACGATGAAGGTATCTGGCTTTATAACCCAACACCCTGTCGAGATAATTTACAAAACGCCCTCGATCAACCCTATTTTCCTCTCTTCGAAGTACTGTCGGTCACTATCTTCCACACCGCAGACATGTTTCGAACTTATATCCTCATTACTTTCTATCTCTCGGCTGTAGCTGTCAGTATAAGATTTGGACCCGGAAGCCAAGCCGGCAGCAGTGGAACATGGGGAGCTTATGAAAATACAATCCAGTCGTCCACCCGCCAGGTACACGACCAATGCGTTGATGTTAAGATACTACCGACAAGGAACATAAACGCAGCACCACCAGAGCCAAACAGAGGTGGAGCCAACAGAGCTCCTCAACCTGGCTCAAACGCCATAGTTCCAGAGCCAGTATATGGACAACTTGCGCCGACCACGGGCGAGCCACCCGTACCTCCCAACACACCCATGAAACGCGAACCTGTACCGCCGCCGAATGGAGCGGCACCCCCTGCCAGCAACGGCAATCAACCAGCCGGAAACTCAAATACACCACCACCACAGCTCCCTCGAGCAAAACTGTTCGGTAATTGTAAATCCGGTGGTAGGGATGCACGTCCTACAGAAGTGGTCTTGGATAATTGTCTTGGTTGGGATACTGTTAGCGAGGCATTGATCGCTTTATCGAAGTATGTATATCTCCATGCTCGCGCTGTTCATGTTTATAGTTAGCTGGGTTTGTACGTCATGGATACTAAGTACTACATACAGTGGACAAGGGCTTGCGAGAGGCGGTTGTTGGGGCTGTGAATATATCAAGATCTCTCAGGACAGGTACCGAATCGACTGTTGGTGCGATAATGTGGTCCGGCGCCCTTTGGAATATGTTGCTCGGGGATCACAGCGACGGGCGGCTAAGATCTCTTTTAATCAAGGTAAGTTTCGAATGAATGTTGAGCTGATTTCAAGCTAACAGACCATAGATGGGGTGTTTCAATTAGTCAATGGCCAGCTCGCCTGCCCTGCACAAAGGTCTTGAAAGCGAGGTTTTCACTCTGCCATGAATGGTGATTGATATGATTTAGAGTTGGAAGCAAAAGGGGACATTGAACATTTTCCGATGACCTCAACCAGCTATAGAATGCTATCATACATATTGATCTTGTTACCCGCCTATCTCACATTAGGGCTAATGTGACTGTACGAGCATTTAACCACTCCATTGGGTCAGAAGCTTATACACTCTAAATAGCTTCGCGTAGCTAACGAGCTCGAAGACAAACTTGATTTGCTTATAAGTGGATATAGCCCGTTGAGCGACTTGCCGATCAGAAGAGCAGCACAGACCTGGACCACATGCTCAAGCTTCTAGCCGTACCGTTAGCCTATGGGAGGACTAAAATAATTGGACGTCTTCTCCAAACGGCCCCCAATATCAACCGATACGCTTCTGGGAAAGGATCAGCGTGCTTTAGTCCTCTTTAATCTCTGCTAATTAAATTAAACTCGCCAAGGCAGTCACGGTCTCGATTTGATTCAGGGACCAATGTTAATCCTGCGAAATCTCACTCTGGACCGTCCAGGCGCATGTTGATTCTGAACTTCCTTACTTGTTCACCCTGATATGGCAAATCGAACCCGGATGATACATATTCTCCCTTTAACCACAAACTATGACCCACAAAATATTTGACCGGGCGGAAACGGTCGAACTGCTTTCAATTCCACGAGATGAAGAACCACTGGGGCCGAACTCGTCCAGCGAAGACGGAAAAGATCTCAGCGACCGGACAGGAGTCCAATCGACGCGAAAACACCGAAAGAAGCGCAAAACGGAAAACTGGAAACAGTCTTTATATCTAGGCTCGTTATCGAGTATTATCGTACTACTATTTAATGTTTCCTTTGTCGCCTGGGCCGTGTCGCATCATGATCTTACAGAAGATCGCGGGGTACTTTACAGCGGCGATTGTACCAAGACCAAGAGAATGAGTACTGGGATTCATTTGGTCATCAACATTTTAAGCACTGCCCTGCTCTGCGCGAGTTCCTATACTATGGTAGAGACATCGCTTCTTTCACCTGCAGGCATGGTGCTTGAGTCCTAACTCTAAGACAGCAATGCCTATGCGCCCCTACACGAAAGGACATTGACCGCGCACATCAGAAGAATCAATGGTTGGACATTGGTGTCCCTAGCATGCGAAATTTGTTTCGGATCTCGAAGATGAAACTCATTCTCTGGTTCATTCTCGCGCTATCGTCTCTCCCGCTTCACCTCTTGTATGTCGATTTATATTGCTCCACACTCTACCTTCTAGCAATCTACCTATCAGCGAAATTAACCGTAACAACAGCTACAACTCGACCATCTTCTCGACAATCACAAACCTCGAGTACGAAATCTTTGCAGGAAACAAGCCGTTCTCCGATTTCAACGCGAACAACGTCCGCCCACCTCACGATTTTATACACACGAATAACACCATGTATACGAATCCCTACTTCTCATTCTCAAGAATGCTCGAGAAAGGACTCCACAACCAGCTCTACCGTCTGGAAAATGCCGACTGCATGTCCGCCTACGCCACGAACTTCCAATCTGAATACGGCAGCGTACTTTTACTCACCGACGACTTTCACCCAAACGACACCGACTTTGACTTTCTAACGATTCAGGGAGCCTCTACTCCGGTAAAAGGAAACAATCCATACGCTTGGATGTGCTGCAATCAAACCGTATACGCCTGCGAGATGCAGACTCTATGCCGCGACCAACTTCCGGGGATCCGTGCTCATGTTGATAACTGGATAGTCGGTGGCTACCGCGTGAATTATTGCCTGGCGGAGAAAGTTCCTGGAAATTGCAAGCTAGAGTACAGTCTCCCTCTAGCTATTATTGTTATCGTTTTCAACATTGTCAAGGCGATCATCATTTGCGCCGTCGCTCTCACGATGACCGACCTGCCCATCCTCACAACCGGCGACGCAGTAGCTTCATTCCTCAAGACCCCCGAGACAAGAGATAGAGACCACTGTCTCATGTCCAAAGCCCTAGCCAAGAATCCAACCTCCAAGCCCCTCCCCTACAAAGCAAAGCCCCAAAGATGGGCCACCGCAGTCTCAAAAGTCCGATGGATCATCTGCATAATATGGTACGTAAACACCATATTCCCCCCATGGCCAAACACCCCTCTAACAAAACTTCACACAATAGCTACACAATCGCCATCGCAATCTGTATCGGCCTCCTCTGCTTCGGTCTCAGCCAAATCACCAACAAAGGCAGCCTCTGGTCCGGCCTCGGCATCACAAACACCGAAACCCTAATCAGCGGAAACGCCTGGCCCCCTTACCTCCTCACCAACACCATTATAGCAAACACACCCCAAATCATCTTCTCCGTACTCTACTTCGCCTCCAACAGCGTCCTCACAACCATGACCCTAGCCGCAGAATGGAGCAATTACGCCCTCCACCGAAAAGGTCTCCGCGTCTCCTCAACCCCACAGGGCTCTCAACGCACTACCTATTTCCTCTCTTTGCCTTATACATACGCTATCCCGTTATTGGTCTTCTCGACTGTGTTACATTGGCTCATATCCCAGAGTTTGTTCCTCGTTAATGTGGAAACATATGATATGCAACTAGAGCGGTTCCAGTTATTTGATTTCACGACGTGTGGATATTCCCCTGTTGCTATTGTTTGTGCCATTGTTGTGGGCAGTGTCATGGTCTTTTGTCTGGTTGGGTTGGGGTTTAGGAGGTTTGGGTCGGGTATGCCTGTCGCCGGGAGTTGTAGTCGGGCCATTGCTGCTGCGTGTTATCCTGGGGTTTCTTCGGCAGAGGGGGGTGGGAATGCGGTGGAGACTATGCCCCTGCAATGGGGAGTTGTATATCAGGGGACCGGGGATGGGGTCGAGGTTGGACGTTGTGGTTTTTCTGGTGGGGAGGCTGAGATGCCGGTGGATGGGGTGCTTTATCGGTGATTGGGTGTCTTTGTGTATCATTAGGGTTTGGTTTAAGGATGTCTGCTTATTTTGTGATTAGAGTTATGTTACTTTTACATATGCTTGGGTAGAGTTGGGAGAATTAGTTTGTTCTCTAGAATGGTATTGTAAATTGGAACCAGTTCCAGCATAAGCATGCTTTGGTTCTCAAAGTGAAAATGTTATATTCACCGATCGAAATAATGGATAGACTCACTGCCACGATATATCCATACCAATGTCCGTATACTCAATGAAAGCCCGACGGCCAAGAGAGAGATAGAAAAAAAAAAATCAAAAAAAAAAAAAAAGTAGAAAAGGTAGAAAGAAGGTACATACTGTAAACACAGTATATGAACAGGTGATAAGACAACAAGGTGGTATCCAAGAAAAATAAAATCCAACATAAAATCAGAACTCATACATATACAATCAAAACCGTCATAAACTGCGCAAAAGGTATTAGAACATATGAAACACACGTTTGCGTATGTACACCGTGTAACCAAGCACATTAGCATATTAATATATACAGGCCGCGAGAGAGTTGATCTCGTTCCACGAGCCCGAGAGGCGGATCAGACAGCCTCGTCTTTAATGGAATCAGGGGATCTGCGGCTCTTGACAAACTTGGGCCATGTATTAGTGAGAACGAGATACTTAATACTCTTCTCGGCGTCGTTAAAGACAGTCGGCCCGAAAGCCTCGGGGACTTCGCCCCAGAATTGCACGCGGTCGTCTGAGGACACTGGGTGGAGCTCGACCTGGGAGCCGTTGCCAAAGCTGGGTGAGGAAAGAGATTTCATGGGGAAACTGGGGGTATCGAAAGGAGTGACAGGGTCGACGACAGCGCGCTTCTCGCCGTACAGGGCACGAGCAGGGCCCTCAAAGATGTTTTCGAGCTTTCGGAGATCTTGGGAGGAGATGTTCACGGGAAACTCGGCCTGGCTGACGCTGATAAACTTGACGTAAATATGTAACGCGCGGTTGAACCGTTCGTGGAGCAACTCTTTCATGTTATTGTCCATAGGGTCGGTGTTTTCTCGGAGCGCCTTGGGTAGCGAGTTCTTCCATTCGGCGACGCTGGTGAGGAAGGCGACATTCTCCCCGGAAAAGTCGTTGAGGGCGGAGAATTTCTGGAGAGGAGCGGGGTTGCGTTCTAGGACGTGTTCCAGGGCGCCCATGGTTAGAATACTGTCGCGGGAGCCTGTGGTATCGACGGAGCCGTTGTGGGATTTCCAGCCGGACATCATGGAATCGACCAAGGTAGGGATGGAGTTGAGGGACCTGGCTTCTGAACCAGATTTCTTCATTTTTGACTCCCACTGCTCGATCGCGTTGAACGTTTCTTGGCGAAGGGCGTGGTGGCGCATCACCTCCCAGCAGGGAAGAAAGACGGTGAAAATTTCCATGACCCAAATGGACAGGCAAATCCTATAACACGTCAGAAAGTTGTTTTTCTAAATATACAGACGAAGGGCTTACCACTGTGGAGGAATCCAGTACTGGTTGACCACCTCCATGGCAGGAACATAGAGCGCGATGAGCCACATCGGGGTAGCGTGGAGGCTGCGTAAAATGTTAATGATAAAACCCTCTCTTCTTTACGTTTCATACTCACTTGGCGATAGCGCAGCCAATGGTCTGGACTCGCCAGCCTTGGGTATCATGAATATGGCGAGCTTTCCAGAGCACGAAGGGAGCGACAATCCAGGCCCAAAAAAACTGAAAAAACGCGGTGGGCCACCTAATCCAAGTTAGTATCAACGGAAATCGGGCGACCGCTTCACATCGGCATCCATGGTGTTCTTACCATTCCCAGCCTGTGCCCTGTTTTGCGGCCTGCTCCGATGGAGTACCCGTAACCTCGGTGCCGGGAATCCCCCAGGAGCTGTGCCACTTGCGAGAAATCACCCACAGCAGGATAGTGAGGAATATCTGAAAGGCCATTGCGATAGCAACGAGGATGAGGATCCTCTTGGTATACTCGAGTCGGCGGAAGCGGGCAAACAAGCCGCTTTTGGGTTTTTCATCGGGAACAGACTCAGTTATACGGCTACCATGGTGGGCAAATTGCCGCTGGTGCTTTGCGACGTGGAGGAAACGAGTGTTGGAAGCGTGGAATAGGGCTATTCCGCAACCCAAATAGGTGCCCATGATCCAGTACTGGGCGTCTCCCGGCATGATGGGACCGATCATAACTCCGAACTGGACCGATGCCCAATACAAATGAAGCAGTACGATGGCTGATAGCGACAGACCAAGGCCTCGAATTCGGAGAGTGGGCATGTTGCGATTGGCAATGAGATAGAGCATGCCCAGCACAAGGGCGGTCGTCCACACGCCGGCCCAGCATGCCCACCATATGCTCACCGGGGTGTATACGGCCTGCGGCTTAGTTTCCGGGGTGATTCCGAGTTCCGACCCCATTATGGTGGTGTTTCGCTGAAAGAATGGCTAAAGGAGCGTGGTGTAGTTGGGTAACGCTGGTCAGCGATCGCCAGTCAAGGGTGACAAGTTCGTGAGGATATCGAAGCCATGAAGGAAAGAACAAGTCAATGCACCTGCAAGGCAGCAGTTGGGCACATGGTTAACTTAATGGGTTTGCAGGATCTTAGATTGGCGATATCACTTGCAGATCGGTTCCAGGACGTGCATCCATAGTGACTCTCTAGGGCCATCTCATTGGAGGTGAGCTAGCCTAGATAGGAAGTCACAAAGGCCCACCCTTGGGATGATTCCTTGGTTTTTTAATCTCGACCCCCTCCGAACTAACGATCTGTGATTTGGAATTCATTGCTGGCCCACATCCCACGCTAAAATGTGATGGTCCATTTATCACGCTCAATCACCGAAACAAAGCTCAAAAACGAGCGTTTCTAGTGGAGACGTAGGATCAGAGGGATTATCACGAGCTGGCAGTCCGATCATCAGATAATAAACTAGGGCATAACTGTTAACATGCTTGATATAATGTGGTGTTTCTTGCACCACGTAGGGTGGGATCGGGACGGGTTCACTCGGTGATACCGACGGTGGTCCCGAACTAAAAAAGCTAATCCGCGGTCTGGGTTGGAGTAAGTGCCCCATTTCCACGTGAACTAAACCGATCTTGCACGATATCCCTTGCACGATGTCTTCATGCACGAATCATACAGTGGATTATGCTCTGGACCTGCCTACCTAGGCAGGAGTAGATCTTAACCGAGATGGTGCAATTCGCCGATGGACCAATGTCGTCTCTGCTTAAGGTTTTTACCTTAGTCAGTTAGATGAACCCTTGTAGCATCGCAATCTCGCCGTTTGCGACCTTTTTCGTTTGCTAATGCTGCTTCGCTTGAGTCGTCCCAAATCCTAGGCTCTTTTTTCCTTGAGATCTTTCGTTGTTTGGTGGAAGACATACTCTAAAATCTCGGCTACAGACCGGTTCATCTACTTTTTTTACATCGCTTCGGACTCTAACAACGCACCTCGGCAATACCCAGTTACCAGTATTCCGGACCTTGTAGGTTCATGGCAGGGGTCATAATTAATTAATCTACCCACTAAAAATATAGCCGATCGGGAATGATCAGGAGGGATTCAAGATAGGTACCTGCGTCCCGTCTCTAGTGTACACTGTACGGAGTAGACAATCAACATAGGGCGCACGGTCGCACGTGGACATGGCGCTGTAAGGTACGGACCGTGAGATTGGATTTATAATTAATAGAATCCTTCCGTAGTATCCGTACGTACATCTAAGTACAAAAGAGTGAACGACCCATTAACCCGAATGCCCACCCCTAGCGTCTCTTGGCATTAGGGCTTGAGGTTTTTAAATGGCAATGGCTAGCTGAGCGGTGTGACCAAGTGGGGGTGGGAGACAACTTAAGTTAGTGGAGCTGGCAGCCGGTAAAGAAAAACGGGAGCTTGGAATTTAACTATTGTCTCCTGTCTCACCCCAACGTTCCGCATTTTCCAGTTCTTGAATCTTGAAAATTGAGACAGTCGCCGATCCTTACGGCATCGAGTTCGTGTCACGTGATAGGGTTAGGTTGATGTCCATCAACAAACAAAACCAATTCTGGAATCCTGATTCTCGAGGCCATTATAATTTGGCCGTAGGCCCGGCACAGCTTCGGTCTCGTCTTTACCGATGAGTAGGCCAAAACCAAAAAGTAAGTCATGATAGTAATGTAGTAGAACCTGAAACGATCGTGAGTGGGTTTGCGGGTCTTTTATTGGCAAAAATTCTGCTAGTCCCGTCTTAATATGGTTCTTGATATGATTTAGGAATATACAACGAGCTACTTGCAAGGGATCGGGATATTCAGTGAATATATTGCTAAATAACCTCATATCACTACCCAAGTAGGAAGCGGGCAGAAGCTGGAATCGCCACTGTGGCTCAACTTGTCCCACCAACGCTCTTCTTGCAGTACGGTATGACGACATCTGGTGGAGTGGAAGGATCAGCAAGCTCAACTCGGGAGCATTTCTCAGGGGCCAAAATGATCAACATCTGCAACTTGAAAACAAGAAAACTGTCATTCTCTACTCCGGGATAACTTCTGGAAAACTACGGTGGATTTGATAGAGTACTTGAACGAGCTACACTTTAGCTTGAGAGGATTTTCTCCGCTGAGCTAGAGCAGCACATTCTGGTCGCTGAGTGCATCGTTCATGTACCGAATATATCAGACTATCATTGCCCTTGTGTTAGCCGCTTTCTGCAAGGGGAATAGCTGCCTATATGATCACCTCGTTATCACTATCACGCTCACAGTTAATTAAAGTTATCATCCTGCCGTAGGAGATTTTAGCTCCAATCTCTGAGTCTGGGCCCAATACATAGCTGCTGAATCCGTGCAGAAGAAAGACCTAAACTTTACAAGGATGCACTAGCTGCGAGACATCCCGTCGGATATAGGCCGAGGATAGAGTGAGCCATGTGGTAAGGATAGATGGGGTAAATCGGTGGGTAGTCGAGTAAGAAAGGAGACAAAATCAGGGGGTTCTAAGTCACCGAGGCGGAGAAAGCCCTAAGTTCTGACCGAGTCCGGGTAATGTGATTGGGATTTGTTGTTGATAACGCGGGATATTACGATTGAGAAGGAATAGCATCCCTGCCGCACTATATGCAAGGCTTAGGGTTAATAACAATAGTCATACTTGGCCAAAGGATTTGTTGGTTTTTCCCGACTGCGTTACAGTACATGCTTTTGGATGCCCTAAAGCCAATCGATCATTGTGGGGAGAATATTTCCGATTCCATGAGCAATCTGTGATATTTGAGAATCGTGCTGGCCTTATACCCACCGAGTGCAGTCAGTGTGATAGCTTGTACATACTGACTTCAACCTGGGCTTTCGATAGATGTTGATTAAGAGTTTATTGCCACGAGTCAAACAATCAAAGTTTTTTTCAGCTGTTAGAGCCCAACTATTGACTGTGTGGCTGGCAGCCACCTCACCAGTGTGACAGAACCTAGCTCAGAAGCACCATCGTAATCCCCGAGTCCAATACAAAGGAGATAGATAAGATGAGCGAAAAGAGATTGAATAACCAAGTCAATCATCCCTCCATATCACCTGTCCCCTTGTAATAAACCATTCAGTCTACGCTCGTGGTTCTTCCTCTGTCTCCTTGTATTTCGTTCCACGCCTCATTACTAATAGTAAACGTTCTTCCATTAAAGAGTGATTCCAGCAGTGGAAGGTTACCTATCTCACCTTTACCATTGTAGGCGTAGACAGTCTCCTAGTCAATAACACGTCAACTTCATAGGATAAAATCCATATTGTTTGTCAGAAACTGCGAGGTCGAGATATGCATATCGTCTTTGACCCTCGACCGCGTGAACTAGGTAAGCATATGTGGAACGCAAATTCTTTTAGTCCGTGCCCTTTTATGTGATTTGTCCGTTGGACAAAAAATACTGCGTAAAACATAAGGGTCTGAGAAATTATACTATGATCAAATGTGCAGATAACACAATCTAATAATATTGGGGCTGTGGCAGGTTGTATTCAGAAGTCCGTTTCAGCCTCGCGTTGCCAAGCAAGCAAACCATATGTGATTACAAAACGAAGTCTCCTTGCGAACAGTCAAACTCTCATCCTTCCTTACCTCCATGTCGGGGTTTACGGAGATATTGATAACAGCAAAGAGCAACCACAATATATTTCACACTGAGTCGTGCACTATTCGTAAAACCTCTAGTATGCTGGACCACGAAACTGATAATAGTATCTTCCAAACACGCTTTGGTTGACGAAACCAACAAAGGTCGGACAAGTACACCAAACATTCCACTCACGTTCTAGTCTGGCAGTTTAGCTACGATCTGTACATACTATTTGCCATGGAATATGTATTACTCTTATTACGCACCAGTCCGGTGCATTTCTTGCCGCAGGGTTTGTGGAATTTTATTCGTATGATGCACATAATGTGATAGGATGGGAAATAAAGCAGGGCCTATCATGGTATAAAACACAACAACAAAGTTTGCACGGTTCCGCCCACAACTTTGCATTCACCTGGGCTACTTGGCTCTCTACCCACGATGAGCCTGATTTCTGTCTTGAGCTATCTTATTTCTATATTCTGTATACCATATTCCTTGCCCGTCACTACACAGCTTACCGCCTTGTATTTCTTAGCTCCTTAATCCTTTTCCGGGACTTCAGGGCATACACTCTATACTCGAGGGCGCTAGAATGTACATGTACATGAGATAGATAGAGGTGGAGATACTATAGTAGTATAAAGTCTAACCACGCTGAGCTACCTAACAGTAATACATCCTTCACGCTTAATCTTGATCGTTGACCTTTGAAGTCCTGGCTTCACGCACTACATTTAGAGTTTGTCGAGGGAAGGATATACTCGCCATTTGTTCTCGGAGAGGTCAGCCATTATTGTAAGTTGTGGCTCGTCGAGAAAGGTACGGGAGTAATGGAAATAATGGAAGTAATGGACATAATGGACATAATGGAAATGAGAAGAGGCTGTGCACGCCTTGAAGCCAAGGGCTGCTTAGTCACTATTAGTGGCACCTGGATGCCTTGTTAATACCATAAAACAATCAAGCATTTCCATCCCTAATCTCATTATGCGCACTTCACAGATGTCCATAAAACACTTTGGTCTCTTATTACTTTGTTACTTAAGGTTCTACCCAGATCCACATCGTAATTCATGATGCTCTGTCCTGCATGCCATTTCCCATTGGAGAACACATCCATATTTTCTATGAGATGTTGCTGGTGCACAGGCTCACCTGAAGACCCTTGGGTCTGTTTTGAAAATCAGCGGCCCTTTCTTGCTTCACCAGATTCAACCGCTCTCGTAAACTCACCTCTTCCTTCATTTTCTGGGCCGGGAGTTACGGTCCCCAGCTTACCAACTCAATCAAATCACGGCGTCACCAACTGCCCAGTCGACAATTCCACCGAGCACCTTAATAACTCGGGCGGGGCAAACATGTCACCAAGTTCCCAGATCATAAGGTGCGGTGACGTAAGCTCGAGGAGCCCTAGAGCCAGTCTCTTCGAAGGCGACCTCGCCATAGAAGAGTCAACAAAGCGAGTAAGGGACATAAATAACTCTAGTAAGAGCCATATGATCAGTAGAACACCCAAGTCAAGGTACGCTCCATGTTTTAACCAATCGTTCAATTGACATCTAATTTCTGATCCGAATACCTCGTCCTAGAGTAACGCGCACCGGTCTGTACAGGTGTGAGTGGAGGGCTTGCAAATATCCCGGAGTATTTTCACGCGAGGCAGAACTGATGAGACATATTCGGTCCAAGCATGTCTGTCCTGGTTTATACGAGTGTCCAGAAGAAAACTGCAGAAGGTCGTTCAACCGAAAGGACAACATGATGGAACATCTTCGACGGAAGCATTAGAGAGGCAGTCTTGAAGATAGAGGGTTTCTCTCACTTCCTTTTTCTCAGAGGTCTCTTTCGCTTTTGAGAATATTTCGGGTATTCGTTGGAGATTTGATCTCTAACTTCTCTCTTTTCTTTCTTTTACCCTAGTTCGCTATTGCGCCAAGCTTCCGCTTTCTTCCTTTTTCTGTTTTAACGATGGCGATGGAGATCTGTTCTGAGGCCTTCAAGGCTCTTTGAAAAGTTTTCGTACTCCTACTCATAGGGTTTAGATAGGAATTTCGAGGGACTTTGTTTATCATTTTTACCCACTTTTGTTGTTGTCTACGAAAATATATATATATCCTCAAAAAACGGCAAATAAAAGACCTCCAACTAAGAACCTCACCACAGACAAATAAGATTACTCTAGCTACAAGTTAATGAAAAACTGATAATAATGAGCTGCTCTTGCTATTTTGGAGTGGTAATCAGCCCTGGGTAAAATGTATGTATTCTTTGCTCAACCTCAATTTGTGCGACTTTCATAATTTGTGACTATGGAGTTAGGTTAATATTTACAAAGCTATTTCAGCTTTCAACAACCACCGGTTGTGTAGTGTAATGGTTAGCACCCAGGATTCTGATTCCTGTAATCCCGGTTCGATCCCGGGCACGACCTTATTCTTTTGTTTTTTCCCCCTTGAATTGTCACCAAGATCTCTTGGGACCCACATTCACCCGTGCCCCCATAGCTTTGGTGCTTTATGTGAGCTAAGTAAATCACGTCTTAGCCGCGCTATCCGGTGGCTTTCTCGAACAGCTAGGGTAAATTTCAAAATGTCGAAGTTGTATAAAATTCATGTGCAAATCCCAGGACCATTAATGAAAGTCAAATCTTTCTCCAAAATACACCATTCCTAGAAGGACTATTGTCCACCATAACATACGGCCATCACGAACTGGATGAAATGCTAGGTACACTCACCTTTCCGCTAGACGATCAGCGACAGGGCGAGATGGAAGACCTTGATGATCAATTGCCTCGCAGAAAAGACCAACTCTAATCAGGAGAAAGGGAAGTGAATCCCTCCGATCATTGTCCGAAAGCCGAGGTCCAAGTCCATCAACAGTTTATCGTTTGGCCACAAGTCGAGGCAGGCATCGTTATACTGTTCGTTGTGTATTAGACTACACCTATCCCAAAGTAGACCATAGAACATGATCAATTGAACTCAGTTGTAGGTTACAAAAAACTTGGGTACATGTATGGAATAACCCCATACCCTGACTTATGCCTCCACTGCTAAACATATCACAGCGCGGAAGGACTGCGTCGAGTCAAATAGAAATAGTAAGTACCCTTAGCACCGAACAGCTTAGGTGTATCCATGGCACCTGCAACCATATCGTCGGTCACATAACGAAAATGGTCAAAAATAGGCTTTTGGTCATAGATCATGGCGGTGGAGGTGACTCCTCGATAGACCATCTCACGGAGCTATCCGAAGACAACAAGAACGTCAGCGTGGTCAGGAACGGTTTTAATTGAGAGCATACGTACCGAGCAATGTCCCCAATCTTCCTTCCATACCCGGTTGCCTTCTGCATCATGAACCATGATCGGGTCACCGTCGTCTACCGACCGGAAGTCTTTCCCAGCCCATTTCATTTCCTTTAGAAGCTTGTGTCCAATATGTCCCGTGTCGATATCACCGCCGTTCCACTTGCCAATCAAGAAGGATGGAGGAATTGGTTTTAGTTGGTTGTATACATTCTCGACCGTTGATTCTGGTACAAGGTCGGTGGCCTTGGTGAGTTGAATAAATTGTTCCTCAGGACTGTCATAGATTGTGAGTTTCTCCAATGCATTGGGTTGGTACTGAGGCAAGCATGGTGGAATAGACTTACCCTGGCATATTTGATTAGTGTGTTGACTCTGTCCAACTCCTCCGTTGAATACTTGACTGATATAGCATAAGACTCGTTGCTTTGCAAACCAATTTTGATTGAATGACATTATATATAACTCTAATTAGGCGGGGGTTTCCCCATGGGCACCCGGGCGATTGAAAAGCCTAGGTCCGCGGGGAGATCGACCCGCGGGGATTTAGCAAACCGCCGTGGAGAAAAGTCTCCCGATGTACAGTAATATACTAATTAGATAGGGACAGCATCTATGAGTTGTCAATATACCCCACTTGGTGGTAGATCATGTTAATACTATCAGTATCCATCATCGACCCTGCATACACATCTCTAATGATTATTGACCCATTGTTGAAACCCGATATTCAGAAAGTGACGGGTCCGCTGCAGGTCTGATTAACCGCTTGGTTCTTCACTCAAGAGTGGTTGTTGAATATGACATTTCCATCCTGGTTCATGTCAGTTTGCAGTGGACAAGGACTTATTGAACTACAGAATACCCACAACCTGGCGCTGTCCATCGGCACTTGAAGTCGAAGAAGGTATACCCCTATCGATGCCCCTCCACTAACGAAGCAACGCCTTGGTACACGCAGCGGCAGTAACTGAAGCGTATTTCTGCCATTTCTTGTTCTTGTGGCTGTCCGCATAGTCGCAATACGCCTTTGATAACCATGGTGGGGAAATTGTCCCACACACCAGCGCCTTCCATCTCAAAACCAATTACATCCTCTTGCCGGGCGATCTGGTCGCGATGAAGGGCCGATTTTATGACCGAATCGCCCGACCCCATGCGACCGTAGTGAATTTCAAGACCGAGAGCTTTCGCTGTCGATTGCTCGGTTTCCACCAGCAAAGTGCTTCTGCAATCTCGGAAAGCCAGCTGGCTTTCATCGCATCCCAGGGCTTCGCATGAAAGCGTAAGGACGTCGTCGCATACAGCACTGTCGACGTTAACGCACTGCGCACATATAGCACATGCGCTCGGATCCTGATGCTTATAGCAATAATTCGCATTGAACAACTTATCCTCCTCGGGCGGCGGACAGTTCCAACTTCTGAATCCTTCCTTGCCACAGATCTCCGCGATATACGCTGGGAAATGCTGTCGCAGCTGCGTCCGTGCTCTCCATCCTTGCACTAGATGTAGGAACCCCCGCACTTCAGGGCTCGGACGACCCAAATTACCTTCCATGGTGTTCTTTCGGACAAACCGATCTTCAAACTGCCGTCCAAAGTCGATTTGAACAAGACTAGGACTAACGATGATATCCCCGAGAAAGATCTCAGAGCTATCATCAGTAGGAGGTTGCGGCACTCCACTGCAGATGCCCACCACTAATCCGAGTTGAATGTTCGATGAGCTGGCGCGGAACCTGGCAGCAACGCTGGCCGGGTTGACCTTGCCCATGCCGGGCATATAGGCTAGACGGCAGGGTGTTTTCCAATTTGGCCTAAAGTATAGGAGTTTGGATTGCGCCGGGTTTTACTGTACTGATGATCGTCGTCATCTTCCCAAAACTCGTCGACGATTGCTTCAACAGCATCCGACTCGATACGTAGTATGCAGCGAATTAATAATCCTTGTCCAATAAATAGGCGTTTGCTCATGCTCATGCTCATGCCAGTGGTTTCTTGGCGCGGTGAAAGTAGTGAGACACAGGAAGTCTTGGATGCTTAGAGCCCCCAGGCACATGAAGTTGAGTAATTCAAGTATGGCAATAGTAACATATCGCCAAACATTGTTAAAAAGTCTTCAAGAGCTATTTCTACTCAGAAGAATCATTTCCACAGGACCCGTAGGATTTGTCGGAGATATCCAAAAGGTATGTATAGAGGAAGTAGTTGAAAGTTTGTTGCTGCTCCGTGTCTGTAAAGCCCACGGAGAGTATCAATAAGGTTATTGAGAAACCCAGCCAAGTGAGGAGGCCCTCGATGGGATAAAAAGCTGTTGTGTTTTCTCCAGTGTAGTATGTTTTTGGGCCAGCTGAACTGAACTCTAATTTCAATAGTTGTCTCCACTTTCCGGCAGATTGGCATGTACAATGCCTTCGGTATGTGTGTTTCAAAACCTCAGACTGAGAGTCTCAGCGTCCCACGAACAGTGCATGATTGGTCAGGGGAGTGTGGGATTCAATCAGCGCATGTTATCAATGTTCAGCTAAAAGCAATGGATCAGTAGAAGTGGTACCTGTCATATTTAAGCCTTAGACGGATCCAAATTAGTCCCTCAGCGCGGCCGAAAGCACAGATCGACAGTGGGGACAAACACCTCAGCTTGCTTTTTTTATTTCCCGTTTAGGTCTAGATAAAAGAGTTTTCAGCTCAGCCCAGGTGTAAACACAACTCATAAAAGACCGTAGTCGCATAACACCGTACAGAAGAACAATTCTTTTGCTCGACTATGAGCCGGACAGATTCCTATATTGATTCTATGATATAGACTGTCACGATGTCACTTTACGCATATCCTGTGAATGCTGCCAAAGTGTGGATTCGCTCGACTAAAGTACGAGTGGTCTCAACCCTGGCAGGGCTGCCTTTTAGGCAGCTGGCGCTATTAGGTGAGTGTCGATGAAATACAGCGACTATAACCAATTTACTAATCAACTTCCTTAGCAATATGTCACTTTGCTGAGACCGGTATGCAATGACCCGGATAATAGTTCCGAATCTGTGACCAATGACGCGTGGAGTGGAACTGACGTTGTATCAACAGTCGTACTCACCTCCATCGTCCCGTATATGGTATGCTAGTCCAGCTTAGATCTCCCTTCAAATCCTCTGCGCTTCACAGAGATTAGACTAATCACTTCTCACGCAGCCTGACATGCTCGAACATGCCGGTGTACCAAAGAGCGATGTGGCTAAGTGGGTTGGCTTCACCACTACGATCACCGCTACCTGTGCGGGCTTGATGGGCGTGATATGGGGTATGGCTTCTGATTCTATGGGTCGAAAACGGGTTATCCTGCTTGAATTGAACCTCATGCTGGTATTTGTCTTCCTGTTTGGCTTCTCACAACACCTCGCCCTCCTGGTGCTGTTCCGCGCTTTGATCGGTCTCGTGAGTGGTAGCGTCGGTATCATGCGCACCATGATCGCAGAGTTGGTCCCTGAGAAGCTGTTACAGCCGTATGCATTCAGCATTCTACCTACTGTCGAGACAATTGGGTCGGGGTTCGGTCCCGCTATAGGAGGACTGTTGGCTCGTCCAGCAGAGCATTATCCTGGCATCTTCGGCAGGATTGGACTCTTGAAGATGTTTCCCTTTGCCTTGTCCAGTATAGCTTCCAGCTGTGTTGTAGCTTTCGCTATTACGATGGCATCTTCTTCCCTTCGTGTACGGACCACGTTTCCCTGAGAAGCCCAGGTTGCTCTAACAGCTGTATAGGAGACACAGCCCGGGCGGAAAGAATCCCCCGACGATGGATTGATGATCGGAAAGATTCTGAGTAGCGTGTGGGCGTTGCGTAAGAAAAAGGCCGACGTCCAATCGGAGGTCGTTGATGAGACAACAGCTCTACTAGGTGACACAATAGAAGATGTAGAAGAGGCCTTGGAGCAAAGAGCAGCTGACCTCGTGGGCCGTTGGAAAAGTGTTATCTCCCCACAGCCTATTCTCCTAGTGCTGATATCAGGTGTGATGAGCATGCATACCGTGGCTTTCGACTCATTGTTCCCGGTACTCTTGCACCTCCCTAAGCAACATCTAAAGGGCAATCCAGATGTTCATCTGCCATTCAAATTCAGCAGCGGACTCGGGCTAGGTAAGTGAACCAGCTTCGGCATTATTACATTTTCACTAATCATCATTGATCCCATGCAGAAACAAATGAGATGGGACTCTTCTATTCAATCGTCGGCGTATCCAGCATGGCAGTCCAGCTAGTCATCTTCCCATGGGCGGCCAGAAAGTACGGAATCCTGCAGTGTCTGAAACTGGCTTGTACCGTCTTCCCTATCTTGTACCTTGTGGTCCCATTTGTACCTCTTCTCCCGCAGCCTCTGTCCAGTGTGGCAGTAGTTGCACTGTTGGTTCTCAAGATGGCGGGGGCCGCCTTCGTTTTCCCGTGCTGCACAATTCTAATCAGTGAAGTAGCGGGTGCCATTGGCATGCTAGCAACGGTGAATGGAATCGCTACTAGCATTATCGCCTTTGGACAAGCTCTTGGACCTGGTGTTATGGGACCTACATTTTCGTTTGGTGTGAAACTGGGCTACACAATTCTTCCTTGGTGGCTACTTGCTGGGTTCGCCTTTCTGAGTTCGCTTCCAGTTGCTTGGATCACAGAGGTGGATATCCAACTTCCCGAGGAGGGCCTTTTCCCTCATGAGGAAGAGCAGCAAGCTGGTGATGGTGAGAATGATACGGAAGCTCGGGGCAGGCAGCCTACTCTGATTTGATCTTTCGGGTGGAAGCCAACCTCATTGGCCATACACATATTGAAGCGTTGTTTACGTGTTTAGTGAGCTCGTTTCAGACCAACCCAAAAGTTTGTTGAAACACTACTTTTGCATTTACCGCAAATGAATGTCATCAACCGACGGGGACTTTCCAAGAGCATACATAATTGATTATTGTTTAACATTACTTTCACCTTATATTCCCTTCATTATTAACTAAGAAACAAGGCCATCTCCAAGCTTATATCCTAAACCCCACTCGGCCAGCGGGACCGACACCAGTTTACGCCTGCCAAAACATGTCAAGCTTGTCGACCACCGAATCATCATGGTGTTCGTCCTTGCAGCAAGTGTAGCAATGCTTATATATCATGTTAGGAAATGTACGAGAGCTCATGCATTGGTCAGAATTTAAGATTAGTTTACTCACCCCGAATTCCTTGTCATGCTATATCCCTAGAGTTAGCGCTATTCCAAAAAGTGAGAAGATGCCGATGTGCTTACCCATCCGTGGGGACAATGTGGCTTCTCTGGGAAGCAGACCCTCCAGCAAATTTCGCTACTATGGACTTCGACAAGACGCGGAACGGCGTTGGCACCGGTCAGGAGAGCAGTGGTTGCGACAAGGATGGTGGAGAACTTCATTTTGTGGAGTTGATTCGACTCGACGAAAGGTACCAAAAGGATCCGATCTATTGTTGTTCAGGTTGACGCGATATGTCTGAAGAATGGTGCAATCTCGAAGGATAATGGCACTCTATTTATCTTTGATCTAGGTGATTCTAGACCTTTGTTCAGTCCAATTTGTTCTTCTGCACATGTCGACATTGTGACGTTCATGATAGATAGTGTACGGATTTGGCAACACCCTCATGCTTCTCAGATAGGATATGATTCAAGTGTTCCGAGAGTGATTATAAGGCATAGTTTGTTCTGGTGGTAGTACTTCAGTGAATCTATGATGTGTGCGGGTAACGCATCCATTTAAGGTTCTCTTGCAATGTAACCCAACCGGTCTAGCCAGTCAACAACAACAAACTTACGGTTAAATTTCAGACAATAACAATCTTGAAGCAGTGGAAAGTTTCACTTGTCCAGATGATTGTGTTGTAACAAGGTTCTCGCCGGGCTGTCAGAACCCTCTATTGACTGGTTGACATAAAGTTAATATATATATTGGCCGAAAACGTCGGTGACAGCATCAGAAACCAGATGTAATGACGTCAACCATATCTGTGCGATACATCTTCCGTTTGTAGGTTGCGAAGTCTCTAGCTAGTCTAGAGTCTGTATCCCGCTTTACGAGTTTCTGTGATATTCATGTATATACCTAAACTCTAGAAGAATGCTCTTATAAGTTCTGAGTACTAGGGATTAACTATTGGATGAGTATTTAAACTATTAAATCTCTTCTAAATTGACTACATCTAGCGATAGTACTGAGATATTAATATTGATATTGAGATAAATACTGTCTAGAACTCATGACATGCTTTAGATAGTTGACACTGGCATACATCCGGGCGATCCGGAGCACTCTTCCGTTCCAAAGTAGTCGTTAGGGCTGTATGCAAAGAGGGGGTGCTAACCACGGCCCGATGGGGTTCCCGCTCACGGAAGATACCGACCCATGCTACGTTTGACATATGCAGTAGATCGAAGAATAAATTCTTAGATTCATGCACAAACATGCTTGTGAAGCTGAACTCAATTCAATTGCACTTGCGCTTCATGTGAATAGTTTATAAGTTTCCCGTACGTACCTAACAGGTTCAACTACATTGAGTAGTAATACTAATACTTCGAAGGATAAGAGTTTGTAAACGGCTTAGAGGAATCTGTCCTTGTTCAAGATCACAAAGATAAATCTCGAAAGCCAGTGTACTCCTGTACGCATAATGGATTATGATATCGAAAAGCAGAAAGATAGTGGGCCATCCCCAGGTCTTGGCAGAAGCACATGTTCGAACATCCTCGGAACAATCGTATAGTACGTCTCGAAATTGGTGTCACAACTTCGACTGTTTAATTGATTTTCAAATCCTAGTGACTAAATCACGCTGACACGTATCGATGGTTTTTCCGAAGTACCCACCTCGATGATCACCCGTTATCGTTCCATGGTCGGAAAATGCCAATCGATCGTTCCCAGTCAAGACTCACACCATGGCCCCCAACCTGGCCCCTTCAAAACATGAGCTCATTTGTGACATGGTTCCCAGTAGCGGTCTCTCTGCATCACAGATTGCACTGGCTGGATTATGTTGAGCAGCTTCTTCGGCACTGTGGCAGATGGCCTGAGCCAAATAAGTAAGAAGATACATCAGGTGAAGTCGGTTCCAATGGAGGTCCAATAGATGCATCGCTGTATCCATAGGAACGCCATCAAAGTCGATGTTTGCGGCTATGCTCGGCGTGTAATAAAGCATGTGTTCTTTCTGTCTACTAATTGCCGAGAAAGAGATGAGCTGGTCTCGAATGGCGGTCCGCGACCCATTTTCAACATCTCTCGGGTGTGTTGTGGCTGACGAGTGTTCGAGGTAGCGATGACGAAGATTTGTGACACCATAGGCCTGCATGCCAGAGATATCAGAGTCGATTCGAGGATTCCAAGGTGAGGCGTCGTAATCTTGACTGGATGACCCGTGATCGAGTGATAAACCGGAGTTAGTGGACGGGATAAACCCTGGCCGCTTTTCGTGTCGCGGAGTTCCTAGTATCTGCTCAAGTGGCACGGTTCCAGATTTTAATTCATGATCTGGCTCTAGCCTAGAATTCCGATGTTCTGGCCGAAGCAGCTCTGAGGGCAAATTGGTACTGCTAGAATTCCCGTCGATGACATCTTCCGTACCGCTTGCCTTGTGGGCTTGATCCTTCAATTCTTGAATTTGCTTTTGAAGCAAGTCGACATCCTCTCTCTTGGCCCTGATAGCTGTTTTCCTCCCATCCTGGGGATATTCACAGTGCTGATTCTTCAGGAAACATACGCCGCATTTTGGAAGCTGACCGTCACATTTGATCTTTCATCAGAAGTTAACTAGTCCTTCAGAAGCGTAGGAGGCGGATACCGGAGAGCCGTATTCTTTATATTTGAGGTGACGCGCTATCTATGGAAAAATAAACCTCAATAGTGAATGTCCTTTTAATTCAGGCTTCATCCACGTGACTTGTGAAGTGAAATTTGGCGGTGTACACCGGATCAGTGCTTCGGTGGAGGTGTTTCATCCTACGAGACGTTTATAAAGATACCCGAGTACCCTGAGAAGCGTTTAGCGGGCTCAACAACCGAATCTTTAATGATGTATGATATACAATTCTAGATGCAGACTCTGAATAGTCATCCTGGTCTAGCGGGTAAGGAGATATCTATCTTTCGCGTATAGACTAGAGTTGCTTGACTCGCTCGTAGGAATTCTTACCTGGGTATGGGTTTCGTACAGTGATGGCTGTGTCATGAGGTCGAGGAACTTGGCCATTCGAGTGAGTCGTGTTATAACTTATAGAGATGGTGAGCAGACACTGTTACTCTGTTCTGGCGAAATACTTGAGGAAATTAGTTGCAAGGACAATGCTAGGCATCTTCTATTTTCGCTCTTGGGTCTTCTGATGCTGTATTGGATTGGTTGCTGGTAGAAAACTAGTGTTAAGGCTATCTTATCAAGTAGGCCAATGTAGCAATATATAATTGGTAGGTCAGTTGTTATAAAAATTGCTAAATATTCAGTTATTGCGACATGTAGCGATATTACAGGCGGTGACAATCAGCTGGCAGAAACTATTATACCGTGAGTATATAAAACCCGCTGCTAACATTGTAATTTCCTTGCAACCATGCCAGAAAAGGAATCTCAAATAAAGAAGATGGCTCAGGACTGAGTCCATTGGGAAGCTTCGTCCAGCATTTCTAATAGCTTACTTCTCAGCCAAGCCATCGGAAATCCTTACCTCAAGTGGTTGTGGACTGTGCGATATTTACTAAGCCTCAACCGGCAAGGCCAGTGCCTAGTTGACCTCCCAATCACGTATAGAGAACACGCGACTTCAAGCTTATTTGTCGGACTGTCCGTGAGCGTTTGAAATTCGTGCCTTAGTGAACGTCGCATTGTATTGGAGCCTGCAGAGTCGAGAGGCGGGGTATATGGACCTCGTTTAAATCCCTTTAAAAATAGCCTAAAGGCAAGAGTGTCAAAATGCCGACATTTCCGGTAGGGGCTTGAGTTCACCCTTGATTGGAAGACAGCCGCGTGTGCCATGAGGGTTGCACCCACGGGAGATTGGGATTGTCGTGATGGCTGGGTCCCACAGTGGAGAAAACTGCTGGAGGCGCCAATGATCGACCCTGGCCCCCAACCTACATCGGGCTAACTGGCTTTGGCAATGGATCGCCATTGAGAATTTGCGAGGGAAAGAAAAATGAAAATGAAACATGTAAACAGTTCCCTTGCTGCGGAAAGGTGACTGAAGTGTTCGGGAAGGCAGTTGTCGAATCCATCCACCACCTGAGACGTCGTGGATGAAGTTACTTTATGGACGAGTGGAGGTTTCTCCATAGAATACTCGGTCAACTGCGAGTGGCCCAACCTGCGATCATACCGTCAATGCGTTGAATGCATGAACAAGGGCAGCTTAGTAGCGGTCCGTTGGTAATTCGTGAACGGGTTGATCCATCCGACTTTCTAGCTCATATTGTCTTTTCGGAGCTTCCAGTTCAGTTGGGGGCTTGAGAGGCGGTTGAGGACTGCTGGTCACTGGCATGGCCCCTTTCCCAGCGGGCGGCTGAGATTGTTTTCGGCCACGCATGAAGAAGTACCAAAGAAGAGCAACGATTAATGCGACTCCTGCAACACCACCCACGACACCTCCTGCAATGGCTCCAGCATGGTTACTCGAGTGAGAGCTGCTCGATGAGTCGGAGGCTGAAGTAGTTGTTGCGGCGGGTATCGAGCTTGTTGATGTAGATCCGCTAGAGGTTGCAGTGGTTGCGGAAGCCGTTGAAGAAGTCGACTCGAAACCTGAAAATAGAAATATTCCTGGTCAGAATGGAAGCTCGATTTAAATCACATAATGGAAGGTCATCACCGACTCTGAGCCTTGGTAACTAAGATTGTGTCCCCGCGCGCGGTGGGTGCCTCGTCGGAACAGCCCACAGCATTGTTGGGATTATCCGTCCAGAACCCTGTTTGCCCAGGCAAACAGCAGAAGTATCCAGTGTGGTTATACATGATCCCGGTCTCATTGGCGCAGTGCGGAGTCGCTTTCAGTGGTGCTGTGCAGTCGGATTCCGTCGGACAGCAAACATTGTTCGGGATTGATTGTGTAGCCCCTGGGCAAACTGAATCGCCAGGGCAGCAGGCATAGAAGTCATCCCATGTTTTTCCGCAGCTTATTTCACTGGTAAGGCAGCTGCCATTTCTGCGAAGAGGAAACCCGTACGGTGGATCGTAAGAAACCATGTTGTGAGATCCCAGAAATTGACGTATATCCGCGAGCGATGCAGAAGAGTGGGACGAAGAGGATAGAAGTGCTGAAGAGGGGGAGGCCTGAAGGAACGACTGAATCAAGCCTCCACGCTATGATGGAGCTAAAATCTTAGCTTCGAGGCGGGCCCAAACACTGGGGACTGAGCCCACTTAATTCGCTCGGGTGGCAGGACGGTGGATGAACTTTGTTGCTGAGGAAGCGCCTCTACCTTTGTGTTTATGCAGTTGAGACCAAATGCAGGACGTGATACGGCTCTAGTTGTCGGAAAATTCGACTAAGAAGATGCTGGAAAGCGCTTCGTTGTCCCGCAATAGAATAATA
Source organism: Aspergillus arachidicola (assembly GCA_009193545.1). Lineage (NCBI taxonomy): Eukaryota > Fungi > Ascomycota > Eurotiomycetes > Eurotiales > Aspergillaceae > Aspergillus > Aspergillus arachidicola. Next base: position 86,156 of record ML737147.1, on the reverse strand, counting down.
CTTGAACGTACCTTGTGCGGTGGTGAGATATTCAGCCGAAGAAATAAGTGCGTGGTAAGCAATCTCCCAACAAGCAAGGCATTATCTTACAGCGGAATGCAAGAGATCTTTTCATGTTATGATCGTCGGATGGATATAAATTTTGAAACTTCGACGAGCGTCTGTCTATATGCACCGGGGCCCTAACTTGCCCATTAAGCCCACATAATAACTACCCAAATTTGCAGTTGCTATGGACAGAGACTATTTTGGCTTTTTGGTCATGATTTTGGGGGTTCCCTCTGTATCTATGCCCCGTGTTATTATTAATTTCCTGTGTCGTTCCATAGACCGCTACCCCCCATCAATGGCCCTCAATCGGGGCCAAGGCTCCGTGAATGGCAGTTGTTGGTGCATCATGCCTCGATGCATTCTTTCGTTACATCTATGAATGGTAGGGAAGGTCGCGAGCTGTGGTGAATATTTCTTACCAGCCCATTAGGTACCCTTGGGTCAGGAGTGTACAGTCACTCGCAAATTCGCTTTCCATACGAAATTGCATTGAAGTGGATACATGACGTGGACAGATACTCTTCATCGTTCGTTCCTAGCAAGGCAGCACATTACGATATAAGCAGGTCTCTCATAATACAGACCAGTGGAACTTCAATGCAAAAGTCTGTAGAAATTCAACGCGAAGGTTTGCAGAAATTCAACGCAAAACCCGTAGAAATTCAATACACAATAGTCAATAAACCTTCCTTCTCCCTTCCTTAAGTCCAGTTCTTTAGTAACCATCTAACCATCCAACCAATCTCATAATCTCATAGTATTAAACATCCAGTATCTCCTTTTCTGAAGAGACGTTCTCGTTTTTCGAACGCGTAAAGCGTACAGACGATCACCTATACTACTATTGTGTTCTTATATCCTTTTCCTGGAGAGAAACCCTTGTTCTCTTGCGGAGTCCACGACATATGGACGATAGCCCTTGCCCCTCAGTCGCATTCCTAGAAGATGGTTGGACGGTGGAAAAGGAAGAAAGACAAGGCAAGGCTCTCCAAGTCCACGAGAAATGATATTGAACCTTTGTTCATGGCTCTGTGGATCGAGAGGGTGACAAATCTTTGATTTGTCGACCCCGCTCCTCGACGAATATATCCACTGGCTAGATTTGGATTCAGATGAGGTGGAATTCAGAAGACAGGCCCACCGATTGTAGTACAGGTGCCCTGGAAATTAGATACTTCACGGAGGCATATCGTGCTCTATGATACTGCAAGAGTGACACCCGGGAGGAAGTATTATCCTCCGCATTTGAATGAACAGCAGGACGTCACCTGGAACGATAAGCTTACGATGACCATGAAAATCCGAATCTTACCCGATAATGGGTCAGTAAACATGGCGTCGAGCATTTGGCTTGTCAAGAAGACTCCGAATGAGAAGATTAGCTGGGCTATTCTATGACCCGTCGACTTTTTGATAAATTAAATACCATAATCTCAAAGCAACGCTTACTTTACAACCTGGAAAATTACTCTTGGAGATATACCTGAGAGGGGAGTTGCTGCATATGACATCGGTTATTCTGCTAATTAATCATTTATGTGTCCGGAAAGATACAGGGGCCAGGCTATCTGTACCGTTCAGCTCCTTCCTTTTCCTTCAAATTTGGCTCACACATAGCTTCCATAGGAAGCTGCTAGATGTTGAGAAGAGTCTTGAAACATTTTTCATTTGGAACCAGACATGCAATAGTGGCTGCGATATTATCTCACCTGTAGGTGATAAACTGGCGTTTGATTCCGTTATAAGACCGGGCGAATTTACCAAAGCATTTTCCTTTGTTGGTTGGCTCGTCCTGTATGTGGCTAAAGATGTCGGTACGCTTTACAGAAGGTTGCAAGAACAGAGGGCTTTGGGGTGGATATCCAAAGTCTTTGAAAGGTAGATCCTGGGCTTGTGGACTTTGCATCCTATATTGACAATCGGACGACTTTGTGAGTCAGGAGAGCATCTCGTTTGGCATAATGGTGTTAATTGATTATCAGCAACACAGTGGTCGTGCCTATCCTATGACTTTGCAAGCACCCGCTGAACCTTCTCCGTGCCTTCTTCTGTGTGCAGCCTACTAACCTATACAAAATCAACCGCTCTCTATTAAGCAGCCTAGTCAGAATTAATAGACAGCGGAAAACGCAGAATAGATACTGGGATGGATGCGTGCAATTTAATTAGCAGCATATCTGGTGGATGCGACCCCGTACTGCGTTCTAGACCACGAGTATCTGAGCACCCGTCAGTGCAACCAAGTCCATCCTCATACCTGATCTGCAGGCGGCCCGAGATCCCCTGCAGAATATCCTCCCCTGCCTTGGCAGATATACCCGTTAGTGCCACCAGGATTATTCATGTTGACCTGTTGGACCATTGGCACAACCATTCCAAGACAATCTATATCGTGTTAAGGACACAACGGCGACCATCAATAAGTTGCTCATGATTGAGATTGATCAAAGCCACTGCGCCCACAATCACTATTTTAATGTTCAACACAGTTAATCTCCACAATGAATCTTCTTTGTTAAGATATATAGATGCGCCGGACGGATACATATCATACAGAATGGGACAAGCCACCCTGCCAGTCCTTTGAAACCCTTTTCCATGCCCTGTACCTCCCAGACTGTGATCTAATATCAAAAGAGATGATATCATGACAGACTACAAAATATTCATAGAATCCTGATGTCCATCAATTTGATAATGCGCAAGAGCAATTTCGAAGAGTTCAAAAAACAAATTGAGCGGCAGGAGTAGACAGTCTTCTACAAGATTTCGGGTCCGGATCGACGGATAACGTACCCCAGAGCACACTGACCTAGCATCGCGCGGCAGTAATCGTACTTACCGCAGCCCATGTATTTTGTTTTCTTTTCTTTTCGTTTTAAGATTTGTTCCTTGTGCTAAATATATAGCCTCTAGTAAGGAAGGGATACTATACTACCCAAGAAAAACTCTATGGCTGAGTTGGTTGACCAAGGTTCCATGCGCACAGTGTCTATTCCAAAATTGAGAAGGACCGCAAATAGCAAGCCCATTGGATGAATAACCGAAATATACAAAAGAATGGCGATGCATTTTACGTGCAACAAATTTAACCAGCCGAATACCCACGTAACCATTGGGAAATCTCAAGATGACCTTCCTTTTCCGCATAGCCCGCCGCCTGACGACGTACCGGCTCCAGATCGGCATCTTCCCCATAGGCGTTCAAAAGCAATTGAACCATATCAAAATGGCCACGCTCTGCAGCGCCGTCAATTGCTGCCCTGCCGTTTTTCGGTGCAGCTGGCGCAGAGACATCTGCTCCACGCTCAAGAAGCCGTACAGCCAATTCAAACATCCCATTAATGGAAGCCGCCTGGAGCGCAGTAATGCCACTGTTCTCTGCTGGGAGGGCATTGATATCTGCTCCATGCTCTAGTAAAACGTTCGCTATATTGACACGACTCGACCTGATAGCCTCCTGAAGAGGTGTTCCCCAATATTTTGTTGGGTAAATGTTAACATCGGCACCATAGGCGACAAGGGAAGCGCAGGATTTGTCATAACCATAACGAGCTGCGCGCAAAAGAAGAGTGCTTCCATCCTCAGCGCGAGAGTCTAAGGGTACTCCTGATTCGATGAGAAGCTCAATGGTCTCCACCACAGATTCGTCAGTATCACTTAAACCACCGTAATTTGAAGGCAGTGCATCCCACGCCTTCTGGATTGCTCTGTGACGAAGCAACGGCGGCAGTGATTTTACCTTCTCAAGCACTCGTTGACCAAAAATACTTTCAACTCCGATGGGGTCCACTAGCGCAACCTTGAGCGCGTTTTCCCACCCAGGATGCTTTTCCAAGCCGGGGACCTTTGCTAGAAGCAAGTCAATAACTTCAAAATTTGATCCTTCGTGTATCGCATGCATCAGTGCGCTTCGAGAGACAGATCCATGGATTATAACTGTTCCAAGAACATCGGCATCATGCTGCAACAATATATCTACCATCCCCACGGACGAGTTTGTGATAGCCCAGCCCAGAGGGCTTAATAGTTTCTTTGGAGCATACTCCTCCATTTCATCCGACATTGCTAGGTCAAATGGAGTGTCATTAACATGCGCCCCATGTTCCAGAAGGAAGTGCACTCCTTTGAGCCAATTTTGACTGGCCGCCTCTCTAAGAGGAGACAGGAACCCATACTCTCCGGTTGCGTTCACATCCGCGCCGTGCTGCACTAGTAACTCGAGAAGTGGCAGCGATTGGTGCTTTATAGCAGCTAGAAGAGCGGTCCTGCCTCCCTCGCTTGCCGGGGCGCTCACCTCTGCCCCAAGGGCAATCAGATCTCTCACAAGCCATAAGTCACCGTGCGCGGCTGCTGCCTGGATAGCTGTTAAGCCCTCCACGGGCGATGGACCTAGGTTTAAATCCGCCCCATGGGCTAGCAAAACCCCAGCGATTAGAGAATTGCCATTCAAACAGGCGGCCTGTAATGCAGTCATGCCTTGTTTTGCTCCAGCGGGTTCATTTATCTGTGCGCCAGCGCGCCGAAGCATCAACAGAATTATCAAGTTTCCGCTTTCTGCTGCCCCTTGCAATGCAGTGCGGCCATTGCGAGCCGCAGGGGGGGCAAGTAAATCAGCACACCAGCTCCAAAGCAGTCGAAACATTTTGACATTTCCTAACCTTGTGGACATTTGCAAGGGTGTGTCACCTACATAAGGTGCAACTCGGGAGTCTGGAGCAACTCCTGTGGACAGCAAAAGTGCGATGATCTCCATATTTTGGTTTAGAGCTCCGTATTGCAGAGCAGTGTACACCATTTGCTTGGCGTTATACTGATGCTTGTATCTCTGTGAGTTGATCCAGTTTCCCTCAGTTCGATGAGAAAAATAAAGTTTGAAATCAGGATGTGCGGAGACCGGGCAAGCCATCGCAGATGCTCCATGCTGGAGTAAGATTTGAACAAGACCCAGATTGTTAATCTTTGCAGCAATTTGAACTGGCGTTAAAAGAGGAATTATCTCATCATTGAAGTAGCAGTATTGAGAAATCTCGATTTGCATGACACAGGGAACGTTGGTGTCTGCTCCATGTTGAATGAGATATTTGGCCACCTCCAAGTGACCTTGAGAAGCTGCAGCTTGCAAAGCAGTTCCATAATACCGAGCAAGGTAAAGATTGACTCGAGCTCCTCTATTGAGAAGCATTTGCACGGCCCTAAGGCTGCCATTGAGAGCTGCATTGATTAATGGGAACCCAGGCTCTTCTTCCGTGATGAATCTTTCTGGATCGGCACCAAAGGCGAGCAATGTATGTAAAATGGGAAGCTGCAAGTCCCAGTTATCTCGCCACGACCACCTATTATTGACCTCAGGCTGAATCCCTGCCTTGCAAAGTAGCTCAACCATAGCCTCGTGTCTACCGCGGACCGCTGTGGAGAGGTAATCGGTCAAACGGGAACGCTGTGAGGGATCATCAGGCTCCAGCCGAACGCCGCACTGTAACAATTTGCGACCAAGCGATATATTTCCCAACATGACAGCACTGCAGAAGACCTTTCTTGCGAACACCTTCATTAACGGTGACTGAAGCCGACACAGAAATAAGAGGATATCCGCGCCACCTTTCTCCACGATCCAGTAGAAGACCTCATTGAACTGCCATTGACCGAGTTGATTGTTGGCCGACAAAAAAGCAAAGCGTTGCAGGAAGACCTTGAGGATCGAAAAAGGTGACTTGTCCTGCAGTGCCCTTGGATTTGTGGTCGAAGAATTTCCAATGTCCAGCTCTTCAGGTGGAAGATATGTATTGAGGTCGTTCTTGGTCCCCAAGAGAGAATCAGGACCTACATGCAGCTGTGGTAGATCGCTATCGAATTGAGGAGAAAGCTCTCTCATGGAGATCTCCAGAGAGGTAGCAGGACTTGATGGGGCGAAATGCCTTCGGAGTAGTCCTGAGACTAACGATCTTGTTAGTTTCGGTTGATGTTGATGCCCTCGTCACGGCCAGGAAGGCCGTAGTGGAGGACGAAAAGTATGACCAGCGCATGAGTGAGATATTGAAGGGGAAGGGATACAGAAGGAAAGGAAGACTTGTCACCAAGCACTTACCAAGTGTGTGTATCTCTTGGGTGCATTGGTACCAAGGAAGGTCACGAAGAAGGAAGTCCCGACATATGCCCAGCGGCCCAGTTGGCTCTATCCTGGGTGTACAGACTGTGATGTACTCTGGGAGCACATCATCCGAGCTGCACCATTCGAGTCCCAAAGGAACGTGTCGTGCGATTTCTTTTTCGATTTCTTCCCTTGTGTACTTGCGGCCACGGATATGAACATCGCTATCTTTGCCCATTTGGCTTCGCTTCCGCTTCCTGGAATGGATGATCGCCCAATCGCTCCCGGGGTGATATTTCCCCACTCCCCATAATTTCAGCTTTCCGATGTATTGGTTTTTACTAGAAATAGCCGTACGCCAGCATCAGAATCTAGGTTTTCAGCGAGAAAGTGGACTTTGTACCTCGCTTGAAAGCCATATTCCTCAACCATATATTTCATCGTTCGGTCTAATGGATTCCCTGAATAAAAAGCGATAATCGCTTCTTTGTGTTGGTCCCATGTCTCGTCCGGAATTCGAGGGGCTTTCTTTGGCATTGTAAAGTAAGTATAAAGACAAGTTCATCCTAGGTGAAGAAAGGTTTTCTCTGAGAGTTGGCGCCTTGTCAATACTTAAGTGCTAAGGTATAGCCTTGTCGCTGGTGTGTCAGCTGAGACGGCTGATCTGATTCGACGAGGCCCAAATCTGTTTTCCAGGGGCACCGCCTCAATAGACCGACGCCACGATTGGCTGAGAATAGAGTTCCCTTTCCAAAATCTGGTTTCCTTGCAGTAGCTGATTCTGTTTACAAAAGTACTGTTTGTTCCGTCACCATAATTTGGTCCCCACCGATATCCTTTATTCATACTTCCAAAATCTGGTTTGACACCTGGAATATATAAGGATCCAGATGGATGACGATGGACAGTTCTTCAACATGCAGCGAAAATGCCTTGGTCAATAGACACATCAATATCGTTCATCACACTTCTTTTCACTGGAATCTCGTCCATTCTCGGGATAGGGAGTCATGTCGCCAATGCTTGCAGACGGATTTTACACCAAGGTTCGCCGTCGCAGTTATAATTACAACAATAACTAACCGGCCTTGTAGGTGTCGAATCTAGTACCGAAGCCTCGATCGCCAGAGGGCAACCACGACCAAGCCACGTCGATCCAGAAATTCTACTCGAGTCAGGGCTACATACTGAGATCCACCGTGTACAGTTCGTCAGCCAGGTTTGTGAAGTCATACCACCCTAGGCTCCGAGCCAAGATTGACTCGCAGAAGATAGTCGTTATGAATTCCGGTGCATTCGTGCAGTTGTGACTCGCATGCGTTTGTTCGGGCTTCATTTCCAACACCCATTCGGATGTACAAAGAGTTGAGGTCACATTTGAAGAAGGTTCGGGGGAGTCTTGATGTCTCCTTTGCAGATGACCATCGGATTTGTGAAATAGGGATTCAGCCTTTCCAAGCATCGACCCGGGGCGGGCCTCGAGACAGTGGAATTTGAGAAAGGAGAATAAATGGGGCTCTAAAATCACCAAGATGGAATCGGTAGAGCCATGCGATAACAAATACAGTCTAGTTACGGCGTGGAATAGAAAGAAGCTTGGTTCAGGAACCGTAGAATATTTGTATCTCTGCAGTTAAAATGCGGGCTCCGCTACTGGTGTGCCCTAGTTCTTTTGGTGAATTCTTCTAGTCGAATAGTCAATACAGTAAGAATCAAGCTCGTGGTAGACATGCATGGTTATATGAGTTGTACATGTGTATGGGATGAAAGATTTAATACAGCCTTTTCGAAGCAGCGAAATTTTCGCGAGGATGTTGTGGCTATGTCATGTACCCAAGCGCGCTAGTGGTTTAATTGCTGATTTCAGTGTCCAATCCAGCTTAATACTGTTAGTAACGGTTATAAATATTTACAGCTGGGTGATCGGGTGTACAACTCAGATAAGGTAAATGCGCCTGCATTAAGTTACTCGTCCTATCTATTATTACACCCACCCTGAACTACAGACAAGCTGCCTCACTAGCTCTAGCTTGTATTTTTAGTTATTATACCTGAATTACTAGTCAAATAAATGCACTGGAATAACAAACTAAGATTTATAAGGCAGATAAAGATTGTGCTGTATTACACCTGAACAAGCCATGGTATCGCACGCCCCATCTTCTAAAACTCAACACATGCCTGCTGTTTGTGATCATGTCCGTGGCAGGGATGGGATTCCCCAGCTGAGCTGTCACTCCAAGTAATGGAAGGAAATAACAAAATTCTAACAAATAAGATGAAAGGATCCTCTTTGGAGGCCCCGTCGCCTGGTTTGCCGACCGGCTCGGCTGATACACTATACTCCTGTATTAATAACCCTAATATAAGAGCATCTTGGCATTGTACAGTCCATAGCTTTTGATCTTCATGCTTATGGAAGAAGGTTCGTGCAGCCCATACTGTTGTTATCAATCTCTTCCCCTGCATTCTTCTGCGGTATCCATTGCCCTTCTTCTAAGACACGACTAAACAATAAACTTCCCGAGCATGTACCTTGTATCCTAGTCAGAATAGTTCAAGCTCTTGAAGCTAATTACAAACAGATTGCCATCTCACACCAAATCGCAGTGAGCAACGTTAATCAGCCAATGCTGGAGACATATTCTAGCGAGCAGCATTTTCGCCTGGGTTTTGTGGCTATTGTTCGGCCAAGTGCGCCTGCGTTTAGGATGATCAACCCTGCCGAGTAAAGACCGCAGAATAGCGGGGAACGAAAGTTTCCAGTGAATCGCTCACCCTCTGTCTATCATAGACTCATGCTACTCATCCTAATGTCGCATAGCGGTTTCGTCCACTAGCTTGCCCGAGCGGCTGCTAACCCAACTTCACACGCTAGAAGGTCAATTATTGGATGAGTGACACCTAGGAATCCCTCCAGCTGTATATTTATTTATTTATTATTATTTATTATTCTTGGTTAGCTTCTGGGCTGAAGAGGGTTGTTGTGGATTCTCAGAGGTGATGGGCGTGTCCTGCCTGATATAAAATATAGTTAGGTGGGGTGGTCTAAACATATATATACCCATAAGACCCTACTCCAGCTTATAGTCTTCGGTTATTATACCTGACTTAGTCCGATATATGCACTGAAACAACAAATTTAAGCTCTATAACATAGATAAAAGTATATTATTTACATAGAGTAGTCTCGTAGGGGCGGGGGAAGGCGCAGTTATTCAGTTAGAATCATTCTTCGCAGTAGCAGAAGCGGGTGAAGTACCTAAACAGTAACCCTAATATACCGCCCCTTGACCGACTGTACACAGCTTATAAATAGCCCGACACTGGGGGGCTATAATATAAAAAGTGACGTTATTCCTTACATTGAATTCTCACAATTAGAGAGCGACGAAAAAGAAATAAGAGAGAAAATAAAGAAAAGTATAGTAGTTATTTAAGGTATAATAGCTAAATATAAGACTAGGGCGTATAAAAAACAAATTAGAGAATATATTTAAAGGAATCTACACAGCAGAGGTTAGTATATTAATTAAATATACGCAGTAAAGAAGAGGAAGAAAGAATAACAGAGAAGAAAAAAATATCTACGGAATACCTACATTTCCCCTAGAGCGATTCCCAAGTCTACGAGCTGTACTGGTCTGCGCTGGGCCCCTCCACATGCGCGCACCATCTCGAAGCCCGGGCACACCCTTCGTTGCTAAAGGTTCAGGTTCTGCCTCACCATGTTATATCATACCTAAATAGTCAACTGATACATACGACCATAGGGTGTGGAGAACAGGGCTTCCCGTCCGCTCAGCCGTACTTAAGCCACACGCCGGGAGGTTAGTAGTTGGGTGGGTGACCACCAGCGAATCCCTTCTGTTGTATGTTTTTGTTTTTTTGTATTATCTTTCTAAGCAGTGGTGCTTTGATCACCCCTTTCACCTGAGCACGCCTGAACGTCACCTAATTTTCTTGCATGGACCATGAAGGGCGAACGTGTCTGCTCGGTTATGGCCTGGTAGTCGGGGCTAGTAAGACTAGTATGTTGGCAAGTGTTATTTGAGCTCAGTGGGCTAGAAATGTTCGGGCTCTCGTTTGCTCATCTCGTGTGAACCGTTTAGGCAAGTCGATCCCAATTCCTTGCAATCCTGGCACATGTCAAAGGTATCACCATTGCATATCGAGCAATAATAGGAATCCCCATCTAAAATAAAGGCTTGACAGACGTCACAAGTCACACAATCATATTCCTCATCGGGGTCAGCGGGACCGATGATCTCTTGGGAGCTTTCCGACAAGAACGTTAATACATGAGTATTCTTCGTTCTCCTAGCTTCCGTGAACGCGTTTCGTCCTTTATTGTCCGTCGCATCTCGATCGATCTTTGGGGATTTGAGCAAAACCGCTGCCACTTCACTCATTCCACGTACCGTGGCGTTCATCAAAGGTGTGCGACCATATCTGTCCTTCGGGTTTGGGTCACAACCCGCTCGCAATAACAACTCTACCGATGTTTTTGAGCCACGATTCACTGCTAGGGACAATGGCATCTGGCAATTTCGACCCCTGACGTGTGGATCCGCGCCGTACCGGAGCAACAAGCTCACCACTGCGTCTCTGTCCCAAACTCCATCGCCAGTCCATGAGCCAGAACCCCGTGTTATTTTTTCATAGAGCCCCGTGCGGTAATCTTCCGATGCCCAAAGTAGTGGATATCTATTGGACTGTTCAAGGCAATTTGCAATTGCGCCTTTGCTGATAAGCATTTCCACTATGGGTTCGTATCCTCGTGCAGCAGCCCACAGTATCGGTCTCTCCCCATATTCATCCTCATAGTCTGGGTCTGCGCCATGATCGAGCAGTAGTTGGACCAAATTGTCATCTCCCAGGACCCCACATTTTCGGCCTAGGATTAGGGCCGACGAGCCCTAAATTTCCCCCTTCCCAGAGATAAGCCGCGTTCTAGTGCTTAACTGGGTTCATGATGCATCGGCCAATATAGTATGAGGTTTCTAACTCTCAACTTCACTTGAAGCTTGTATCATGCTGCGTTGTTTAACCACATTTAGTCGATGTGAATGGCTAACAAATTGGATAGTTGCACTGCAAATCGAGAGCAGCTAATTGTACTTGTTATCTCATTAAACTATATATTACAACAACTGCCTTAGCTGGTCGTCGCTTGTTTGCAGGCGAAAAAGACCGTCAACGGCTCCTGTGGGTGTTGACCTCAACTGACAATCACTTAACCTTAGTCTGTTGTTACGGTACAGGTAGATCCAGGAAAATGACGTCCAGTTCTCTCGTTAGTGGAGATGATAACGGCAATTCACATGGCATGGCGCTTGACCAACGGGGCTCCAATGGAACAGTAATGCCACTTTGAAAGGAAAGTTACTGGTCTTATTGACAATTATCTAGGCTGCGACACCGCTGTTACTATTATTGATCGTGCGGACCCAGACTATCACGCGTACCACGTCGAGGGGTTAGTTAATACTCGTTCAAAAACCTATATCAAGAGAGAGAAGGCCCTGGAAGAAGTAGGATATTGAAACTGCATTGGGGAGAGTTAGATGGCATACTATGCGTTGGCCATCTTTCCATCGCCCCCAAGGAGAATGTAAAACAAAGTGTGGGAAGGTGAGTGCCCCCGGTTTAGCATAATGTGACTGCAAGCAGAGTTAGTGCTGGTATCTATGGGCTAAGAGTGCTGAACCATTCTCTCGCAAAGGAGGATATGGAGACCTGGGACATCGGGTGGTCTGACCGGCCGATCGTGAGGGAGGTCAATAGCATTATCTCGATCATAGAAAAAAAGGGCCGTGGTTCCGACCAAAAAAACGCGGTCCCTCCCTACTAATGCTTCATTCAAAACACAGAATACTAGCGAGACATCATTAACAATGTCCTAAGCTGATCCACCCGAGCTGAGATAGAACTTGACAATCCTGCGAAGACGCACTTTTAATACCTAGTCACTCATTTTACGAGCACATTATAAAGCGGAACATACCTTGACAAACCCTCCTCCAGGGTTTCCATTTCTACCGAAAAAATGATGCGGAACCAACCTGGAACCTCATTATGATAGGCATAACCTGACGACATCTTAACTCCAATCTGTAGTAACCGGTTGGACAGATCCGACTCTGCGGCCCAGCCGCCTTGATCGGCGATGAGTGTAGGATCCAAGCACTTAGACAGGTCAATCCATAGAAAGAACCCCGCAATCCTGCAGGAATAATAATGGTTGGTTTTGCACAGTGTGAATTCCACATTTCACGAGTCAATACGAAGGGAAGACTTACCCCCCTGGAGCAAAAGGTATTTCCGCCCCCATCAAGACTTGAGTCGCAAAATCCCGATGCGAACGAAGTAATCGGTGGCTTTGGTTAACAAAAGTCTTTATGAAAGATTGATCCTCGAGAATGATAGTAGCAATGCTACATGATATATTCGAAGGCCAATGGAACCGACTAAATGAATTATCCGCATTGCCGCGCCGAGGTAAGATAGTTGCTATGTTAAGAAAATGGAAGGCTGAAAACCCCTTACCTTATGGATAATGCCGCCTGCAACAACCTCTGGTTCTGGCTGATCAAACATCCCAGTCGTAAACCCGCCGCGGCGAAATCCTTCGACATCCCGTATAGCACATGAATCAGGGCAGGATTTACCCCGATGCTGGCCGGCTCGATTGATAGAAGAGAAATAAAGCCATCTGTGGAGGTATTCTCTTCGTAAACCGACAATGCGTACACCTCATCGCTGATAATGTGGATCTGATACTTTTGACAGAACTGCAGGAGCGCCTCTAGAGTCTCCCGCGGGTAGCATCGACCAAGTGGGTTATGAGGGTTGCAAATTAGGAGAGCCCGGACTGACACCCCATCCTCATCTCGTGCTTTTAAAAAGGCCTCTTCATACCGAATCACAGCACTTGGACCGAATGGATCGTCCCCTTGGAAGGAAGTGTAGATAAGTTGGCAGCTGGAGGGAACGGATAGGTCTCCGTCAAAGGAGCCGTAGATGGGCTGACCGAGCAATATGCCGTCCTTGGGATCGGTCAGACAGAGGGCACAGACTGCGTTTAGGCTCGTTACGCCGCTCGTGAAAAGGATGTTGTCAGATGTAATCGGTGAAGCAGGGTAAAAGTAGGTCGTAATCAGCTTAGCCATGGCTTCTCGGAGACGTCTGGAGCCGAAGGGGCCTTCATGGTATGTAAGACTTGTACGGTCAAGTCCTGATGCTGCCCTTGTGCGAATATAATCCAGGATCACGTCTTGCATCAGGAACTGGCATGGCTTCAGTTAGTAAATGCGCGTCCATATCTAGTGTCGCAAACAGGAAGCTTGCATTATTGCTTTACATTTTCTGCATTGCTGAAAGACACAACGCCTTCTTTGTTTTCTTTATCGAAGGGGGCTTTTTGGTGGCCGAGGTAAGCGTTAGCCAACCCGGCCTCGGCATACGTTTCCCCACGGTTAGAAAGCATGTCGTAATGGTTTATAAGGTTGTTGCTGGAATACAACTGTTCTTCAAACGAGCAAACCTGCTGGAAACCAAATGGAGCTCTGTCAAAGGTAAGAGACATAAGCACTGGCCGAGGGAGATGAGTGAGAGTGGGGGAACTCCCGTGTCGGGTTCTAGCTTCAAGCTAGTGCTTAACATCTTATGCTGTAACATACACGGCGTATTTTACTGCCACCTCTTTTGATACGATACAGGTATGTACTCGACTCTGTCTTCGTAAGCCGTCCAAGACTACGACGGCACAATTCACGTTCCATCCTTGAATCCAGGTATCACCGCCACAAGACGCTTCTACGAAGCTATTTTGCAAATACTCCATGTCTAACTTGTATTTGTAGCACAGCTACTAGCCGAATCTCTGCTCTTTATAATACATGCGTGCCAGAAATCTCCGAGTTGATTCTTTCGTGTTCCCTATGTCTTTTTTTCTGGTATAGAAATCCCGAAATTCATACCGTGAAGCTTTCAACGTAACTCTCCCAAGTACATCAGCTGAAGATCATCCAAAGGTCCTCAGATACCCTTAGTTTACACTTGATTGTGGAATAGTCTCGTGAAACTCCTGCTGAACATCATCGTGGTCCGAAGCCTTGATGACCTGCTCATCGATATGTTCCTGATCCTTCCTCTCCTTGCACAGCCGATAAGCTCTCTCCATATCCCAATGAAATGGTCTAGAGGTCGAGAAAAGATATTCAATGGACTCCAAAGTTCGATTACGCGTCTCTGGGTAGAATAGGTAGATGATTGGAACCCACAGTAGATTCAATCCAGCGAGGAGGAAGTAACTGCGACTCCCAATACTTCCAAACATGATAGGATTGACCAGTGTGGTCATCCCAACTCCAATGGCCCAGCCGGTAATACCAAAGCCATTGCCTTGAGCCCGGAGGTTGGAGGGAAATATCTCGGTCGGTATCAAGAAAGCAACGGTTCCCCACGTCGCTGCATATGCCAGGTTGAATAAGAACAGCATCGCAACAGCAGCGGGGGCAAGCTGATCAGCTTTATCCGGCCGATGAAGGGATGCCTCGTAGACAGATCCTGCCTGGAGTGGATACACCTTAGCATCAGAGCTACAAAGAGCTTGTACGGGCTTTGGCACTTACTACAAGCTCGACAATGAATAGCATGACGGAGCCCAGAATCAAACATTTCCTCCTCCCGATCCGATCGACTATCTGCGCACTGATTATCGTACCCAGAATACCGATCGTATTCAACCCCCCGGCAAGGCCATTTTGGGTCAGCTCGCTGTAGCCGGCTTGCCGAAGCAGAACAGGAGAATATGCCGTAACGGCCTGTAAAAGTGAGATCGATTAGCGTCATTATCTATACAACTAATATTTTGTAGAAAAAAAAAAAAAACATACTGTGATTCCAGTCCAAGAGGCCATAATCTGAAGCCATACACACAGCCAGGCGCGTCGGCCTAGATTGGCGCCAGGCTTTCCGCCTTTGCCAATCAAGATCTTAGCAAATTGAACGGGTGAGCTGGATTTGCCTTCTTCCACTGTCGCAATAATATTTTTATATTCGAGGTCAATCTCTGATTGACTGGCTTTATGACAACGGATCCTGTTAAGGACCTCCCGAGCTTCGCTATAACGACCGACAGATGCAAGGAAACGCGGACTATCCGGCAGCATCTTAATGAATAGCAGCAGGATAAGTGCTGGAACACATTGAAACGCTAACAGAAAACGCCAGCGAATATCTGAGTAGCCACGATTGATGAAAGCAAGGCCAAATGCCAGCCAATATGCGACAGAAATTCCTAGATCTACCAAGATAATCCTGTCAGTAGATTCTAGAGGTGCTTTATATCACATCTGGCACTCACAGTTTGCAATGAACACATATCCTAGGAAGGCTCCGCGGTGATCAGCTGTTGACGTCTCCGATACCAGTACTGGTGCGATCCCAGTCAATGCTAGCTGGATCAGCTTCTTCTAGTAGGTTTAAGAATGGAAGGCGGGCATACCACCAGTGCCAACGCCTGTCACCACCCTGGCGACGAGCATGAAGTCTGAGCTCTGAGCTGCAGCTTGCAAAGCGCCTCCCACCAGCGCAAAAAAGGCTCCGATCAAGAGGCCATTGATACGGCCTAACCGATCGGCCAGCCAGCCACCTCCGAAGCAACCGAAAATGCATCCAAGGTAGTAGATGCTAACAATACCTCCCTGATGAGTGGTATTGGTGACTGTGCCATCGGGTTCGCCAATTCCAACCTCGGTCACATATCTTGGAGAGCTGTTGACGCCTCCCATGACACCTTGATCATATCCCTCGAAGAATATGCAAACGAGGGAAAAAGCCTGAATCATGACATTGAGTTGGCGTGGGGATAACACCCTATAAAATGTCGCATACCCCATGGTCGTAAACATGCAGAAATGCACTGAATGGGATTATCAATCTAATATGCTTTCAATTTCATTGAAACACAAAAAGTGATTCAACCGGGCGGTGGTTGGGCTTTTTATACCGTGGTCTATGATATGACTGAATTGTGAGATTCCATTCCTGAGTTCGCCAACCTTAAAACAACGTGCCGAATCCCCGCAAGATCCAGATTCTTGGGGACGACAAGAACTATTGGGGAAAGACCGTTGAGCGGCACCGCATGGAAGAACTGAGTATTCATGCGTCCAACAAGGGTTTGTGGGAGTGGCGCCGTTTTACCGTTTAGACGTTTAACCGTTTAAACATTTAAGCGTCTCGGCTTTTAGACTTGCAAAAACCGAACCGTGTACAGAGAGGGTCATTGGTGGCCACTCCACAACCTTATCGATTTCTACCAGCCGTGTAGCCGTCTAAGCGTCGGCTTTCAACATGAGGCATTCAGGCACCAAAGCGGACGAGGTATGGACTGCAGCCGCGACTCATGTATTTATTCTCACCCTCCTTCTTCGAGGGGTTTTGATAGTCACTGTCTCCAGGCTGTCTTTGCGTTACGATAATATGGATCCTAATCCTTCTGCGTCCCGGTCCCTGGACCTGACCGTCCTGGGTTTGAATAGCGGCACTTCGATGGTAAGCAGACGACATGACATGAGCAGGGAAGGATTAGGAAGTGATGAAGGCTTACCTACGTAAATATAGGATGGAATCGACTGTGCTCTGTGTCATTTCCAACAAGAAACACCAGAGTCACCCATGAGGTTCGAGCTTCTCAAGGTATGCTAATATCCCATGCCCTCCAAATCCCATTTAGGCTGACCAAAGTCTTCTGTCCAACAGTATGGTGAAATCCCCCTAGAGCAAACAATCAAGCAACGGGTCATGAATATGATACTCCATAATAAAACCTCTCCCTCTGAGCTATCGGAGGTGAATGTCATCCTCGGTGAGACATTTGCAGCGGCTGTCAAGGAGTTCTGTGCACAATACAATGTTGATATCTCGTCTATCGACGTCATTGGTTCCCACGGACAGACCATCTGGCTTCTGTCTATGCCTGAAGAGGGAGAGGTCCGCAGTGCTCTTACCATGGCTGAGGGCTCATTCATTGCCTCCCGCACGGGAATCACTACCGTGACCGATTTCCGAGTCAGTGACCAAGCAGCGGGCCGCCAGGGAGCACCGCTCATTGCCTTCTTCGATGCCTTGATCCTGCACCATCCAACAAAGTTGCGCGCTTGCCAAAATATTGGTGGAATTGCGAATGTCTGTTTTATTCCGCCCGATTCCCTAGGGGGTGTTGATTCCTGCTACGACTTCGATACAGGCCCGGGCAATGTATTTATCGACGCCGTTGTCCGGCATTACACCAACGGCGAGCGGGAGTATGACAAGAATGGCGAGATGGGCGCTCGCGGCACAGTGGATCAGGATCTGGTAGATGAATTTCTTCGAACTCACCCCTACTTCCGGCTTGACCCACCAAAAACCACTGGCCGCGAGGTCTTCCGAGACACTCTTGCCTTTGATCTCATTCGCAAGGCTGAATCCAAGGGCCTTAGTCCAGATGATGTCGTTGCGACTGTCACTCGCATTACCGCACAGTCTATCGTTGACCATTACCGCCGCTATGCCCCCAAGGACCTCCCCATTGATGAAATCTTTATGTGTGGGGGCGGCTCGTATAACCCAAATATTACACAGTATATACAATCACAGTACCCTGACACGAAGATTCTGGCACTGGACCAAGCAGGTATCCCCGCGTCTGCAAAGGAAGCTATCACCTTCGCCTGGCAGGGCATGGAAGCAATCGTGGGCCGTTCTATCCCCGTCCCCACCCGGGTTGAGACTCGGCAGCCATATGTGCTGGGAAAGGTATCACCAGGCAAGAACTATCGTAGGGTGGTGCGGCAAGGTATGGAGTTTGGAGGGGATAGGGATGAACTGCCTCCAGTGAGGGAGGTGGTCAACTATGTGAACGGAAAGGAATCGAACAACAAATGGTGATTGAGATAGTAATAATGAAATATAACAACAATCGGACTGTATAATTCCTTGTGGACGTATGAGGACATCCTTCGGAATTAGAGGGTGGTTTGTAATTGGAGATTCGTCCATGCGGCTGGTATTGTGTCCTACAGCCTCGCCATCCATATGTTAGCCAATGGAGTTAGCCAAGATGAATAAACTTCTTTAGCGTGTTAAGTGTATGTGGGGCGTCTGACATAATCACCCTTCGGCAACGTTTCTCGTCCATCTAGAAGTTGGAATGTAAACCCTGGACCGCATCTTGTCGGGCGATAATCGATGTAGACGTGGTCAAGATGCCCCAGCGACCCCGGAAATTCCAGCGTACTTCAAAGGCTTGTGCGTTATACCGTCATTTCCCAATGGTTCCGGTCTAATAGCGCCCAGGTGACTTTTGCCATCGACGTAGCATAAAATGCACGAAACTCCGAGGCCCACTAGAGCGCTGTCAGAACTGTGCAGATTTCGATATACCTTGTACTTATGAGCGTCCATCACGCAGGCGGGGTGGTAATCGAAGAACCCCCGAAGAGAGAAATGAGCCTAGAAGTCGACCCATTGGGGAAGTCGAGGTTGCCACCACCCCTTCTCGACCAGTCCATTCGGCCGATGCTCTTCAGTCTGGCGTGAATCCTCGACTATCGACGGCAGTCTATAACTCCTGGGCAACTGCAAGTCAGGAATATAGCTCCGATCCACTGTTAAATCCCTGGAAGGCACTTGCAATCACCTGTCAGTCTGTGGTACTGGATCTCGCCCAGGTCTATTTTGAGATTGTCTACCCGATGTAGTTCTCTCCTTTCGTACCTTGAGAGGGTATGCGAGGTAATTGGATCCGAACTAACGGCTTTGTACTACACAGATTTCCTTTATTTCATCGACCGTCATTCTTGAGAGCCCTCCATAATAAAATGCATCTGGAGGACCAGGGTCTATTTGCCTCAACAATGGCAATGTGCTCCCTAGCCTCTGCACGCGCTAGGGATGGTGCTTTATATTCGAATCGGCGATCACCGTCTCAGCTCTCACATCCGCCACCGGAAGTTTTCTGGACAGCAGCTGCGGAGTCTATACCTCGCAACCTGGCTGCAGCAAGAGGCATCGAATATATGAGAGCATGTGCCATTCTCAGCATTACCGCTATCCAAAATGGTCAGATCCGGGACATGCATCAATATCTGGGGCACTATCATACATTGAGTATTATGGAAGGGCTACATGATGAGAAGTCATGGCCGAATGACTTGAGTACCGTTGAGGTTGAGATTCGACGGAGGCTGGTATGTCACTGTGCCCATGCGATGCCTATGAGCAGTGTCAAACTAATGCCCAAGTTAGTTCTGGTCTATGTATACACTTGATGTGTATTCGGCAACCGTATGGGGAGGCATGGTCCGTTTCAAAGAAATTCAGTCCAACGTACGCTACCCCAGAGAGATAAATGACGACCTGCTTGATTTTGAAAACAAATCACAAATATCGGCGGATTGTACCACTCCGACTTCCAACACTTATGAACACTCTGTCTGGATGCGGGGGTGGAATTTCACTACTGATCTTTACAGAATACTGGAGCATGCTATTGACGGCCAGCGGCAAACTCTGCGCGGCGAGAATGAGAGCCCCTGGTCATTATTTCGCCCGAGCCCTGTCCCGGGCCATTTAATTATGGGGCATGTACATTCTATGTTCTCAGCTTTACCGTCGCAGCTTCGATTGACCGGACCTGTCACTGGTGATCCCGAGAATGATATTGTTGGATTCCAATCAGCCAATATCCAAGCAACGCTTCAGCTTCTAAACATGGTCCTTTCCTCAAACGAGGACCAAGGAATAGAGGAGAAATGCGAAGTTGCTGGTAACGTGCTCAGCGTCTTTACCAAAGTCCCGATTGAATATCTAAAAGCGATCAGTTCTCCACTGGTATGTTCTTTGCTCGGCATATTTTGTACCTAACCGCTCCTACCAGTCGAGATGGGGACATACTGACTTTTCGGAAGCTCTACCACTTGGGGGGGATTGGGTTTATTCTTGGATCTGTCATGGAAGGAAGCCTCTCCGAGGCGTCTTATCAAAGAGTCCGCAAGCTTTTGTAAGCATCCAGGAGTATCCTCTCACAGTTTATAGCAAAGCTTACTAATTGACAAGTAGACTAGAGATGGCAGCACTTCTGTATCAGATGGAGTCGGCACTTACTCGCTCCACTGGCGCCAGTGAACGACTCAAAACACAAGTTACGCGGATAGATGAGTATATGGATAAGGCTCGGCATGCCAGTATGCACTCTGGGCTGGCTGAAATTGGCCAATCGCAACACTTCGAAGGCTACGTACAACCTACTGCAGTCCAGTCTGCAGACTTTGATGACCCACTAGCTTGCTTTGAGCTTCCTTCGGATTTACTGGATGATTGGCCATGGTCGTCCGGTGCTGGCTCCTTGGGTGGGATGTTTCCGATGGCGTTAGCGAAGACAGATAATTAGGTCATTCCTTGCCTCATCCAGGTTTCGCAAACGTCCAATCTTCCTGCCATGGCGGGCATTGTAGGGAATGCCCGGGAGCAAATGATATCTGAAAGTGGTTTCGTTGCGCAGATTCGCTCCGTCAAGCGCTGTCCAATCTTCATAACCGTTGATGTATAATAGACATAGAATTACGCAATTCTTTTCTTGTATCTTTCGGCACCATTTCTCTATGTTATCTGTTTCCTTACTGACCAGCGGTCCCGTCTCTCGTTCACATACTCAGGTATCCTCACCCCGGCTCACCCTTTCACCATCCTCCCTGCGCTACTCTTTAGCTGACTAGTTGTGCATAAAAAAAAAAAGGCCCTCCTGTCGTTCCCACTTTCTGCTTGCATGCTCCTCTAAATAACTAAAGACTAGTGCACAAATTAGTGACATAAACTAATATGCTGCGGACAACTCATGCCCGCCATGTTCAATATATACCAAGGCCTCAAGGATCAAATCCCCGTGAGCAGAATATGTTGCAAAGAAGTGGGATTATTTGACCATAATGATATGACTGCAAAGTATATCTCCCTTAGCCCAACCTAGTAATAATCCTCACCCTTAGAGAGGGCTGTCACCGACCCCTCGGACCCGAACGCCGCATGCCTATGCCGCAGATTCGCACCCTCGACCTCCCCAAACCGCAACCGAACCTTATCAGTATTCCCCTTCAGCGGCTCGGATCCCAAGCAATGGCCAATAGCCAAGCGGTCCAGCTCCGGATTCCGAGTCGTCATCAAGAAACTTGAGAACGAGTTGTTTTGGGGGACGCCGTTGCGTCGCAGGGAGAAGAAGCCGACGACGACGCACGCAATCGTGACAGCCAGCGCACTCATGTAAGCCCCTAGCAAGGACGTAGGGCCATAGAAATAGTAGTTGCGGTAGGTTAGGTCCGTCACTTCGACGGTGGTGTTTCCGCCATTGAGGCTTAGCAGACTGTAGGTGAAATTGTGGCTGAGGTCCTCGATTGCCTGGGCCAAGGTTCCGTTCCGGCACAAACTAGTGGAGTCGTTACCATGTGTATAATAATAGCTGCTGGTGTTCCATAGTTCTGGACAGGAAAAGAGGCCGGTGTACGCAAGTGACGTATCGGTGTATGTCGTCGTAGATGCAACGGTCTTGTTCTCCCATACTCCCGCTCTCTTGCTCTGAACCAGTTCACCTTGTAGAAGGCCCGAGAGAATCATGTGAATTATATAAAAGCCAGCATTCACTGTTGGATTTGATTCTGAGTATGAAGGCGCCGCGGAGCTAGAAGCTTCCCATGTACTCCAGTTGGCATAGGCGACGTGGTCGACTGAGATCGGCGTCAGCGTCTGAATGCCGTTGATGAAATGCATGTTGACCACGTAGGAGGTATTCCAAAGCTGGCAGACAAGCTCAGTGGGCTGTGTGGCGTTGTCGTTCCAGAGCGGATTGCTGCCTGCAGCTGATATGAAGATGGTATTGTTGAGATCCGAAGGTGCAGTCCCCATGTAGATCCTCGTTGTCTGGAACTGCGCCTCTGGAAATTCGCTATCCCACAGTTTCTGTGTCACTCCGTCTATCTCCATGAGAGCTTCACCCAGTCGCTGACATTTGTATGAAGGGCCCCAGAATGAGAGCTCGTAAGACGAGTTGGAGAACGGTGCAGGGACTGGAAGCACTTGGGTCGATGAGGCCATGGTGGTGAAGAGTCGGGCCATGCTGCCAGATGGGGAGGTAATGTGCCACATCTCATCGAATTGTGCCTGATTTCGCCAGAATGTCGGGTCGAAGTTAACGTTTGGCACGAGTCGCTCGATCTTGTCCCAGGCTGGATACGTAACCACGTTCAAGGTAGCGGGCGTAACGATCGCCGTCAGGGGAATCAGCCTGGTCGGATCGAGAATCAGCCATAGACTCACCACTAGTTATAGAGGTGCACATACCAAGAAACAATCGCGAGCACGGTCAGCGTCTTTGCATAGATCCATACGTCCAGGGTGAGAAAAGCAAGAGGGCTGTCCCGGATGGCAAACATGCTATCGATCCCACTGAGCCGGAGACTCTTCCGACGGAGGGTGGCCCAGGTCTCCTGCACCGCTGCAAGCCCAACCGCGGACACCAAGCATGATTTGATCAAAAAAGCAAAGCCAGTTCCAATCCGTATCGCCCACGTTTGTTCCTCGCGAGACGCGACGCGACCGCCGTCGAGGCTCTTGTAATAGTAATGATGACCCACGGACAGCATCGCACCCGAAATGACGAGCCCGACCATCAGGGCCGGAAGCCTCCATCCAATGCCCCATGCGGCCGGTGTCTGTGTCTCTCGGACTGACTCTGACTCTGGCGCTGGCGCTGGCGCTGGCGACTGGGGTCGTTTGTCCGGGACCGGGTCGTAATCGACGTGGTGGTTATAAGCTAGCGGAGACATATTATACTGAGGTGCCCGCACAAGAGCGGAATCTGGCCCCACTGGGAGACAGAGGCCCTGCAGCCGTTCTTATAGCAAATGCGGCTCCTGAGAGAGCTGGGAATCGCAAGTCCTGTCGAGCCCATTTATTGTGTGTGGGCCATGCTTGAGCCTGTCCTGCAGAATCCTTCGCTATTCTGCCTATCAGTGAGTGTCGTTTCCATTGGGTTTATTCAGCCGGGGACAAAGGGGCCCGTTCATGACCACTGGATGTGAAGAAGCAATTTAGAGCAGGGGCTAGTTTTCAGCCACTATTACTGGCAGGCTCTGTGAGCCGGGATCGGCAGTATACTTTCCACTACGGGAAATTCACAGACAGCGGAGGCTGAAATGACATCGTCGTAATGATGACTTGAATCGCCCAGAACACCGCGCTAACGGGTTGGAAGGTCGTTTGCGATACTTGCGGCCTTGAACATACATGCTGAGCCAGCCTTTTCAATCATCGGCAGTGGTCGCATCACACAATACTCGGTGTAGCGTTGCTAGCAGTCGCACTAGACAGGCGAGGAAGTGAGAAGTGCCGGTTGAACATATTGGGGAAGAACAAGAACCTGTGCAAGATCAAGAATGATAAAGATACATACTCTCTACTGAGACAAGCGCGGGGTTGGCAGTCTGCCAAATTGTTTCTCGGCTATCCCCGAAATGCTGCCAAGCACCGGCCAGGCACAGAATACGAGATTGTGCCGTATTTTGTCCAATCCTTACGAGTTCCGGCCTTAGTCTAGGTTTCTGGCCCCCAGTGGCCCGCATCGTGGCTTTTGTCTTGTGATCCGTGTACTCTTCCTTGTTGGTCACCACCTGTCCGTCTAATTCTGCATGTTTCCTAACCTGCCTCGAGGTTAGATGGGGTGCGCCCTAATACTGCTCCTTTGAGGGGGAAGTGCATGAGGGTTGAATGTCAGAACCCGTGATCCAACACGTGTTTTGTCCCAGTTTGCCCAGTTAGCATAAACCATTCAAGGCCCGGCGGTACGGGCCGATAATAAGGTAGACCTGATTGTCAGGCACTTTCTAGAGAGGGTTGTCCCACTGGGTCTTATTGCGTTGGAGGGAACCGATGGGTCAAGGAGAATCTTATCAACATCTACTTGACAATCATACAGCCATCCTTACCACTCTAATACCAGTTTAAGCTAGACCATGTAACGGAGAGTGAGCATCTGGGCCAATGGCCGTGCTCAACAGAGCTTTGTTACCGGGATGTTTACTTTACACATCTTCTGGTCAGGGTGATGCTCAACGGCAATCAGTTCGACTCGCAGACGCACACTTGGTGTCCAATGCGGCCAACAATATGTGCCTGAGGGGGGCCCACACATATTATTGGGGTAGCCCAAATGCAAATGTCTCAACACGGGGGAGCAGTATTTTGGTCAATGCCCTCTCTCTTTGCTTAAGAAAGCTTAACCTCTAAGACAATTGTATGTATTCTACTATGTCTCTATTATGGAAATCAGAGAAAGGAGGGAAAACGGAGCTTTCGGGTTAGTCTTGCTGAATTCTTGTTCCTTTATGCAGCTGAGTGTTTCGAGCCTGGCAACTAACAGAAGATTCGAATTGAAAAGTGGATCCCAACCCCGGAGTAGATCTCAGCCCATCGCTAGACAACTGAGGAGGATTTTCCAGCAACTGGCAGTCGGCATTTGCTCGAAATCCGTGTCTGTGGAAACAAGTTGACCACGTTGATGGTGGCACCAGAACATGAGCTGCAAGGAGCGCAACGACCTATTCGCGTACCCATCATCAAACGAAGCAAAATCCAGGTCTACCACCTAGTCCTCTAACCTTTGATCCTCTCGGCCATGATGAGAGACTTGCACCGGAATCCCGCGCTTTCCAAGGTTTCCCATGCCTTGTGCGAGTATTTTATTGGGTAGTAAACCTGGGGCTTGTCCGCTTAGTCTGCTTAGTCTACTTCAGAGATCTAAGACGCCAAAAGTTCAAACTTAGAAAACCTTTAAAGAGAAACCGCGTAAGAAGTTATATAATCGAAAAGTTTAGATTTTCTCCACTTCCTATGTATTTCTAACTAGTTCTAGAATATAAATATATAAATATATCAACATATAGAAGTTTAGTAGAGAGATTGCAAAGCAGTCGTAGGTCGAATCCCGTAAGATAATTTGGTAAGCTGTAGTTTATAGATTGTCTAGGGCTTATAACCTAGGCTAGCTTTCGGGAATTATTAGATTATTAAGTGCGTTAGAAGACTCTACTTAAGCGTTACAGTTTAGTTAAAATAGGAGGATAATCGGTCCTAGTGTCGATCGGTGCAGTCAAGATATCAAACACACAGGAGTGGTATTCGACATCTATGCCTAGGGAGAGCTCTAGGCATAGCTGAATAACGTTATATTGGAGAGTTTTAAAGAACCCAAAAGAGCCTCCTAAACCAATTCTCGAGATGCCATATGTATCATATTACTACTTCACTTCAACATGAACAGTAGCTGCCTTGCCCTCGGACTCTCTGGCTTGTTCTTTCATGTCCGCAATGGCAATTTCACCAACATCAACTACATCGTCGCCATCGAAGTACTTGGCGATTTCCTCCATGGGAGTGTAGCGGGTTTCGATCAAGAAAGTATAGATAACGAACACCTCCAATCCCAGAAAGACGCAGTAGACGATGTAATACTTCCAGCCAATGGCATCGAGGGCAATTGCGTTAATGTACTGATTGAAGAAGAGTGCCGCGGTGACGCAGAAGTTCAGCCAGGTGAAGCCCTTGGCACGAAGACCGTAGGGAAGAATTTCGGTGGTGTAAGTTGCCATTAAACCAGATCTGCGAGAAGCCTCAATGTCAGCGGCTGTTGGTATAGATATCGGAAGATGCTGTACTTACTTGATGTCGTAGAATACTCCGTAGAGAACTGTCAGAACCACAAAAGTGTATCCAAGCGCCTGATTGGCTGCAATTGCGTAACGAGCTGATACGATGGTCCATGCATTGAAGACCAGGAACGTGCCAACTGTCGAGACCATGTAGACCGGCCTTCTTCCCAATCTGTCGATGAAGAAGGCCAGGATGAAGTTGGTGACCAAGGCTTCGGTCTTGATACCCGCGTTGATTCCGAGTTGTGTGGAAGCCTTGGTGATACCAACGCTGTCCATGACCTGCTTGAGATAGTAGGAAATCAAACCATTGCCACTCCATTGACTGAAGAGACCCAGAGCGGTGATCAGGCCGATTCGCTTGCGGTTGCCCTTGGTTTTCAAGAAATCAACCCAACGAGTTTGGTCAATTTCCTTATCCAGATCAATGGCAGCCTTGATCTCTGCATATTCCAGATGCACAAATGCGTCATCCTGGTCCCCCTCGCCGTGATATTTAACGAGGTTTCGCATGGCTTCATCGTGTCTCCCCTTGCTCATCAACCAACGAGGGCTTTCTGGCATTAGCCAAATACCACACACAATGACAATGGTGCAAATGGCCTGCAACAGGCTCGGCAGACGCCACGACCAATCGCTCTAATAGAAGAAAAAAATGTGAGTCGAGAACAATCAGATCCACCGTGGTTGTTTGGGCAATGATACATACCTGAATCTTCAAGGTGCCCAATGTCACCCAGCTAGCAATGAACGCACCAGAGTGATAAGATGCACCACTAAGCGTGACAAGAACGGCACGGTCTTGTGGATGCGCAATCTCAGCGATCAAGAGCGGAGCGCTACCAAGAACGAGACAGTCACCAAATCCAATAAGGAGACGGGCAGCGATGAACATGCCAAAGCCAGTAGCCCCAGATTGTAAACCCACTGCAAGCAGCATGATGAGACATCCAACAAAACACCCGAGTCTGCGGCCCCAGGCATCGATCATGTAAGGCACGACGAACAGACCGAGCAGAGAGCCAAGACTCATGGAGGCATTGAAGAGGCCGAGAAGCGAACCGTGAGGGTAATTGAAGTATTCCTGCCAGTAGGAAAGGGTTTGGAGACCGTTCATCATGGAACCATCGAAACCGTTCGCTGTGTTGGTCATGATGAGTATCACAATGTAGATGTACAGGGTACGCATATTCTTCCTCTTCCACCACGGCACGCGCTTGAACTCCTGGTGAGCGAACAAGAAATGGCCCTTTGTTGGCTTGACCGGCAGGATCTTCTGGCTCGGCTTCGGGGGCCGGAATCGCAGCGCCATGATTGCGAAAGCGTTTGCTGGATGCAGATCTAGATGAGAAAGTAAAAGTGTAGCAAGTTAATGAGTCCACTTCGAATGCTGTCGGGGGTGAGAGGAGCTTTAAATTAGGAGAAAGCCCTCTTTATAAATCTTGAGACAGGCATGAGCTTGACAACCCCAGTCCTTCGTACAGATGGCGGCTTGGTCACCTCCCGGCTCTATTGTCCCCAACCGGGCTTCCCACGACATGTTGCCACCCATTTAGTGTTGGCATTAGTTGAGTTGGGCGTGTCATATTTGCCTTTTCTGCATTTTACCGAAAATTGGCGTTTTGTTCTTCTGCCCGTGTCATTGAAGCGCCATCGCTCGGGGCTATCATCCTCCAGACCTCGGAGGCCATACTCCAGATCCTGTGGGGGACTGGGGGTGGAGACTTAGGGTTAGCGGGTGACACTTGCGGGGGCCCGAGATCGAGATGGGAGGCCTACTCTAGCTATACCCTATATGGTAAGATGGTGATTAACTGATTAAATTAAACTCAGGTGACTAACTGGAGATTAAACCTTATATTGATACCCCCGGCAAGTCAACGGTTCAGCATTAGCCGAACTTGAAAGTGAGAATGTTTATTTGCTTGAATTCCAGTCTCGACCGCTTTACTAGATAAGCTTGCCAAGAAACGCAAAGAGGCCACATGTGTGTCAAGTCGTGGGCATGTTGATCTAGTATTCAAGCATGTAGTGATATTCTTTAAAGCTTTTATCGACACCAAGAGAAACTTCTCCTATTCTGAGGGGCTTCTCTATCCAAGAATCCGTTGAACTCAACAGCCTAAGCGATCGCTTGCCCAGTAATTGCAAAGCGGAGCTATCCATGTGATAGCGGTGACTACTGTGTTCAAATCCTTTCGGAGAAAATTGTGGGGGAGAGCCTGATCCTGGACCCTGAACTCGAATTTAGCCTGTACAGCGTGCTTGACATCCAAGCTTGGCCTAGTATCAACAGCCTAATTTACCCCCTCATCGAGCTTTATACGCCTAGCAAAGAAATGCTCTGGTCCTTGAACAGATACAGTTAGGAGGCCGATTTACGTCCTGATATATCTTTCCTTATCAAGCCATCGTGTATCGTGCAGCTCAATCCGGATAAAGGTCACTCCTCGTGTATTGGCCAGTTCCCACGGGGCTAGCTCTAGATCTCCCGGAACTTGCCTCGACTTCAACCGGGCCCCTCTCATGCACGTGCAATCGAGTAATATTTTTTTTCAAAACATGGCGAATTGATGCCATCTGACTAGTTAGCATGAGGCTAATGGGGTGAATGAGTGCCGTAGAATACCTGAGAAAAGGACACCTGTAACAGTGCGTGGAGCAGAAGGCATTAGCTATTACCCGTCATTGCATACCATGGGACTATCTGAAGTGGCATATTTAAATGTTTTACCCAAGGCTGGGTGAAGAGATAGACCATAGATAATTTCCTTCAGCCATGTCAGATACAGTCAACCCCATCATCCCAGGCTTTGCCCCCGATCCATCTGTGGTCTTGGTGGACGGCTGGTTTTATCTCGTCAACTCCAGTTTCCACGCTTTCCCCGGCCTACCTATCTACGCATCTCAAGATCTGGTGTCATGGAAGCAGATTGGTAAGTCTACTGCCTGGTCACTTAGTAGGTTGGAGAACACAGTTCAAGTCATTGCTAATGTGTGAGCGCATAGGAAATGCAATCCATCGACAGTCCCAGCTCAGCCTCGCAAAGTCTCAGGCAAATCTCTACCCGGTGGATGATGGGAAATTTCTGGTCGGGAGTGGAGGCCTATACGCCCCCACGATCCGTCATCACCGGGGCACATTCTACGTCGTCTGTACGAATGTCATCCGTGCAGAGGGGAAGAATAGGGATGTGACGGAGAATTTCATAGTTTCCACCAACGACATCTGGTCGGGCACATGGAGCAACCCGGTCTACTTTGAGTTTGAGGGAATCGACCCCAGTCTTTTGTTCGATGATGATCAAAAGGTTTACCTGCAAGGGTCCGGTGGAATAGGCCCAGGCACGACGATCAACCTTTTCGAAATCAACCTAAAGACCGGTGCAAGACTCTCCGAGGAAAAGATCATCTGGCGCGGCACTGGCGACATTTACCCCGAGGGACCGCACTTGTATAAGCACAAGGGCTGGTATTACTTGCTTATCGCGGAGGGCGGCACCCATGGCGGGCATATGGTGACAATGGCACGCTCTCAGAACGTATTTGGCCCATATGACTCCTGTCCAAACAACCCCGTCCTCACAGCGCGTGGCACTCAAGAGTATATCCAGTATACGGGCCACTGTGAGCTGTTCCAGGACGAAAAGGCCCAATGGTGGGGAGTCTGCCTCGGGGGCCGCCTAGACAACCAAGGGAGATGCCCCATGGGGCGCGAGACCTTCTTGACCCGGGTAGACTTGGATGGCGAATGGCCCGTCTTTGATCGGGTGGAATTGAATCCCCGTGGCCTTTCAGCAACCCGTTCGAGCTCACACCTCACGGCAGAAGGTGGACTGGACTACCTCTACATTCGAGATGCTATCATGAGCAATTATCGGCTCGAGAATGACCATTCATACCTGACATTGACCACATCATTGGTCGATTTGTCTCACCCAGCAGACAGTCCGACCTTCATCGGCAAGCGACAACGGAAATTAGCCGGTACGAGCTCTGTGGTCCTCAAGGGAATCGAAGATTCCTGGAGCTCTGCAAAGATCCAGGCTGGGCTCGCCTGTTACAAGGAAGAGCACCGTTTCTCACGGATCTACTACGATGCTGATCAGCAGGCGGTGGTTCTCGAACTGTTCAATGCTGCTAAGAAGATTGCTCGAACTGAGAAACACACCCTTGGGGAAGCTCCTTGCTCACTGCTTTTCCGGATAGAGTACACAGAGAAACAGTACTCCCTGTTTTATTCATTCCAGCCCCACGTGGGAAATGACTGGACATGCCTGGGAACGGTTGATACTCTAGATATGACTGATCCCGATTTCACCGGCCCGATTATTGGTGTCTACGCTGTTGGGCAGATGGAGGGAGTGCAAGTTCAGTTTGACGGCCTAAGTGTGGAATAATTGTTAAAATCGATAGAAATGACACTTTCTTTCTCCCACCTCAGCGCCCCAATGAACTAATTAGTCTATTGAGGACGGCCTAAGCATATCTTAGCTTTAGCCTTAGCAGTAACGTTTTCTTCATGTAGACCGGTCTGCCCGATACACCGGACCCTGAATGGAATTTGAAACATTTTTACGTCTTTATTTCTACCATGGGCTTGCACCTAGGAGAAATCCATGCGAGACTGATTTATTAAGACGGATACCCTTTTAAAATTGTCTTTTTAAGTTTATTAAATTCACGTTGACACCCACATGGGAATGCACATGACAGCCAAGATCGGTTAGCCGAAGTAATTGCCAGCGACAGCGGAAAGACCATGGCTGTGCGTGGTCTGCAGATAAAAAACCGTGGTCTTTCCGCGCTGCGCATTAGTGCCTTCAATATCCTAGACTATATGCAGTTTATTCTAGGGCAAATTCTGCGAGCTAAAGTTATCGTAGTACATTCATACAGCAAACAAGTAGCCGAGAATATATAAATCCGCCCACTTTCTTCCGAACAAAAACAACATCTCGTACAACTGAGAGATGGGGGATACACATGGAACCAAATCAGTACTGGATCTCCTGGCAGAAAGAAAATCATACTCTAGGCAGCTTATTTTAGGGAGCTTAAGCGCTTCTCGAGCCAGCTCACACGAATGATCACAAAAGACGGGCGGCCTTTCGAATTCAGAACCCCGTCAGGCAAGGGAAGTCTACGCTCCTGTTTCCGACCCAGGAACTAGCATCGAGTTGGTTAGTGGGACATGGAGAAAATAGGAGGACGAGTGGGCGGCGGCGGTCGTTGGCATTCAGGATGGAGGAATGAAGGACGACCGCTGCCTGTATGCCATCTTTGTCCTTTTATGAGTCATAATAAACTCTTGAAGCATATTCTCCGTACATTCATCTTAAATGGTCAGTAACATAGCACGTGTAATTCAATCATTGGTTTTGTCTACACGTGACGGTAGACTTGTTGACGCATGGACTTCATCCAAAAAAAGTGCCATTAATTCTGCTGAGCGGATGATTAGTGTCTCTAATGACCTTAAGGCTAGGCTAAAAGAAGCTGATTCTATGAAGCCGCATATCATGTCTTTGCACGTGTCGGATCCCTTGTGTGTGTGCTTCGAGATAGCTGGATGTAATAAGCGAATTCATTGGTCTAAGGACATGCTAAATGCTATTGACGAACCGCATGGATCACCCACATCAAAATTAGTCCGGCCAACGAAACAAAAAAACAAGCCACATTCCACACAATTCTCCAGTCATTGTAAATGACCTTAGAGACCACGACCAGAAGAAAGAAGAACGACACTGTCAGAGGTATAACGACGCTCCGTGTACCAAGGCCCCAACCTTCTGTAATCAGCAGGGCGTGGAATAGAATCTTGCGGAGATCCGGAACATGCCATTTATTAAGTTTCTTTAGTATATCACTATCACTGGTATTAACTATTGGTTTTCTTAAGTACGGCTTGGGTCCCTTACCTATGACTATACAGCAAGTTCTCATTCTTGAGAAGGCTGTTTCCATTCGCATCATTTTCATTTGAAAAGGCCTGGCTCAACAACGGTCGCCTTATAAGGTGAAGTGACGACAAAGAAAATACCAGTCTTGGCATTAGAACCCTAACTTTAGAACCACTGATGCACAAGTGTGCCCTCACGCTACCTATAAGAGGCCAAGGTGGTAGATTAAGATGAGGCTGAGCACCGCCCTAGACCCAATTATGAGGCTTAGCTATAGAACGCTTATTGGCTAGGTCAGCTAAGATGTAAGCGGAAGACATATAAATTCGACGTCGCCGTTTCCTCACTGTACTCCTGCTTGCAAACCAAGACTCACACTATGTCAATTCAAACACCATCCCGCTTCCTGCAACTACCATGCGAACTTCGGTTTGA
Source organism: Aspergillus arachidicola (assembly GCA_009193545.1). Taxonomy (NCBI): domain Eukaryota; kingdom Fungi; phylum Ascomycota; class Eurotiomycetes; order Eurotiales; family Aspergillaceae; genus Aspergillus; species Aspergillus arachidicola. Next base: position 53,925 of record ML737147.1, on the reverse strand, counting down.
AATCTACCGCCACGTGTTTGGTATCGCCCCACACACTCGTCTCCGAGTCGGCGCGGCATGTCTGGACAGCGATCTGCCACAAAGCACCGAGAGGTCGTGGCGTCTCTCAAAGGCTTTCGAAGTCTACATGCACACACCCTCGCCTCCAAATGCAAGCGAATACGCAGCCATAGACTATAAGCACTGCTCAGCGAAGGAACAATCCCGACGAAATATATACCGCGAACACCGACATCTGTTTCTCGCCATCCTGGCCACTTGCAAAACAATATACGAGGAAGCAATGCCATTCTTCTACTCGTCAACATTCTTCGCCGTATCGGGAAATATAGCAAAGGCTAGCAACTGGTTATGTGCGATGAGCCACGAACGACGCAAGTATATTCGGAGACTTAGCTTCCACTTCTGGAGCAAGGCTTTATCGGAATGTTTCTCGAACCAGGGCAACATGGAGTACCTCGCTAAGCAATTGACATATATGGATCAGATGGATGTTGTAGAATTGCTGATCCCGGATACACGGACGGAGGAGGAGTTGTTGGATTTCGCGGAGGCAGAAAGCCGGGGTATCCCGCAGTATGCCGTGTCTCGAAAACCGTGCGAGCCATTGGTACTGTTTGGTGTTGAACAGTTGGAGGCAGTGCCGAATCTGGGGTGTTTACGGATTGTGGGCCGTATTGATAGGCTATTGGTATACACTGAGGATAAGGAGTATTTAAAGGCCTTTGCAGAAGGCAGGAAGCCGGCTGGGCTTGGAAAGGAAAACGGGCATCGACCTGTGGTGGAGCTTGTGCAGTTATAGGGATATGCTTGACTTGGAGGCAATTTAATTGCAACCATCACTGGGTTTGAGGGATCTCTAAACCATAGTCGACCCCGTTGTCGCTAGGGATAGAAAGATGAAAGGTGATTAAAGAAGGATCATACGAACACATAACTGTCGAGTATCAGTATGAAATCGATGGGATTTCAAAACCCTTTGAACCTCCAAACGATTCATCACGCCTCGAATAGGGCTTCAGTCGATTAGGCCATGGGAGCTAAACCTTCAAGTTGATGAAGTCATATCTGGTAGGAAAAAAGTTTCGGGATATTCAATATTTCAAAATGAATGGTAGGAAGTGAAAGAAGCCAAAAGCTCCAGTGATTTATGGCCAATGGCCCTCTCGTGCTGATTTGGACGCATTTATCTTTACTTTTGATAACGATGAACAAGTCACGGTCCGCAAGCCTCAGGCTAGCTTTGGACTTTTCCTCGATAATGGTAGTTTGTAGAAAAAGTGACATGTATTTAGATCTAAATCGCGCAATTATGATTCACCTTTTCATGGCGAAGTAATCAATTATTGCGTTATAATTAGCGGCTATATTACGCCCTTCCAAAGTTGGGTCTATCAAACCTTGGCGGGGTCCCAGTTGTTCAGGAGACAGTGCAATTTCGAGCGAATAAAGCGCTTATCGCAGGAATTGTATTTCAACCCATCGACAATGTCAGTTGGGGTGCATTGGTTTATCAATCGTCGCTGTGAAAATACACAGGAAACATTACCATATGTTGTTCATAGATTATAGTACCTCAGGGCGGGCTGGTCCACATGACAATGAAGATATTTCCTCCCACCAAAGATATCCCGCGGGGCTTTTTTTATAAGACTGTCTAGTGAATACGAAGCCTGATAATATCTTCAAACACTTGAATAACAATATATGGGTCTTTTATTTTTGAAGTCTGGTTCCGTGAGAACACTATGAATAGTGTCGGAGAATCGCCAAGCCGTCAGGGATGATGGACTGTCTTCAAAGGAAGTCTTAGCCAGCATAAGGTCTTCCTGTTTTACATTACAAGGAGCACTTTCAAATTCTTTCGCTAACCTCATTTGCGAGTCATGTAGGCTCGTATCCAACGAACCATCGAGGGAAGGCTGACTCAGCTTGCGACAACAAGAAGCTGTCGCATACTCCCCATTTCAGCTAGTCTTATTGCCATCATTGCCAAGAGAACGAGCATTAATCTCGTCGATATGCTTTCTTGGTTTTCTGTCGCCTTTGCCCCATGCTATGGTACCATCGATTCCGCTCAGGGCAAGCGGGGAATTAACGATAGGGTGATAGTTACGGTCATGCTGATATCCAAGCCCTTGGCATGGGTCCAAGGCCCGGGATTCTTTGAGATAATAATTTGCCAAGCAGCTTGGCCCTGTGCCGAGCATCCCCTATGACTGGTTTGGTAGGCACCAAGATCAGATGAAAAGAATCTTCCGCCTTCTCGCCCTATTTCCATTGCCACCCATAATGTGACAATGCCCAGGAGGGCCGGGCGAATGTACCCTCCCAGGAATCCATAAATGCGTGCGATCTTGACATTATGCATATGTGAGCATCAGGATTGAGATTGCATCTACATTCTGCAGCTCAAACCGTGGCGACCATGGTTCTTGTGCCGTACCTCAAAAAGATCGCGAGATGGTTGGCGCCGCCGCCCCCAAAGTCGGAAGATGGGCGCGATCAATGGCCCTCTCGCGCGGCCTTTCTTCTAGCAGCAATGGGTGGTTGCGCAGGACAAGGAAACCTGTTACGATACCCGTCAGTCGTGTATAACAATTATGGCTTGCAGTGGTTCATTCCTTACTTGTTAGCGGTGTTTCTTATCGCCATCCCCGCCCTCATTCTCGAAATTTCGATCGGTCAGGCCTACCGCGGAGGCAGCGTGATCGCTTTCAACAATATCAACCGACGGCTCAAGGGCGTGGGGCTGGGCCCGATCCTAGTGAGCTTCATTGTGACACAGTACTTCACTGTTAACCTAGCTTGGATTATGAACTATTTTCGCAATTCATTCTACAGCCCCTTACCATGGGAGGGTCGAATTGAAGAGTTTTATATGGGAGATGTCATTCATAATGTTGATCCCGTGCAAGGGAGCTTGAGTGAAGGCAACAAGGACGTAGTCGCGTTCACCAAATATCCTGGGCTTGCGGTGATCGGAGAGACGGTGGGCTGGAGCGCTTTCATTTGGTTCCTGATCTGGGTGTCGATCTTTCGCGGCGTGGGCCTGACGGGGCGCGTGGTCTACTGGACGATGGGTTTGCCGATTGTCACCACCATTATTTTTGTCGGCCGGGCGTTGAGTCTAGAGAACGCCAGCGAAGGTGTACGCCTACTCTGGGCGACTTGGCGAAGCTCGGAGCTAGCATCTGGGACAGTGTGGCAGACAGCTGTCGGGCAAGTCTTCTTCTCTACGGGGATTGGATTCGGCTACTTCACCTCCTATGCCTCGTACAATGCGAAGCATTCTAACGCCGTGATGGATGCCATCCTCATATGTGGCAGTAACGTCTTATTTGAGAACTTTGCGGCGTTTGCGGTCTTCGGCGTGGTGGGCTACCTGCGACGGTGGCCACAAGAGGGCGAAAGACTGGGTGCCTTCGTGGTCGGCTTTTTGACGTTGCCTGAAGCAGTCCTTCACATGCCCGGGTCGAACTTCTGGGCAATTCTGCTCTTTTTTACTCTTGTGGTGCTCGGATTTAGTTCGGCGTTTGTGATGCTGGACGCGGTGACTACCCTAGCTGTCGATTCAGGACTCAAGGTTTCGCGCCCGATAATTGTAACGACACTGACTTTGATCTCCTTCTTGCTGTGTCTCCCCTATTGCACCGAGTTTGGTTTCTATCTGCTAGACGGTATCGACCGGTGGATCAACAATATCGCCTTGATATTCGTAGTATGGTCCGAGCTGGTCGGTGCCACCACGGTCTACCGGTGGACCGACGTGGTAGGCCAAACAGGGCTACCAGCGTTTGTTGTGTATAATTTGGGCTATTTTGGTGGACAGATTGTCGGAATTTCAGTGGCTCATGGAACCGAAAATCCTTCTGCTGGAGCGGGCGCAGGTTTTGGCTTGTATATTGTCTGTGTTGCTGTCGCGGTTTGTATCGCGACGACGCCGGAGGCGGAGGCAGCCAAGTTCTGGAATCGAAACGCAGTCCTCCGTCGGTTCTGGTTTTTGGTGTTCTATTCAGTAAGCTGAACCCAAGATATACCTACCATCTGCCCTATACTCACTAACGTCCCACTCTAACTCTAGGGCAACCAACTGCGCCGCGACCTCAACGAAATCATCGGCGGCGGCCGAAACTGGAAGATTCCTGTCTTCTGGCCCGTGCTCCTCCGGTACATCAGTGCCCCCGTTCTGGCTATCATTTTCAGTTTTGCCTACCCAGAGTTCCACACTTTGCGGTATGATCCTATGATGATTGCTGGTTTTATCCTGGCTCATCTCTGTCTGCTGGCCATGCTGTTGGGTCTCATCCTACCCCGCTACTACGATTGTTTCATTCCACCAAGCCGCTACGGCGAGAGCACGCAAGGAACCATTCCAAACGAGCCCCGGCCGCAAGATCTCGGGCAACCAGCCATGACCTCCTTTCATGGCACGGAGATCGAAGCGATCCCGGCAGGAACCGCCCTCGGAGCCATACAATCCTTAGACTTCAAAACACATACTGACCATGTGGGAACGAAGTTATGAATATGGTATGTTTGCTTCGTGTGTAAATATAGTCGATGTCCTTGCATTTGCCGTGCTACCTTGGAGTTTTATATATTAAATGTGAACCAACTTTTTAGTAGGGAACTCACATCACAAAGAGTTCCTATTATTGGAAGATAGATATTGTAAATATAGATCATGATACCTGTGATAATACATCCGCTCAAATGACTTATGTCTCCCTTCTATCTTTTTATTTAATTCGCTATGCTCACCTTCATCCATATGTCAGCCTCAGGCATAAGATTATGTAATATCTCGGGGCTCGCTGACAGTTCGGAGATAAGCATCATCACCGACGCGACGCTCGCCAATTCAAGTCTTTTACCATCTCGAGGAGAGTTACCGAAATTATAGAAGCAATGGACAGCCCATCCCAACCGACCAGGAAGCGCCGACGGCCGGCGTACTCTTGTACCGAGTGTCGTCGTCGTAAAGTCCGATGCGACCGGGCCCAACCATGCAACCAATGTACTAAGCAAGATGTGGCCTTGTCATGTACGTACGAAGAGCATCCTCGTGCAGCTCCCAGGAGCCAGCAAACAATGAGACAACAGAGTACGCCACAGGAGCCACCATCAGCTGACGAATCGGCACATAGCTCAAGCACAAGAGGGATTCGAGGCACGATATCGAAGACGCGGGTGTTTGGCCACGGCCATTGGATGAATACCGTCTCTATGGTAGAGTCCCCCCGCGTGTGTTATTGTGGTGTCTAATATTCTGCTAAAAGTCATCGAAGGTGGAAGAGCTCTCTGCTCTTCAGCCACTCGGGGAATTCTATGATACAATGTTCCAGGCGGAAAGTCTCAGTCATCATGATAAAATCGCTGAGAAACTCCCGAATGCAAACAGCTCGCTCGGGATGTTAAGAGGAAACGTCCAAGTAGGGGATGTCTCCCGGCTGATTTCCATCGATCCTTTCCACACCGGCGCGTGATGGATGAACTGATTGAGATCTATTTTGCTACCTTCGAATCGTGCTACCGTATTCTGTACGCCCCCTCGTTCCGAGAGGACTACAGGAGCTATATAAACCATCCAGAATCAGCAAGGGGTCCTCTCCTGTTACAGCTTGCTCTTCTCATGGCCTTGGCGGGTACATTACACGGAGATGTAAATGTTCGCAGTGAGATGATGAGTAAAGCCTCCACGTGGATTCATATTGCTCAGACATGGCTTTCTGCACCATTGGAAAAAGACCGCTTGACATTGGAGGGCATCCAACTCCATTGTCTACTACTCCTTGCACGTCAGGTGAGTCGAATAGGAGCAGACTTGGTATGGATCTCGGCAGGCTCCCTTGTAAGAATAGCCATGCAGATGGGTTTACATCAAGATCCCGATTGTCTTGAGGAGATGAGCATAACACAGAAGGAGATGCGACGGAGACTGTGGTACACTATTCTAGAAATTAATGTGCAATCGGCACTAGATTCGGGCATGGTACCCATGATTACAGATATAGACTACAATACCCAGCCGCCATCTATTGCCATCAACGACGAGCTACAAGACAGCACACAAGTAAACGCTTCAGAGGGGATGTCCTTTCAGCATCTACTGGCAAAATCATTACCTCTCAGATTGCGCGCGACCAGAGTTATGAACAATCTACAGGACGAACCATCATACGATGAGGTTCTAGCCCTTGGAGATGAACTAGCCTTGGAATGTGGCAAGGCTGCCATGGCAATTGAGCAGGATGTCTCCGACACCGACACACATTCTGTGGGCTTTGCATCTAGCTTCTGCAACCATCTCCTTCGTCGCTTTCCGCTGTGCCTTCATTACCCGTATGCGGTCAAGGCCAAGAAAAATCCGATGTATTGCTACTCCCAGAAAGTTTGCCTTTCAACCGCTCATGGCCTAGTACTACTTCTTGAAGACGATATGTACCACCGTCTTCTCCTCACCGGTGGTGGCATGTTTCGTGATCTCATCACCTGGGGGGCAATGTTTATTTTTCTCGAGTTATGCCCGGAGCCCGATGCAGACATGTCGATGTTTGCAAGGAAGAGTAACCGCGCTCGCAATCAACCATTGCTACAAGATGCCCATCGTGTGGTGCAGTATGCAAGAGACAGAATGTGGAACGGGGAAACAAATGTTAAAGTCTACGTCTGCCTTAGCATGATGATGGCCCAAGCCGAGGCTCGTCTTGTCGGCTTGCCTGTAAAAGATGCCATTACGAAAGCTCTTCACGAGAGTCTGGGTGTATGCCATAGCCTTTTAGAGGCAATGGCTGCTGATTCCTCCCTCAGTACAACGGATCCGGTTCTAGATTCATGGGCATCCAGCGGCCTGATGATGCCTTTATTTGCTGATTTGGATGCCGATTTTGACTTTTTGGGTGATGGAAACCTTGATATGAGCTTCCTAGACACTTGTTTTGATCCGCAGTGAATAATCATTCAAGTATAAATATCTCTCGGAAATTTGAAGAATCAGGGAGAAGTCATCGCAGTATCCTAGTTATTAATATATAGCGCAGTGCAGTGGTTTCCACGATATACAATACGAACAAAAACTATTGATTGGACTTGATCAGATACACAACATTCTAATAAGGCATAATACTACATCGAGCGGAGAATATCTACAAAAACGCACGTCTAGACAAAATCTCAGTTGCAAGCACAATCCGTCATCTGCTTGTACTCCGGAAGCTTCCAACCCTTCGTATCTTCGCGCAACACCCATTTGGCAAGAAAGTCAAGCCTCAACAAAGAGGCAACCCAAAAGAGGACATAAACCATCTGAACGCCAAGAGGGGATGATGGAAACCCATCCATGTAATTTTCGCTGTCCGTTAACCCTTTCTGGACCGTATTGATGAACGGTCTGAGCCTTTTCTCATACTCGGCCAGAGCAACCGTGATACTATTTTTGGGAACGGGCATTCCTCCCTTGAAGCCCTTGCCAGAGTGATTCCCAATTTCGCCAGCGAGGACATAGGCGCCGGTCATACCACAGGTCGTGCCCATGCCCGTCATAGCGGTCGGGCAGTAAGCTGCATCGCCAACAAGCACAATGCGGCCCTGGGACCAATAGTCCATCGTGACAACCCCCATCCGCTCACAGTAGAAGTCATCGGCATCGACCAGACCTTTTAGAATCTCGTTCGTCTTCCACCCAACCCCACAGAAGGCCTCTGCCAATCCTTTCTTTTCGTCTTCGATGTCGCCCTTGGTCGCGCTATTCAGTCGGTCAGAGGAGTTCGGGTTGCAGAACATATATGCTTGGTATTTATGGGGATCAGCGCGGCGAGTCATGATGCCTTTGTTCCCTGGAGCAATAAAAGCAGTCGCATTGTACCCCTCGCCGGGTTGAATTGATTTCTGAATCGTGAAATACCCAGCATACACCCCGAGCGGATGAACCGGGTCGTTGGCACCAGCACCCAGTATCATCCTCCGAGTATGAGACCCGGATCCATCCGCCCCTACAACCAGATCGAACCGCTCTCTGCCCTCATCCGAGAAAAGAACATCAACATAATCCTCCGTCTGCGCGAGCTGCTTCACGCAAACCCCGAAGCGGTATTCGACACGATCCTTCGTGACATCATACAGAAGCTGACATAAATCTCCTCTCATGATCTCAAAGTCGGTCGTGAAGCTTTGCAATCCTTTCCCGGACCGGTTAGCAGGGAAATATCCCCAGCTTTTACCCTTGTCATCGACGAGTTGTAAACCTTGCTCCGGGACGGACCGAGCGCGGAAAGCTTCTTCCAGGCCCATTCGTCGTATTACTTCAATGCCTGGTCCGCGAAGATCCACCTGTAGGCCACTCGCGCGTATCTTCGGGAATCGTTCGATGACGGTGGTCTCGTGGCCGAGCTTTGAGAGCCAGAATGCGAGGGCATTGCCTGCGATCCCTGCGCCGCAGATGAGGACTTTGAGTTGTGGCATATTAAGTACCGGTTTGGTTGGATGGGTTAGAGAGAGGAATATGAATGAGGATGATACGGTAAAATATAGGAAGAATAGAGAAAGGACGTCCGTTATAAAGTCATATCGGTTTGTATAATCCGTCGGCCGACGCGACACAACATATACCTTCCACTACCGATAGGGCCGATATGACCGTTACGCCCGACATACCCGGTCTCCTCTAAGTCAGCGAGGGTATGGGTCAGGTATCGCTACACCACTTCCGCCAGGCTTCCAGGGATTGTATAATATTCTTAAGGGAGTTATCGTATGTGATGCAAACTCGTGTCTTTCGTTTGACGCAATTCAAGCCCATCCGTACTTTCGTGACTTCGAGCTTGTTGATCTCTGACGGGTGTTCTGTGGCTGAGATTCTTAGCGTGACTTTCGGTATTTGGGGACAATGGTGTTGAAGCCAAGTGCAAGACCCCTGGGGAATTATGCATGTGGTAATAGGGAATTGGGGACTACACGGGTCTACTTCTCCATCCTCGAACATATCCTCCAAGACGGCGGCGGCGTCATACGCATCTCCCACGTTGACCGCACCAAGATCCTGTCTCACGGCAAGCCCTCTCTGGGTCGCTACCTCTGCCGTTTGCACATTTGGCGCTGCACCGCCGATTTCTCCGCCTGCAAGGACTTTTACGAACTTATGTGTGCGGTTGAGGGCATCTCCGAGCAGTGGCGACAGATTGTGTGTCCAAAGCCCAAACCAAGATGGAAGTTTGTGTAACCGAATAGCTTTGTCAATGGGGACGAAGTGGAACTGAGGGTTTATGAGGCGAGTAACGAGGGGATTATCCAGTCATGGGCTGAGAGGGAAACTTAAGCGGGAGAAATCAGTTGCGTATCTGCCAGGATCAAGGTTGAGAGGTGTCCTAGTATTGCCACTACTATCCCTTAAAAAGACAATATTTCCTTGATAACTTAAAACACATCGCTTAACTCCTTTCAGCTCAGCGGCTGTACCACGTTGTGTGAATCTTCTGGGCCAAGAACAGCGATTCTACTTAACTACTAAATCCATTTGAGCACATCATCTGTACATCCTTCTTGAGGCCTGCGTAGGTCTGCCTGACTTGGGAATGATCAATAAAACTTATGTTACACAAGTCAACAGTTCTTTATTACACCCCATTTAGACGAAACAAGTCTTAGCCTCGCCTTCTGTGCTCAAAGGGTGAAAAGCGAGTATCAACTATTAGTCTTTCTACTGATACCCTCTTATGAATGCCTGCGAGACATGATCCCAACTCCTCGATATTCACAATGAATTCCTCAGACCCGTAAGCGACTAACATGCATTCAATCTTGTCTGGTATATAGGAACTGACAATGCTACGCAAGGGAACACTTCTTCAACAGTGAGGGGACGTCAACCATCGATCAGAGTAACAGGTCGTTAGGTCCTAATGTCTCTTTCACGACTTTGGGAAATAACAGCCGCACTTTCCTAGGCATCGCGTCGTTCCTGATACCGGAGAACATCCCACAGCTACTTTTCGATCTTGAGAAAGACAAAGACTGTGACCTACCAGAAGCTCTCCAGTTCATCTGCGACGAGCTCAGGTATGAATTATATTCCCAAAGAGACACAGCTGATGCTGGAAGCAGTTTCTCGAAGCAACAGAGCCTCTCTTGACGCTTTCCCTGATCAAACAAGACAAGGACTCTCGTTCCTTCTCTTGTCACCGAATGGTTCAAACTCAATTTCGACATCTTCTCCCCCCTGCCGAGCGACAGAAAGCCTTCAATAACGCCGTTGCACTTGTATATCATGTCTTCCCCAAGCAGTCAGATGAGAATAATCAGAACCAATCATATCACCAGTGGAATAAGTGCAAGTACCTCCTCCAACATGTGCTTACCCTAAAGAACAATTTCAAGGAAGAGAGGAGACATACCAACGATTTCCGCGCGTCGTTTAAGTTCTGTAAGCTTCTGCAGGATTGTCAGAGGTAGGAATCAAGTCCCACTTAGCTTTAACAGCAGCAACATAGTGACATAAACTTAGGTATCTCTATGAAACCAACGCCGTCGAAGAACTCGAAGACGTGTGTGAGGTGAATCTTCTAGCTGTGGAAACTATAGACAACAGTGAACTAGCTACCGATATCAGAGCTTCGACCTTGTCACACCAGGCCAGCATGTACAAGAGCACCGGGGGAGTGCACAAAGCAATCGAGCTCAACATCAAGGGCTACAGTATGCGATTAGGCGAAAGGCCGTTGAAAGGTGGGCTTCTGGGTGGCTTTGAGCAAAACCTGGGTTACAGCTATAACACAGCGAATGACCATCATACAGCACTAACATGGCTTGAGAGGTCGAGGGATACCTGGATTGCGTCGAATGTGAAGCAGGGAAGAGAGGCTGATTGGCCGACGGTGACGACGAAGAATATAGCGAGGTGTTTTGTCTATCTTGGTCATTATGACAAGGCCCGTGAATTGCTTGACATAGCAATATATGAATTCAAGCTGGAGAAGCCGCTTAATTGGGCTATGCTGGCCTAGTAAGTATTTTGATTTCCAGTGTGGCATGTTTACCAAAACCTGTATTGATGGTTCATTTTTGCAGCGCTTACTTCGTCCTAGGGCCCTTGAACGGTACGAGAATAGACCTGAAGCGGCAGAGGCAAGTTTCCTCGAGGCTCAAAATGTATGGTACAAAGGAGATCAAACTAAGTTGCACCCGTTCAATGCGGCATGCCTATATAAGACAGGTGTGGTCTGTCTTGATCAGAGAAAGGTGGAGGCGGCTATGTATGCGACACCTGTTCTTTTCTCATTTCATGTCCAATCTAATCAAGTCATCTACTTCTCAGAAGGCATAACCGTGACTCTCTAGAGATCACGAAGTTTGACGCGAATATCAAGCCTGTTGAACACGCAAGGGGCCTGTTCAAGCTGTCTGAAGCCCTGCTACAGGATTCGTGTGATAGTGAGGAGGTGAAGGCGTTGAGTGATGAAGCGGGGCTATATTTGCTGAGGAGGGACCCGCAGGCAGTGGATTTTGGAAGGGAAGAAGATTATGATCTGCGGGTGCTGATCTTTTGGCGGTAGGACGTCCACGGGTGCTTGGTTGGTTGAGTAGACGAGCCATGATGACATTGTGCGAATACAACGGGACTTTCCTATGGTACAGATTCTTCATCCGTTCTTCGCTGCGTTTTTCCTTTCCTTATTTTGGTGCCCAGTTCCAGTTGTGCTTAGAAACGCACCGCAGGGGCGTATGTAAACTAGTGTTTCAATCATTCAATAGGCAGTGAATACACGAACCAAACTAAGTTTGACAACCGGAAGATCTTACATGAAAGCCTGCTACAAACAGTAACATGTAATGCAAAGTATAGTACCAAGAGCCCATTGTCACTTTGTCCTCTACACCCCACAAGCGAAATAGTAGTTAGACTTATGAGTAGTCGGGTAATTGAAGTTATACAAGACAGGCTCTCGAGGGTGACATCGTAGCAAGACGTCGGCTGCCGGGGGCCAGCAACGAGCTCGGCACAGGCAGTGTGAGAGTAGGATGTAGCCTCTGTTGTGGGTTATACAGACATGCAGAACCCAATGTAAAGCCTTGCGTATAACATGAAGGACTAATGAAATCCACCCTCAACAGGAATAACCTGCCCATTAATATACGAAGCATTATCACTGAGCAAGAAAGCAACCGTATTAGCTATCTCCTCCGGTCTGGCAAGCCTTCTCAGTGGCACATTCTTGACAAAATAGTCAACAAAAGCTGGCGGCGCACGCCCAAGCAAGGGGGTATCCGTAGCCCCAGGGGCAACGCAATTGACCCTAACCCCTTTATCCCCAAAGTCCTTTGCCCATGTACGGGTAAGCCCCAGAACAGCATGCTTGCTTGCACAATAGGACGCGATTCCTGGACTTCCAAACAGAGACGCAGTGGATCCGATATTTACCAAGCTCCCAATTCCTTCCGGTACAGATCCTTCTTTTTTATCGCGCATGGTATCCGCATGCCGTTCCAGCATATAGCGTAGGTACGTCGTACCCATATTCCATGTTCCGCCGACGTTAACTGCCATCACCTTGTTGAAGTTCTCGACTGGCTCGAGGATGTTGGAGGGCATTATGATGCCCGCACAATTGACCAGACCGCTGATGACGGGGGATTGTTTGATTATTGATTGGAATGTCTGGGTTACTTTCTCGTGTGAGCTGATGTCGATATTGGGGTGGAAGTGAAGTCGGTCAGAGTTGGGTGAGGAGATGTTTGGCATCTGTCCGGCTTTGTCGATTGCGTGTACTGTGGCCGATAGACTAAGGAGCTTTTTCACAATAGCCAGGCCCATTCCTGATGATCCCCCGGTCACTATGTATGCTCGGCCGGCGTGCATTTTGGTGGTTTGTGCTGCTGTGTTGGATGTAGGGAGTAAAAGTATTATAAATTTGTAAAATTGAAGTAGTAATTTTGAGTAAAAGTAAGCACCTTTTTGAGCTCACCTGCGGGGAAAGCTGATCAAAGCTTCCTTGGAGCTTATTTTATGCAGTCAGGTTAACCATGGCTTAGGCATGGATATGGATATATTAGGTAGGCGCCAAGTGACACAACAGTGGCTGCGGCGTGACAGTAGGAATGAGCTAGGGATGGAATCCAGGGATATGCTTGTAGATGTTATTGACATGGTTTAAACTCACACCAATGCAGTTCAATCTATACATTGGCTTCGATATCATCTGGTGTCCTTAAATCAGAATCTCCAATTTATTTTATTGTCCTTCATCACCGACGCCCGATGTGGGACTCCAAATAGTCAGCTGGACCGTCTCACTGTTGGTCCACGTTCACTGGAGCACCTTTATGTTCGGATTCGCAGTGAATGAGTTCGCCTCCACGTCAAGTTGATGCATTTTCGACTCATATTCCTTATATGCTCCGTCGAGTTTGGCGGTGGTCGCCTTTCTGCGGCTATTGCGTTCCATTATACGCTTTGTTTGCCGATCAGATATATGCCGGGCTCGGTTCGAACCTTTCTACAACCATCATGGCAGCTATTGCAATCGTATCTCGCGTGGCGCTTCTGGGGTTCAGTCATCGACTCAGAAATGGCCGTTTTGCGAACTTTCGTACCGAGGTTAATGCCCAGCAGTTAGCTGGTTGAATCGAGGATTACTTTGAACTCATGCTTCCATAGTAGGACCAAGGTTCAGCTTGGTATAATTTGGGGTAGTTTCCAATATATCAGGATCCTAATGAATTTATGACACTTCACGAAGGTTAAGGGGATTTTGAAAACAGACACAATCGCTAAGAAATCGCTTTTCGCGCAAGGAGATTAAGTGTCTTGGCATTTCAACCCCTAGTCGACTAATCTAGTTGAAAGGTTCAACCCAGCACTTGTCTTCGCAACTCAAACGTCTCTTGCTAAAAAGTCGACCTCAGTATTATACGCTAGGCTCAATGTGGCATCCAGAGTGGGATTTTGGGTGCGATAAAGTCAGGTACTAGCCAAATCAGGTTGGTGCTGTCTGCCGCCTAGTCGAAATCTGATCCTCCCGAGAACACAACGCGGTGGCACAAAAACAACTTCTGAAGGCACTGAAGACGCAAACTTTCTATGGATCTAACACAAGAATAATGCTAAAGCAAGTCTCGGGGTATTAGAGCGTCTGTTCAAGTTGCATGAGAATAATTTTCATTACGTATATTGACAACTACTAAACCAGGGCGAAATATATATTTTTTGGTTGAAACCAGTCATCTGGATATTTTCAGCTCAACAACAAATAACGGATCCATACTCCTACGTGGTACTTTAGACTTGGATGAAAACAAAGACACGCTTTTATTATTTTGGACTTCTTCTAGGGCATAGTCCGGAATTCATTGGCAACTGTAAGCGCCCTTCTGATATACGAGAAGCAGCACCTGCAAAACACTAGAGGAAATTGACATCGTTATCCTATTCTCTAGGAGGCGCCTTCTCAAGGTCCTCATATCCAGAAAGATGATCGGCAGGTATCCCAGCTTGTAGGAGCACAATTCGTGGAGGTTCAACAAACCAGTGTCACTTTTGCGATATGGTCTCCACATCATAATGGCAGGCACACTTTCGCGTGTCTTATGAGTGTTACTGACTGGGTACGACGAGAAGACTAGAGAGTACCACGAACACCACCCACATCCATCCCCACCTCCGCACAAGCTTGCCCAACGGCAACAACAGTACGAAGGTCAGCAATGTGGGGTCCCGACCCGACTTTGATACCAATATCCAGTCCGGCGGGGGTGTTCTACGAACCCGTTCTCCGTTCCGACGGGGAACGTCATCCCCGCCCAGGAACCATTTGGCCCTTTCATCTGATACACTGATAGCGGGAGTAGTCCGAGCTGGCAGACTCGCTGATTACTGCGAAAGAGATTTTATGTACACGACACTATCGTAGTAGATGCTGAAGCTGTACCCCGTGAAGCTGGAGCGGGGTTGAGAGGGACAAATCCGTCCCGATGATGGAGCCGACGGGGCCGACGGGGGAAGAACAAACATGATAGATGAATGGCTTGCATCGTCGAGAGCGACTCTATTTAAAGTTGACGCCATGCCCCTTGACGTGTCACACTTCTGTTGCTTGAGTTCCCTTTACGTACCAGCTGCTGTGAAACATACTGTGACACCTACAAACAGCAGAAACCATGGTCCCCGTAAAACAACTAGTTGCGTTGCGCCGAAAGGCCGGTCTGACAAAGGAGGAATACCGTGATTATCACTATCAGAAGCATGGTGCAATTAGCACTGGGCCGAGTGCCGCCGAGACCCCTAGGTAGGAAAGTCTCCTTCTTTTCTCATTATTGTCACTGCTGAATATGGACTAGCAAATACTTCCAGACGCATTTCATCGATGCAGCATACCATGCAGATCCAACACAGAGAGTGCCAAATGCCCACCCACCATGGGCGTTCAATGACGGTGTGACGGAGCTGTATTTCGACTCACCGGAACACCTCAAGAATGTCTTCCAGTCGGAGTGGGTAGCCCAGAAAGTGGGACCTGATGGCGCAAACTTTTCCGACTTCAGCGCTGTCCTTCCCATGTTTACGAGAGAAAATACGGTTCCTTTATCCATAACCAGTGCCTCTGCCTCCCAGCCACACCAGCTGGATGGGAATGCCTTTGTCGCTATGTATTTTGTTGCACTACGGAATCAGCAGACACCGTCAGAGACAATAATCTCGGAGCTTGTATCGTGTCTTGATCGCCACGCATCACAGGAAGTGCTGGCGATGGTTGTGAACACCCCTGATGATACTGATTTCAATCTGGGTGCTTACTTTGGGGGAGAGCCTCCAGTACGCTTTCAGTTTGTTTTCACAATTACATTGCGGGGAAAAGAATCAACTGGGGCCATTCGCAAAGCCCAAAAAGACTTCGAAGAAAAGGTTGAGTCTCTTGATCTGCCAGCTACGTGGATCGGTTTTGGAGAGCGAGCCGTGGTGCTGGATCAGGCAGAGAATGTCAAAGTAAGCCGGACCCTCTTCCTGTCTCGTCTGAGAGAACCACAGCTAACCTCCGAGTGAAGTTTGACGCGAGACGCCAGCCATTCAAGAGGTCCATATAAACATCGTTAAAACAAAGATTTGGCTAGCACTTCTGTTGCACGAAATTGGGAGTCCTGATTCACTATAATAAGAATTCATGCTATTGCTACATACATGGACAGAAAGTCATAATAGAAACAATGAAGAGTATACGGTCTCTCCAATCTATTGTGAATAAAAGTCATGCAAAGCATCTCCACCATATCCTACAATCAGCAAGGCTAATATCTGGCCATGTATGCTCGATCATACCGTGAGTTACTCATCAGACAGAGCCTTCACCTTCTCCTGCAAGGCAGTATTGGCTTTCCCGTTATCCTTTGATATCCCGATACCGACGAGTGTAGTAGCAGCTGTCCATACAGCATAGCTAAAGAATATCACAACTGTGGATATCTTGGTCACGACGCATAGGGAGCCTTCGCATTCAGATGCCCCTGCGAGGAACTTTGCGAGGCAGACAAATGCTACCAGGGATAGGAACGACACAAGCCAATAGATGGCGAACGTAACTGGCTTGCTGAGACCTAGATGATTCTCAATACGGTCCTAGTGAGTGGGACGTCGAACGTACCCTGCGACGCGGAGAGGGATGTGTAAGCCATATAAGTGACGGCTACGAGCGAGAGGCACGAGGACAACATCGCAAGGGATACTTCCCACGGGACATGGTCGAATACGGTAAAGTAGGAATGAGCAGCTTTAGCAAATGGTCAGGTTAGCTATGTTCGATTATGAAACTGCTAGCATCTTCGCTTACCGGCACATAAGAGTGCGAATGTAGCGACAGCGTATATCGCTTGTGAGACTCTCAAGGAGAAGAATACACCAGGCGAGGCCATTGTGCGAGAAGGAGCGGAGCTATAATCAGTAATAGCTTATAGAATATAAGGAGGAAACGTTCAGACCTTGCCATAGTGGAAAGGAGAGCATTGACAGTCATATATATATAACACGGGATGATGGTGGCAAAGCTGGACTGAAGGTTGTGGGTCTTCGCAATCCTTCTTACCCACATAGTGACAAAACAGTCAAGCTTTTTAGTCTCGCGTTTATATGAAGCTTACCCAACCTTTGTGCAGATCATCTAAGCTATAGTTGTGCTAGTTTAGGTTGCAGCGATATTGCATTCAGGGTCTAACCACGAGGGAGATTTTCTGGAGTTTACTCGGTGAAACATCATTCCTTCGAGCTTTGCAACTTGCGATTTTTTTTTTATCAATGGAAGCATGTCATTTAAGGATATGTTCGTAGTCTGTGCCGATTTCCGGATCCTTCCCACTTCCGCGGTGCTGCCTAGCTGTCGTTTGACGTCTGATCTGCTAGCCAAGAAGTTCTTGCACCGTAGGGCGTACTTGGCTCGTTTACATCAGTTCATCCCTTGACCATATCACAGTCCTTGGTGGTGATTACTCTCTTGGCTTCAGGCAGAAGTCCCACACTGCATTTTGGAAGTCGATGTTTCTGTGCTCATGAACATATGAGGCCTTTTACTTCGCTGCGTCCCCGACCTGTCTCATATTCAGCTTCGGGATTAATTGTCTTTGGCCCGCCTGCTATATCGAGGCAAAGGCCAGCCACTAATATGAATGTCTCATTCTTACAACGGTAAGAATTATCAAAGGCCATTCTGGATTGCCACGTGCGTCTTGCTGAGCTAGGAAATATTCTCGCTAGCCCACCTACACAGATCAACGCCTGTACATGCCACTATTGGAGCCCGGTGTTTGAAGAAATGTTGAATTTACCCGGCCGTCTCATGTTCTTCCACTGCGGGCCGTAGCGTAACATAAGGTAGTGCATCCGGTGTGTTCCCCGTCTTGGCTCAACGGTTGACCCACCGGGGTGCTCTACATCTATCCAGGGGGAACTCTGCATTGCTAGGTTGGCATTACGTAGGTAAGTATATTTATATCCTTACTTCGTACTTGCTCTTGCATTAAGCTGAATACTCACCGACTGCATCCTGTGCTAAACATGGCGTTACGCCAGTACTATTAAGGGACATAGACCTCCTCCTCACGACCTGGGAGTGTGGCTAAGCTTTACTAAGAAACTAAGCTCCACTAAAAGTCTTACATGCTGCATGATTAGCATTAATGTGATTTAGTTGCTATAGCTAAATTGCCACCTGCACGAGTATCCGTATATGGTTAGAGGTTGCAGAAAACGGCTCGTAGTATAATCAGTGGATGCAGCTACTCCATCAGCTTAGTCGAATCGGGGCAATGCTTCAACGTGGTTTTCTATTATTACTTATATAGATATAAACATCTGCAGTGCACATACTACAGAGTAGGAGTTTCAGATATGGATAGATAGTGGTCCATTTTTTCTTTGCAGATTGTTGTGTTCGGTTGAAGGGGATGTTGTATCGTTGAGTGTCTAGACACATGTGTCCTCTGTAGACGTTCGAGGCTCGTAAAACCCCTAACATATGTTATCTTTGGTTGTATCGTACAAGTATACAGTCTATCATCGCTCTATGTCACGTCTAACGTTTCGATATGCACAAAGTAGGTAATTCTCAAAAACTATTAGCTTGGCGTATCGACTATATAGATGAAAATCATTTGATGGTGTCAGGTTCAGTAGCTCCAACGGTTTTCTTAGTCTCGTTGCTGATATTAGTATCTTGCTGCGTACAACTTGCGTTCAGGGGACGCTTACAGCCTGTTATTAGACCCGATAGACTGCATACGACCAGGGTCCACTACGCCCGTTGTCTAAAGAAAGCATAGTGTGATGACTGCCACATGGGACTATGCAGGCTCCTGGTTTAGCGGAGTACAGTGCACACGGGCTAATCACCATAGTCAAGTTCTTGAAGGGTGGAATCCCTACTGTACGCTGATATATCGTATGAGCCAGTCAATTTCTACCCCATTCCGTAGCTAAGGTTATTGTAGTCATACAACTGATTCTTGCCATAGTAACGTGAATATTTGTAGACAAACATATTCGCCCACGGTAGTAGGCAGTAGTACGCATCTATCTAGTTTTGAGCTGGTCACTGAGAGGCATCTTTCTATAATCAGTGGTAAAAACCCCTCGTTCTGCTGAATCCTTCAGACGATAGAATAATACATCCCACTAGCGACGCCTCGTTCTTAGACACTTTCGGAGCAGGGGGAAGCGCGGTGATGCCTCCGAAATCCTGCGCCATTTAGTATCCTGAGATATTCCTAGCTCCACAAAGTGAGCGAGTTTTCCGAAGTATCACGGAGAAAAGACCTGATAGTAGACATTAGGGGCACTATATGCACCCGAAAAGGTATATAAAAGTTGTTTACTCTCCCTTCTGTTGAAGAAATTATCCAGCGCAGTTCCTCCGCATCTAGACAGTCTTCATCACTTGCAAGCTTCAGCTTCCTCGTCAATACCACCCACCTTTCAAGATGCAGTTCAAGCTCTTCATTGCCCCTCTCCTTGTCGCTCTGGCTATGGCTGCTCCCTCTTTCGAGGATGGCCATCTCGCCAAGCGTACCTGCGGCACCTTTACCGGCGAGAAGCTGAAGATCTGCCAGGAGGCTTGCAAGGCCCTTTGCGTACGTTGATAGCAGGCAAAATGGATAACCATGCAACATATCACTAATTGCTTAACAGTCGGCTGGAACTGCAGGCATTGCCTCCGGTTTTTGCGAGAAGGCCTGTGACCTTGGTGTATATCTTCCTTTCCTTTCCACTATTTTATCTGCATCTTACTAATCATTCCTGAATATAGCCCTTGAAGCGTGAGGCCGCTCCCGAGCCTGAGCCCTCTTTCGGACAGAAGGCCTGCGATGTTGCTGTGAGTTGGGAAAAGCTCAACCATAGCAGTAATGATCCTGATTGCTGATACTTTTCGTACAGTGTGACGTTGCTTGCAACTCTACCGTCCTCGCTCTGGAGCAGCGCAAGTGCCTTGAGAAATGCGTAAGTGTCATCCATCAACGTTCCTTTCCTGGTTTTTACAGTGCTGACTGGATTCCATGTTACAGAAGGCCAAGTGCGACAACTAGATTTCGGGTATAAACCTGCTGGCTTAGGCCGATGGAGAATCTCTGTACTATAGAATCTGTTATATTAGTCGTGGTGGTAATCGGTGTGGGGGATATATTGCTTCTTAAGTAATATACACTATTGGTGCTACTTGTGATTCCTCCGTAAAAGCATAGTAAGGCTCTTTTCGTATGTATTTCCCAAGGAGCTTTAGTTGACCCCACCCTTTGTAATGGAGACTCTACGGATAATTGAGATTAATTGATTCGACGATCTTGCAAGGTTCTATGCTAGAGATGGCAAACGAGGACATTTTGTAAATGACCAGTAGGAGACAACTAATGATCTTCATGCACATCTTTCCACACATGGTATTCATTTAAGGGATGATCATGGTCATTGCTGCCCAAGACACTAGGAATTGATATTGCTGGGTAACATACCTGGGATTGCTGGCTCAGTAAAATATTCCCGACGGGTTAAGCAATGGGTGTATTTCCACGGGATTATTCTGTCTTAGCGACCGCTTAAATTATTGCGTGCGCATTCTCTAGATAGGGCTAAATTAATTGAAGTATAATCAGAGCCGACACGGAGAAGATTGTACTATGGTGACCGCCTGGTTACATTCAGGAACGAAGGCAGCTGTGCAGCCAATCGGAACAAATATTAGTACCACCGCCACACCCCACTTCAATTATTCTGCCGGTAAAATAAAAGCCAAAATGGCGTTTCCTCTGTTTTCCTCGGGAATAATTTCCCCAATTCATTCCCCCTCATTCATCCCAAGCAGCCAAAATGCCCCTCATCACAGACTTTACACTCCCCACATCACCAAAGCAGCTTGAGCTCCCCGAGGGCGCCGATGCAAAAGCGTTCATCGTCTTTGTGACTTCCGATGACCCTACCACCGGTCAATCCTGGTGCCCGGATGTCCGTGCCGCCTGGCCAGTTCTTGAGGCCACGTTCTCCGGGGCAAACGCACCGGCACTCAGAGTTGTTGAAGTTGGACAGAAGCCAGAGTAAATATATTTCTAGGATTTCAGATTAGGTATCCAGAGTACTGACTTCGTTGTAGATGGAAAGATCTAAATAATGTCTACCGGACGAACTGGAAGGTTCCCTGTATCCCGGCGTTGGTGCGATACGAACGCGTCAATGGGGAGACCGCCGAGACTGGGAAGCTGGTCGAAGGAGAAATTCTGGACAAGAAGAGGCTGGGGGAGTTTATTGGGATGACGCTTTAGTCGTTGCTATCGATATGTATCCGAAACAGTTCCTACTGTGAGACAAAGGCAGAAATACCAACCAAATGATGTTCCATTTCTAAACCAGGAGAGATTCTGGCCAAGGAAACACAACCTTAGTAATGGGACTGTGACGATTAAAAAGAACAACCCATTGATCCACCGTTTTATAACCAACCGTTTGGGCCCCCTGCTGTTCAGCGAGCCGAGTAACTCAACCTCTAAAGACACATGCTTTTCGATACGGTCAACGGCCTTTTCAGCCGGACATACTGCGGTAAAAACATACGTTTTGTCTTGTTCCCATCGATGGCCTGCCTCTCTGATAAAGACTCCACTATACGGTTCAGTACCTGTGCGATCTTCCTGAGATATCAATGCGCCAAGTCGAAGCCGAGGCGAACGTGGATCATCCATCATTGCCTTGACAACCTCCTCTGCCATGAGATCCTTGTAAACCTTGGAAAATGTAATGTCCTTATTCCCCCATCGTTCATCTTGGACGAGATATTCATCGATAGCGCTTGCAATATGATCATAGCAACTTCCACAGTCCCCTGAACCTAAATGCCTAGCGAGCTGACCCAAACGCATTCGTTGGTAGCCATTCAATTGATAATCGTGGCCTCTGGGTGGCGGTCTCGTGCTCCTAGCATCCTCGACTATTTTGCCCAACCGCCAGAGGTGACCAGACGTTAGAACTCCCTCTTCTGACAACTCGACGTCGGCGAAACGACAACTTTTGATGAATGTAAGCTTTTGATCAATATCCGGTGTCTGGAACGTGCGAAGAGACTGGCTCCTCAGATAATCGAAAACATTGCTTCTAAGAGCTCTTTGAGAGTTATCAGCGCCATTCATGAGGATTTCTCCGTTTAGTAAGAACAAGGCCAGCATTGAAATACTCAAACTGCATCCTTTTCGTTCCAACCATTGGGTGTCGAACCGGGCAGAGTAGCCTAAGCAGTTAGCGATCACTGCCAGACGATCCGACTCATCCCTCATCCCTCGCTTTCCGACATTTGAGAATATTATTGGAGACATGGACTGCCTTATCATGTGCTTTCCCTCATTATCGAGCTCTAATAGCTGAACATTGTATTTTGAAGCTCGGTCTAGTATTCTCTCGCACATGTGCTTGAATTCTGGGTTCATTCGGTACTCCATGCAAAGTGTAGTGGCTTTGGAGCAAAATTCTGTGGATCTGATGCAAAGCTCGCTCTCCAGCCAGCCAAGTATTTGATGGTTGGTCTCTTTGAGTTGCTTCAGTGAGGAAGAGTGAGGGATCAAAAGGCACATCTTTGTTGACGCGCAATAGTCCTCCTGAAATGTCCAACCTCTCTCCCACCACGGATCAGATGTGATATAATCGAGAAGGTTGAGGACGGCGCGGACCCGGTCCCTTTTCTCATTCCTGGGTGGATTGCTTCTCCTAAGGATGTATACCAAATTTTCCAGTTGATTCTCTGATTCGATCCGCACAGAAAGCAACGCCACTGGGAAGGCACTATGGCTATACACATATTCCATGGATTGTACGACACGCTGCTTTTCCGCTTCATTCTCTTGATCAATACATTCCTGATCAATCCAGAAGCCCCGAACGGAAGTCCCCCTGGCTTCCCGGTAATTGGCATATGCGATCACCCTATCAAGCACCTGATCTCTGACTCGGTTTGCATCTGCATAACTTCCCTCCCTTGATTGTACCAGATAAGCTTTATTAGAGCTTTGCTGGTTCTGGTGAGGCTCCCAGGTATAAGAAACAGCGATATATTTCTGGCTCGGATCGTATGCATTAACGCGTCTTCTCCAGAGCAACCTCTTCCCACAATTTCTAGCTACTACCTCATCATCCCAGCGTCTTTTACAGCTTCCACCGGAAGCGTTGAGGTAGATTACCTCCAAGTTCTCAATCCAATCATAAGTCCGGTCATCATATTTTCCGTGCTCTTGAAAGTCAAGCAATGTGGATATGATAGACGAAGAAGTTTCACGGCGGATGGTTGCGAGAGTACTGGAGGTGTCGGCTTGCATTTTCTTTTCTTGAGAATGGCCTGTTGCATTTTGCGGGGCATCAGAGACACTTCTCTTTCCATGCGATCGGTTATTTAAATTGAGTAGAAGACGAGGCTGAAATCCGAGGCTTGCGCCTGGGCTGATTGTCAGAGGCTCAGACTCTGACTCGACAAGGATGATGTGCATCTACACGAATTCATCACAAACTAATGCATCTTGATTAAGTTACCGCCCAATGATTATTGCGGACCAATTCATGTGTGAGAGATGCACACATACTCACTACAGCTAATTGGTCACTGGCGCCTAACATATTACGCCTGATCTGAGACCTATTTGATGTAGAATGTAATTAATTTGGCTGAATGACTATGGACATTGTCAGGTGACTCCGTGTTAGCGTATAGATCGTTGGGGAGAACCATGGTTCTAATCGAAGAGATGACAGCTTCCAACCACTCATGCATTGTGTCTTGACATAGAGCTAAACATTGTTAGTAATATAATGTAAGCGTCATGATTATTTAACCACAATGAATTGTTGACCATTAAATCATATTTCCTGCATCCTCCCACTACTATGCACTGATCTATGCACATTTAAGATGTAAGTCTCCTCTCTCTCACTCTTCCTACTTGTATTCCACTAAAGCGGCAATCAATATCTGAATTTGACGAACTAACACTCCCTCATCTTTACCAGTTCAGCCCCACGAAAGAACCACCCAAATTCACTACGCGCCACACATCTATCAATAACACCGCGAAACCATTCGGACAAGCAGAAATGGAGGCAAAGAAAAATTTACTCTGCGCTCAGCTAGAGGGTCGTGAATCCCCAGCCCCCGAAAGCCAGACCGCTGAACAGCAAGAGCCTTACTGCTGGGGTAGAATGCCTCGCAGTTCGAAACAACCGGGAGAAATCCAAACAGAGGGAATTCCTGTTAATACCAAGCCCTTTGTCTTGGAAAGTAATCCCGTTCATCCCCTCGAGGGACCTTTGCTGAGACAGTATGCGGGTGATAAGACGAGGCGTATGTCGGATTGATATTGCTACTTGGCCGCATTTGAGTGATATTTCATTTCGACAAAGGGGGGAGTTGTCGTTGATTCTGGGTAGGACGTCTCTTTGGAGAAAGGTGATCCACAAGAAAACATTACTATGTTTTGTGACTTAAAAAGTATGAATGCATGTATTGGGGTAAATGTCACATTAATTTAACTTGGCGATAAATCATTAAGCTCTGATTATAAACTGAAACAAATATTATTCCTATCGCACTAGAGCTTTCCAAAGATGGGCTTCTCCTTCGATAACAGAGATGAAATAGAAACTGGAACATCCTTGGTTTGAACCGCTGCGACATTATACGCTAGTTGGTATTGGAGCCCTATATGGAAAAATTAGCAACTTGTCCTAATCTAAAGATCAAAGGGAGAGAGATATGAAGTACCTTCAGCAACGGTGCGGTCTCGGCTGTAATCCAAGAAGTGTTTGATTGTCTGTACCGCGACCGGGCTTTTCTCGCTCAGATTCCTTGCAACTCTGAATGCTTCACCGATCACATCATTCTTTGTTGGGAGGACAGTGCTCACGAACCCTACTCGGAGCGCCTCCTCTGCATTGAAATTCCTGCCGGACATGGCTACATCTTTGACCCATGTATATGAGCCAACGACCTTTGGGAGCCGTGCGAGAATCCCAATGTCAGAGGCAATACCGATATCGACTTCTTTGACACAGAAGACGGTGTCTTTAGAACAGATTCGCATGTCCGCCGCCGAGCAGACGTCCATTGCCATGCCTAGTGCGTAGCCATGCATGGCACAGATAACAGCTAATTAGTGTTGTTAGCGTTCAGAGATCAGAAGAATATACTCACGATGCTGTCTTCCAGCTCATCTATGGGATACTAGATAGGATAAACAGAAAAAGAAGATCTTACGTTTCTCACACCTCTCAATACTCGAAATACACTCCTGGAATTCAACCCCAAATCGTCGAAGAGTAGTGATTGCACGTCTGCCCGGATCGACGATCTCGTCTGGCTGGGCCATAAATGGTGAATCTTTCTTCGAAACCCATTTCAGATCTATTCCAACCGAGAAGCCTTTGTCGCCAGACCCGGAGAAAACCACCGCACGAACGGAGGGGTCCGTGGAGAGACGGTCAAAAACGGTTCGCATTTCGCGCCACGCACTAATACATTTGAGCTTGCTTTCATCGGGATTGACTTGATATTTTTGACGTACCCTTCCAAGAAGGCATTCACGTTGCCTGGCCGGTTGATCTCAACGTGAGCGATCCATGGCTCTGGTACAGTGACCTTGAAGTATTTATATTCTTTCTCAGACATATTGACAGTGGAATTTCCAGGTTAATGATGGCCTTAGAGGGTGAGGGTATTCGATAGTGAGCTTATTCGATACTTAAAAACGTTTTCCAATTCGGCAATGTAGGTCAACAGAGACAGCTTTCCTCGGCTCCGTGGATATGATGATTGAGGACAGCTTGATCGTGCTACGTTATATATGACCAGAATTTAGAAGTGTGGGGGATAGTGCCGAAGATCTTGGCGATTGCCGGCCCGATATCAGTCAACCGGAGGAGGTAATGCGCCGTCTGGTGCGGGATTCCCCCACAATTCCCCACAGTTTATAACAACGTCGTATCAAGCCCTCTGATCTTGTCATCACATATCTTAGTCTATCCCGAACCTCGGCTGCTAGATAGATACTCCTTGAGTTGATGTCCCCGTTGTTGATTAATCATAAACATCTGGCCCTAGAACAATTAGTATGTTAGAGTAATCTTGTATTATCCCCGAGCCAGTTCGATCATGTGCCCCCGCAATTGGAGGCAGGTATGCTATGGGATGTCATATGTCGGAATAAAGACCATTTCCTGGTTCTCATGGCGTTATATAAATATTCTAGAACAAATATCTTCGCCTTCCCTTTGTTAAGTCGTAATTCCTGTGTCCAGAAGAAAGTACCATACATTTTATATTTCCGAACAAATTTAAAAACAGCAGGATGCCTTTCAATACCGCACTCACAAAAACACTGGGGATTAAAAGTGAGTCTTTTCAAGCATATTCGGCTATACAATCTCAAGCTGACAACCCTAGTCCCTGTAGTGCAAGGAGGCATGCACTGGGTAGGGTACGCCGAACTAGCCGCTGCCGTCAGTAACGCAGGGGGACTTGGTCTAGTTAGTAAACCCTTTAGCTGCTCGCACGGCATCATAGACTAACATAGCTGGTTACATGTTACTGCTCTGACGCAACCTACGCCGGACGATCTGCGCAAGGAAATTCGGAAATGTCGATCAATGACGAACAAGCCATTCGGCGTGAACATCACTCTCCTCCCCTCACTCATGCCACCCGACTACGGCGCCTACGTTCAGGCTATCATTGACGAAGGGGTCAAAGTGGTTGAAACGGCTGGCAATAATCCAGGAACGGTTATTAGACCACTCAAGGAGGCTAATATCATCGTAATCCACAAATGCACGACCATACGACATGCCAAATCTGCCGTGAAACTAGGAGCGGACTTTTTGTCGATCGACGGGTTTGAATGCGGTGGCCATGTCGGAGAGGATGACTTGACTAATTTGATCCTTTTGAACCGGGCAAGGCAGGTATTGAGTGTGCCGTTTATTGCTTCCGGGGGCTTCGCAGATGGACATGGCCTAGCTGCTGCGCTGGCGCTGGGAGCGGAGGGCATCAATATGGGGACACGTTTTATGTGTACGGTGGAAGCACCTATTCATATTAAGGTGAAAGAGGCGATAGTGGCAGCCCAGGAAACGGATACGGCATTGGTGATGAGGCGGTGGAAAAATACTACGCGATTATATGCAAACAAAGTGGCGAAGGACGCTCTGAAAGTCGAAACAGAGAGTGAGAGCGGAAGGTTTGAAGAGATTGCGCCGTATGTAAATGGGAAGCGCGGACAGCAGGTATTCTTGGAAGGGGACGTGGATTCCGGTGTAAGTTTTCTATTAATCTTGCTATGGTATATCCTAGTTAACTGTTGTATAGGTTTGGACCGCCGGTCAGGTTATTGGACTGATCCACGACATACCTACGTGCGCTGATCTCTTATCACGAATTGAGCAGGAGGCTCTGACTTCGATGAAGAGGACAGAATCACTGTGGACCGGTGAGGCTTATCAGAGTAGACTTTAGAGTCTGTCTTCAATCTCAAGTGTCTTCCTCCGATATTCGTATAGAAAGATTCTGCAAGACACGTGTATGTACTTAACGGAGATCTTTAGTGGTAAATGAACATCTTTGAAAGACATGGATTAAACAAGTCATCCGAAGTCATCCGAAATGTTGTCAATGTGAGCTCAGTAGATGTAACAAGACAAATGAGAGAATAAACATAATAAGCGAAATAGGACAGAACGCTGTAGGGAGACAAACAACAATAGTGACGGTCTAGAACGTGTCAAGTACCTTGCTCGGACCACATTGGACACGGTTATACGATCGGTCATAATTATGTGGATCAACATGAAAGTAATATGTCCTCACGCCATATGGGGACCGGAAAATTGACGACTCCAGAGCCTTGGAACACAGGGGTAATGTCTGTTCAGCATGTGTACAATTTCCTTCCGTTCCTACACTACGCTTTCCTTCAGCTCACGCTTCTCACAACCGAGTAGGGCAGAGTATCATCACCATTTTAGCATCTGATGTGCGACATTGTTACAAGATACCTGTTCATAAACATGAACTGTGTTCACTCCATGCAATTTAGCAATCTCAATAACATACTCTTTTCTGACAGCCATATGAATAGTTGAAGTGTCTTCGTTGGTGGGTATGGTTGCTTCATGTTGTCCTGTTAGTTCTCTGATGCGCTCAGTCACCGTTTCCAGAGATTGATCCGTCGCTCTCTGAAGTATCACATCAACAGTAACTAGGTCCGTAGGTGCACCGTCTCCAATAGGTGACGGGGATATTTTAAATATTGGATCCTCGTAGCCAGCATGCTTGACGAAACTGTGGCTCTCGAGCACTTCTAGGTAATTCCCGTGTGTCCAATCGTACTTGGCTTGAAAACCATTGCCTCCAAGACGTTGAAGATCTGTGAACCCAACATCACGGAGAACATCTTTCTGTCTACGTGTAAGTGGACTCTGAAGCATAAACCAAGCATATTCTGGCTTTTGCGCTTCCGAGAGTACCTCGCGGGATTGCCTTTGCTTGACTAGAATGCTCTCCTGGTCAAAGGAGTTACCGGCAATTTGCGAAGGAATGGTGGAACTTAGGAAAGCTGAACGGTAGTAATGCCGACTAGTAATGCTAGTAGAGGTAATGGTAGACAGGGCGGTTCTGGCTTTAAAGGTTCTGACGCATAATGTTGCTTGATGAAGAGCAGAATTTACGCGAAGCATCATGAATCTGGATTGTAGGGGGCTGACGTAAAGAGTCTGGGATTGAGAGGTACCATCTGTGACTGTCTAACAACTTAGTGACTGCCACAGGGTGGGGCGCAAGAGGCAGATATATTCACGTAATTGAGAAGAGATATTCACATAATTGACTGGCTTTTTTATTTCCAAGGCAGGCAGAGCTTATACATGTAACCTCTTAGGTAAATGTTAAATTGACTGGAAGTGTAGATAGTGTCAATATTAATAGCTCGCATGCAACAAGTCCACAGTTACCAGATTTGGATATATCGGGGTTAGATTGCTCGTGTATGAAACTGGTTAGGGATTGTAGGGACTTGAGGTGTCTCCGATCTAGTGATATTGAGAAGCACCGTGCTCGGAGGGCACAGACAGCATGCTACTGAATGGCAGGTGTTGATAGAGACAAGGAGGATCATAAAGCTCTTGTACCGCTAATTATCCAGGTGCGGACCAGGGGTTTCTGAATGTATAGTTCGATAGTGTCGTCCTGTAATTAGGTATAGTATTTCCCGTTGGGTGCTCTTTCTACATTAGTAGCCTTACAATTATTGTGGATATTCGTTCCACAAGAAATACGTAGTCCGTGAATGACGGTACACTCTGTGTCAGGTTGAAGATAAAATTAATACAAGAGAGAGGCGATAGAATCACGTCTTGATCATCCAGGATCATCTCAGACAGTAAGCAAGGACGGAAGTGAATCCGATTTTCTATCATTTGCCACTATATGGGAAGAAAAAGAAAGTTCATGTAAAAACATCAGCCTGGCTCTGAAGCGCCAAGAAAGTTTCTTTATCATGCCCAGGAATGACCTGTCCCTTGGTAATTCGTTGGAGGTGCTTGAGACGCTGTGTACTCCTGAACCACGATGGGTGGTCTCGAGCCAGCCAACCTTGGGGGATCCCATCCCGCCACTATCGCGAAGTCAGTAAAGCGAAACTGCATTAAACAAGGGTAACTCACATTCTCAATAACATGGCAGTGATCACTAATAAAGAAGAACGTCCCAGTGTTGAGCATGTTAATCTGCATGCCAATAAGACCATCCGTATGCCCAGGCAAATGATGCAGCGTGATACCCTGACAAAAGTCCAGTGTTTGATCATTAAAAGTTTTCCAGTTCCTATATTTCGTCAGCCTGACTCTACACCATATCAAACAGGGAGAAATAAAAGCATACAAAGACAATTTAAGATAATGCTCCAAATAAACCCCAACATCCGCTCCAGTAGCAACCGACCAAAACGCGTTTGTCAATTCCTTCTCATGCACCCAAACCTCGACATCCGTACGGTGCAAAAATTCATCCAGCCCACCCGCATGATCTAAATGCAAATGCCCAATAATAATCTTCTTGATATCATCTACTTTATGTCCCGTTGCCTCAACAGCAGCCCGAAGCTCATGTCGAGGCTCGTACTTCACCCGCGCAAAGATATCGGCGATGGCGGGACCCCATACTGTGGGGTAATCTTTTCCGCTGCCGGTTTCCCAGAGGATTAGACCCTCATGCGGGTGGTCGATTAGAATGCAGTACATGGGCATCTCGCAGCGCTCGTTGACGAAGGAGCCGTTCTCTGTGGTCTTGGTGCTTGTGTTGCCGCCTCTGATTACGAAACCTTTGTCGCATTCCAGCCAGCCTACTTCGAGGACGTGGAACTTTGTGCCGGGTGGGCAGACGTTGGAGATGGCGTTGGGGACGGCGCCTTGGTCTAGTTGGGTTTGGATTCCAGCCATTTTGTCGTTGGTGTTGGGTTGAAATGGATATTCTTTGCTATAGTCGGAATGTATAGTCAAAGACGAGATAGATTCGTAGGATTCACGCAGGGAACGAAGTTATATGAAGCTTGCTATTGCTACGCCTACAGGGAAATGTGACAACCCCGCAGGGATACGTGATGTGCGAGACCAGAAATGAGGCCCGAACTGCGGGGAAACAAGTGGAGTAACAAATACGATAGTCATAGCTTCTATCCCTGCATTTGAGAATGGATATAGTATAACCCTTGTTGGCAATTCCGCTGGTCCGATTGGCCCTGCCCGAGAAATTCGAGGCTAGATCAAATAGTTGGTATCCTTCAAGCGCCTCACTATCCCAGCATTTCCATTCATTGGCCATAAGGCACCAGATTCCACGTTTTGAGGTCTGGAAGAGCCGCTAAGCTGTGACAGGGTGCTTCGATACACGTATTATGCAGCCAAATACACAGCTAGCGGCCTGGGCCAGGATACCCCATGAGCACATTCTTGGCGGGCTAAGGGTCCATGCTCTTGTCTGTGACGGCGTTTGCATAAGGCATACATGCCCATTCGCACGTTTGGAACACTTAACTATATCCTATAGTTGTGATTTCACAATGTTTCTAGCTAATGGTATGCGGTTACTGCACTGGGTTGTGTATCATTCAGGTAGAAGCAATCAAGGGGAGAAGTGTGGATGATTTGGGGATCATAACGGCCTCGGTGGGGCTTCTTACCCCAATTTGGGGTCCTTTCAGTACTTTTGTCTCCTCTACCCTCTGACCTGGTAACAATTTAATGTTGATTATCAACATTACTTAAAATATGAAATTTATGATCATTTGCTATTTATCAAGTTGAACAAGTTTCCCGTTGTCCGGATACACGTCATGCCTCCTCTGATAAGTTATGGGAATTGCTATGCGACTTCGCTTGATGGTTTTTGGGTCCAACAGCGCATAAACAATGTCCTCGCTTTGGTCGGTACCAGCAACAACTTGACCTATCGGATCAGTAACCATGCTATATCCCCAGGCAGGATATGAGGAATTTGGGTCTCTCGATTGTGAACACAACATGGTGTAGACTTGGTTATCCACCGCACGAGCACGACCTAGGAGCTCCCCATGTAGAGGCCCGGTAGTGGTGCTGAACGCTGATGGGTAAACTAGCGCGAATGCTCCCTGTCGAGCTGCGATAGTACTTAGTTCGGCAAATCGCATACCAAAACATACTCCGGGGCCGATCTTCCCATATTCCTCCAGGTCCACGATCGTTGTCTTGTTCCCAGCGGACAGAATGCCTGATTCGTGGAATGACATGCCGCCAGGGACGTCGATGTCGAACAGGTGCATCTTACGATGGAATGCAAGCAGTTCTCCTCGATAATGACTCGGCATATTCGCGAAACTTCGCGGTGGAATATGGAGAGTTGAAGCATTCTGGAAGGATAATCAGTGAGCACCTTTGGACGCTGCTTGCAAAACCTTCTGTGTCGCGTTGGCAAGATTTTGACCTTGTCGGTACCTGGGATACATCAGTTGACTGCATTCTAGCGCCACAGTCGGATGTAGTTCTTCTTACCGCTTGCGATTTGGATGCAGGCCACCTTGAGTGGCTTCCGGAGGAGCTCACTATCAAGCTGCGACATAGTGGTGGTTTGTTGTTTGACAGGAAGGGAAAACAGTGGCGATGTTAAATTTGTGGCCGCCAGAGAAACGCCTTGAGACCAGCCTGTTACGGAGTCTTTCGCTCGCATCTCGCTTGCTGGAGGCTTTCTGGTGGTTTGAGGCCCTACTCCAACCGGTTGGAGGGATTCCGTTGGAGTTTTGAGATGCTACTCCAAGTTTTAAAGAACCCTATACTTAACAACAACAGAATCTTCCCCACATTCCTGATGCAGTGCGCGGGAACGAGCAAATATGTCGGATGATCGACCGAATTATTTTCAACCGATACCAAGTCCGATCTAGAGGAACTGGGCGTGACTACGGTGGCGACCAATTGACTCATTCTACCACGACGCTATATCTTTCAAAATGCCCCTTCCCATCTAAACAACTAGTGCCATTGTATCTAGAGTCAACAAACCACACAGTCCCCGGAAAGCAACACCATGGCCGACTTAGACACTTGTCTCTCGCTCACAGTAGATTCGATTCATACTGCACGCCGTTTGATCAGTCCATACATTCACCATACCCCAGTACTGACGTCGAAAACCCTCGATCGCATTGCCTCAACGCCTCAAGAAAGATCCGCCCTCAAGGGCACACTTTTCAAAGACCAGGAGCCGGCCAAGCCAGTCTTCCGGCTCTATTTCAAATGCGAGAACTTCCAGAAGATAGGGGCATTTAAAGCTCGGGGTGCGTTCCATGCCGTGCTGAGAATATGTTCTGAGTTGGGTCTAGAGGAGGTGCGCAAGCGTGGTGTAACCACCCAATAGCTCGACGCGGTCTCGCTGCTGGGTCCCGCATTGCCACTGTCAATACTCTCACAATTGCGGACGGTTTGCGAACACCAGTTGGGGACATTAACTGGACTGTCATCTCCGATCAGAAAAAGGTGAGAGGGGTCTTTGCCGTGACAGAAGATCAAATTAAGGATGCTATGAAGCTCGTCCTGGAAAGAATGAAGCTTGTCATTGAGCCGAGTGCTGCCGTGCCCCTGGCAGTTGTGTTGTTCGAGGAGAAATTCCGAACCATTGCCGAGAAAGAGGGAGGAGAGAAGGGCTGGGATGTTGGTGTGATTTTCTCAGGGGAATACTACAGTGGAGACAATCTGCAATCTGCATGGTAATCGATGAGAGGGAATGAATGGAGAGTCGGGGTCATCATGGTTGATAATGTCACTAAGGCGATACAACTAACTAAACTGCAGCTTGAGTTATTTCAGCTGCTCATGATTGAAAAAGTATTACTTTATTCCAATTGACCTTTGCGAGGTAAGCTATAAAACTGTTCATATTGGATAAGACGTATGATATAAGCCACATTACATCGAAGGTGCATTGTGCAATAAATTATTTCCTAGCAGCTTCGGCGAG
The DNA here is from genome assembly GCA_009193545.1 of Aspergillus arachidicola. Lineage (NCBI taxonomy): Eukaryota > Fungi > Ascomycota > Eurotiomycetes > Eurotiales > Aspergillaceae > Aspergillus > Aspergillus arachidicola. Next base: position 20,398 of record ML737147.1, on the reverse strand, counting down.
AAGTGTCCGTCATTAACTACCAAATAGCGAGGCGGGTAATCGCTACATGTACGAATCTTTTGGTTTCCGACCGAGGAACAATTAAAAACAAATATCTTAAACTATTGTGGCATTTTCTCCAACCTTACTAGATAAGGTGCTGCTACATCATTCGAAACGGCGTCCAAGGCTGCTATACACTCAATCTCACCATCAGAGCCGAAGGGCAGCTCCTTCACCGCAACGCATGTGCGTACCTGGTTCAAGTCTGTTAACCTAAGTTGGGCATAATACAAGAGGTGCAGGACTCACCGGCTTGACGCCCTCGGGAATGTTCTTAGCATAAGCTTCGTTCATAATTTGGAAGTTTTGACATCTCTGTAAGGAAAATGTTGACTTTGACCTGGTCAAGCGTTCAGCATATCAATACACGTAACAGTAAATATACTATAACTCACAATATTCTTCAAGCTACTACCTGCCTCGTGCAGAATGGCAGAGATGGTACGGAAAATCTGGTTCTTCATGGAATAGTATTGTTAACAAATCATATGATCGTGCAACAGGTACGATAAGGACAACTCACGGTGCGATCAGCCACAGTTCCCTCCACAAACCTCCCGGTCTCTGTCTTTATCAAAGTTGACACAGGCTCTCATCGGGCGGGGCTGCCACCTGCTGCACTAAACAAAGATGGTCTACTTCAGAAGCTCGCAGACGCAGAGAAACAAGGATATGCAAAGCTGCTAGGCATCTATTCTCACAGCAGTCTCAGCTATGTGGGTACCAAACATCAGGAAGCGATGCAACATATGATCAAATAGATCGAGGGCTGCAAAGAAGGTCTGCAACGTCATCTCCAGTTATTCCCAGAAAAGGACATTCATAGGACTACAAGCACTGCCTCATCTCGGTCGTTGGTCCTTCACTTTCCCCGGGTCTCTTTGTTGCATTTGTTTTGTTTGATTCACCGCAGTAATGGCATTGCTAGACACGAAGGACATGAAACTGTCCTTACTACACCTCGGTCCAGTCTCACGCCTACGATGGACATCAGTTGGGGCTGGTCGAAGATAGTCAGCTTAGATAAGACCCACCGTAAGATCAGACTTAGCAACCTTCTCCATCAAGTCAGCCTGTGTCTGAAGCAAAACTACTAACGATGATTCTGGGCTCTGTTGGATAAAATGTCACGCAGGACCTCTACTTATACGAGTGTAAATGAATCTAAGAATAGAAAGTCTATCTGATGGCTATCTCTCAGCTGAGGGGTTAATCTTCCAAGATGGTAATGCTATACCGATTTCGGTATAAACTAGGTCAATCAGTCGGTGGGGCCGCCACCTGCGGATATATATATATTACACGAGTGGCTTCCTGCTCAACGTGCAGCCGGCCTTATGTGACTTCTCCCTTTCAGTACATGTTTTTCCAAACCCAGTCGTCTCACCAGCACCTCCACATCAGAGTGGAAGATGGACCAATTTTTCAAATTTCTGGCGGTAAATCCACGTATTAAGTATGCCAAGCCAACGTGGCCTGATTTCGGTAGTTGGCGTGCTGGTTTTGTAGTTGATGAAGATACCATCCCCGCAGTTATTGTGCGCCCGCGCTTCGCCGAAGACGTTGCAGCCTTGGTCTCCGTTCTTGCCACAAACAACGTTCCCTTTTCCGTTCGTGTTGGTGGTCATGACATGTTTGGACGCTCACAAATACACGATGCTGTTACCATTGATCTCCGCGAGATTGCATATGTTGATATAGACCACACTGGTCATACCGCACGTCTGGGTGGTGGTATACTTATTGCAGACTTAATTAAAGAGCTGGAGAAAGACAACCTGGTGACACCACATGGCGTGATACCTAGCGTGGGATATGTGGGTTGGGCAACCCACGGCGGGTATGGCCTCCTCAGCACTCAGTATGGGTTAGGGGTGGACCAGATTCTGGATGCCCAGGTGGTGGACTGTCAAGGCCGCATTCGCCATGCAGATAAAGATATGTTGAAAGCCATTCGAGGAGCTGGAGGATTGTTAGGCATTATCGTCGAGGTCACGATCAAGGTGTATCCGTTGGGCCAGGTCAGTGAAGCATCCCCTTCCCGTACGTAATACCTAGTCTCACGGCACGGATATCAAGGTTCTTGCCGGCGCTATTATATACGAGTCCAGCAACCTGAGTGCGGCCATCAGGCATTACAACAATGGTTATCACCAGCTAAAACAAGACTACCTGCCCTCCTCCCTGAGCCTCTACCAGTCCGTTATGAACGGACCCTCCGGCAAAGCATTGACGGTATTGTTTTGCTGGGCATCTTCAGATATGGAGACTGGGTTACTGTGGTTATCCAAAGTTCAAGCCTTCTCACCTGTGGCGATGTGTACTGTTTCCCCTACTACAATGGCAGCCTTCACCCTGGCAACTGAACAATTCATACCTAAGAGTGTACATGGTACTATCTTAACAGCGAATATCCACGAGCTAACTCCAGAAGTGGTCGATGTTATTGGTTTCCATTCGTCGCTGCAACCTAACGACTCGGCCATACTTTTCGGTATACATGAATTGCGCGCATGTACCCCACTATCGTCCCTGGACTCAGTCCTATGTACTCGGTCTCCACATTTCGTACTTGAGATAGTAGCCATTGTCGAAACACCACATCTGTTGCCCGATGCAATTAAGTGGGGCCAGTCGTTCTATAACGCTGTCCACAAGACGGACCTGGCGAATATTATGCCTTCAACATATCTTCCCTTGACTGGACCAGAGAAAGTGGATATGAGGGCAATCTACGGGCCGAACCTTGAGGTGCTGAGGGACATCAAACAGCGCTATGATCCACGGAACGTTTTCAGGCATGCGCTAGTAAAGGTCTGATTGTATCGATACATTATATTTGATGCTGTTCTACGTCGCTCCACTTTCACCCATCTTGTATTCAGCTCTAACGCAGTCCATTCAGAGGTAGTTCCGTTGAGAAGTTTTAAATACCATTGCCAGTGCTAAAATAGTGGATGACTAGGTAAGTAAATTAAGCAAATCTAAAAATACCGAAAGGGATTACTTGGTTAAGAATCTATCCAATAGTCAAGGCTTTATCAGGATTCTAAATAGAAACATAGATCGTAGATTGGAATAAAAAATGTTAAGCAAGTTCTCCGATGTTTACACGTATTGAGTCTCCGGATGACAGGAACTGCTATCCACTTCAGGGCACCCTTATCAAACGTTACCCATTGACACCAGTAGCAACCGGGCTACCTATCCCGTTGCCCTAAACCCAATAGCTTTAATAAACAATAATAGTCTGCTAGACTAGTCTCGCAGCCACAGAGCTCCATTCGTGCGATATGATAGAGCTTATACATGGACATCAATCACACGATGGCTCCCTGGTTCCATTCAGGACTTCAAACTATACTTTCACCTGGAGGGCGTCATAATTCTGAGTATTCTTACATTTTTGATTCATTCTTCATAGTATCTCTGATAATCCGTCGCAAAATTTTTCCAGACTAGAGAGTCATCAGAGGTCAACAGACGTTATCACATGCCCTGGTTAGTATCTAGTAAGACGTACCGGAGCTCTGGGGATCGTGTTGGTGAAGACCACACCGCCTGTGAGTCTTTTAATCGTTGATACTCGGTTATTGACGAATTGCACGATTTCGTCCGAGGTGACGGAATTTTCCGGTGCTGCCACAACGTAGGCACGAGGGTACTCCTCGTGGTCCCTATCTCTATCAGTCCCCAAAACGTGATCCAACTTTAGAAAGTTGTATCAAGTCTTACTTTCTCACACCGATGACGGCAGCATCCCTGACAGCAGGGTGATCGAGAAGGAGTGCTTCCAGCTCAGCAGGCCAGACCTGGACGCCCTTGACTTTAATCATTTCCTGCCACAAGGTGTCAGCTCTCATCGGCTTTAATCCCTTGCCCACTGTGACTTGCCTTCTTCCGGTCCACGACGTGATACCACCCATTCTCATCCTGGCGGGCCACATCCCCTGTCTTCAACCATCCGTCCGAGGTAATTGTCTCATGGGTCGCCTTGTTATTTCGCCAGTAACCCTTCATAATGTTTGGACCCCGAAACCATATTTCCCCGCTTTGTCCCGGCTCAACCTCATTTTCATCATCATCCATCAGCTTGATCTCGCAGTTCGGCATTGGCTCTCCAACGGAGCCGGCTACTGCGGTTAGGGTGGGATCCCACCCGATAGTATTACAGCAGGATCTACAGGCAAAGTCAGTAAGGGCATAGACTTAAAGTTATGCTCATTGGGACTGGGCGAAAGGGATGAAACAAACTCAGTTGACGCAAGCCCCTGCTTGATGTTGACTTGGCCTTTGGGCCAAAGCGACTCGTACTGAAAGGTCGGTTCGAGACCTAACGGTGCTGCACACGAAAAGGTCTTGGTGACGCTGCTGAGATCGTATTTGCCACTCTTCACTGCAGGGTCCTTGGTCATGGCCACTATGATCGGGGGCACAAGGTGCAGTTCCGTGATACGATACTTCTCGATGCTTTCCAGCATACGGTGAATCTCGTACTGTCGCATGATATATGAAGGGACCTGTCTCGCGATAGAGATGGTGCAGAAATAACATAATGCTAGGCCGTGGTAGAGTGGAATAGTGCACAGCCACCTGGAATTCTTCGCTGCCAGCTCCTTCGAGCGGAGGTTGGGATCAAGGCTCATGACGAAATCTGTTTGGACACAGTTGGCAAGGATGCCATAATGCGAGACCTCCGCTGCTTTGGGGAGACCAGTAGTGCTGCCAATCGTCAAATTAGGGTGACTGGAGATCATGGGAAGGCTCAGGATAACTAACCCAGATGTCATTATCATATAGACGGTGGTCGACTTCGATTCACTTGGGGTTAGTCTCTTCCAATAGAAGCTTCGGCCTATCTCTGTCGATGCCAATAGGTTCTTCCAGTGCTTTACCCCCGTTTTAAAATCATCATTGCCGCTGCCATCCTTGGCAAGCGGAGCATGATTAAACATGTAAACCCGCTCCCGCCCAATACCTACCATTTCGGCGGCCTCCAGAGCGCAGACCAGAGTTTCTTCGCTTGCCAGAATGAAGTGTGGCGTGGTGAGCTTGAACTGATAGGCCAGCTCGCGCGCATTTGAGTGTGGGTTCGCAGACTGGTATATGCCGCTGGCCATGATCACGCCAAGATTGATTATAGGGAACATGACGTTGTTGCCGCTGAGAAGAAGAACTCGGTCACCTTCTTCTAATCCTGCGGCTTGTAGTCCTGCAGCCAAGCGCTGGGACCAGAGACGGAGTTCGGTCCAGGTCATGGATAGCGTCTCCGGGTCTTCGGCATCAGCAAAGGCGAGAGCATCTCCTAGAGGAGTTGTAGGGTCTCCGAAGAGATAGGTGGGGATTTCGACTTCCGGAACAGACACGTTCCACCGTGATCTCTGTGGCATGGCTATATGTTTTGCTTGCACACTAATACTGATATAATTGATGGATAACGAGTCGAAAATGAATCAATCGTAATCTTGCACATTTTGGTCAACTACCGAAGCTTCCCATGTCGGGTGTCTTACATCACGTGAGCCGGTGAAAGTTTGATTAGCCTGAGCTCTGATATTACGCAAAAATAGTTGAGATACTGAAGCATTAATATCGATCATGGTGCAAGTCCTCTATGATATTACCGTTATAGGCCCTTTCAGTGGGTTTTAGGGAGGGTCGTCTCAGAACCCGCAATTTGCCGAGGTCTTGAGAAATGCAAGTTAAAGCTGGACCCTATACGATGCAGAGCGCTACTGGGCTCTGGGCTCTGATGTAGAACAGTTTAAATATACCAGACAGAAACATGTATTTTCTTTGGAAGGCTCGCTGACATGTCATTTAAGAAAACACAGCATACAGGACAAAGGATTGCCCTTCGAGTCTACGACACTTTTGTGTATCAGCTTTTCATGACCGCATGGTAGTATGTATCTCCGCACATCCTTATATGTTATTTGTCTTGTCTATTCTGTACTTGTTTAAGTTTTACCTTCCCACTACCAATAGCCTACCTGAAGAATATATTCCAAGGCAGTGCCCGGTGGCTCTGACCTAAATGCATTCCTATCGAGCAGTGGAACGTGATGGCCTAATGCCAACTCGGTTAGCGTAAACCATATACCCAGTTCATCTTCCGAGAAGAGATTACATGTAATACTACTGTCGTGATTTGTTCAGTAGAAAACAATAGCGTTCGATCAGTCACGTCAATACCGTATATTCAGAACCTCTGCTGCTTTGGCAATCCATATCAGTAATAGTTTATTTATACCCTTCACTTTGCCTGATTATTTTTTTTCTCTTTATCTTTCTTTTTTTCCCCAGCAGTTTCTGTTGTGCCGGGAGGTCCCCAGTTTGTTCGCGTCCTGCGAGGTAGTCTGAAGCAGCATAGGATTACCCGAGCGTGTGGCCCATGGTAGGCTTCGCTTTGCGTGTCCGATGGATTATGAACGTCCCCAACTGGTACGGCCCAAATCCAACATTGGCCGCGAACACGTTTGTTTGCTACAATCAGAACCGTAGGCCCAGCAACACAGTGGAGGGGCACCATAAGGGTTGTCTGGTCGATAAGCAAAGCAATAATAGTTATAATAAAAGCAACAAAGTAAAGCGGGAGGACATATAACAGTCGGCACTCGTTCAGGTCACACAATCTTCAAGCGACTGATTCTTCATACGGGTTCAAGCCCCGGTCTTCAGGACGAGCTTATTAGGGGTGATCAACGTACACAATACTTTAACATGCCGAAAAGGATACATACAATGATACAAATATTGTCTAATGGGAATCTCAGCTAATGAGTTGCCCTCTTGCCCGTCCTTTTTCTAGTTTTTTTACGTATTTCATTTGACGAGAGCAATATATATACTTCGACGAAAATAATAAACTAGGCCCCTAAGTATACCGGAGATATGTATGTCCTTGATATCGTTGTAATAAACTACCAGTTTGTCCCACCCCAATCTTCACCACTGCATACCCTTTTGTCTCCCCTGCATTTACTTCCTTTCTCCCTTTCATGCGCTCGCTAGGATAATGCGGGCGGATGGCTTACCTAAAGTCGCCTATGCTTCTTTTTTTGTTTTTTTTTGGATAAGGTTAAGTTGTGAAAGCAAATCTCAAGTAAGGCGCATATTAAGTAGCAATATAGAGGACAATCGATTCACATGAAGGAAATGACGTTTCCGGTGATAATGATGAACGATTTTTGAGGCTTTCCCAATTCGCAAGGCATACCCAATTCGGTATCCTTTGCACGCTGGCCAATCAAGGCGGGCCAAGTGGAGACTAGCAAACATTCAGATTCCCATCATTTGGCCAAGACCTCGACTTAGACTCCTTTAACAGGTCTCCGAGAAATGATCATCGCTAGGATGGATATTATCTGAATACTAATCCGGGTGGATCTCGTCGATCTCTCCCTCATGTTGACAGAGGAAAAAGATGCGATTGATTAAAGGCAGGACTACTAATCAAACATGGAAACCTGATACCATTCGCGGGGAAATGTTGGGGAATTATCCACACCTCGGTTGCATTTCTAATTAGTTCACATGTTGGACGGTTGACTAACGCAATAGAAAAGATGGAGGGGCCTCGAGGACAAACGCAATGAAGCCCAAATTCTTTACTCGTACCCTTTCAACGCTTCCCGCCTCGAGATGGCTACAATCACACGCAACCCGTTGGACTCGATGAAGTCCACTTGGCGTTCTTGGGATCGAACGCAGTGGAATACAGCACACTGGCTTATTGAGACCCTAAATATACACCATATCGATCTTGATAAAGAGGTCCCGGTTCACCAGAAGACAGACAAGGTTCCTTACGCCCCAGAGCTACAATTCCATCGTTGGGTCCTCATCCACGCCAGTATCCCACTCATCATTCACCAACTCTACATCAACTATATCGGTCAGCCCTCGGCGCTGCTGGTCTTCATCTTTTACAGCCTATCCCTGGAATTGATTGCTATCCACGAAGTACATGTCCTGCGCCGCGTCGGGCACAAGATCGGGTTCTTTGATGGCGATAAGCATCCTCGCGATGGTGTGCCTGATGTTGGAGTACGAAAGACGGTCCAGACACTCCTGTCAGTTGTATTTCTACGTCCGATGGCCACAGTAATCATCTCCTATCGCGCAGATGAACCCCCGTCGTCGATCCGGTGGTTTTGGCTCATCTTCGAAACCGGCGTCTACGCAGTCGTGCTCGACTTCTGGTATTACCTATTTCACCGTTCCGCACACGAGACAGAACTCCTGTGGCAGTTCCACCGCAGACACCACCTTACAAAACACCCTAATCCTCTCTTGACGGCGTACGCGGACCTCGTACAGGAGTTCTTCGATCTTGTCGGTACACCTCTGATCACATACGGGACAATGAAGCTGATGGGGTTCCCCATGGGCTTCTACGAGTGGTGGTTTTGCCAGCAATATATCATTTTCACAGAGATTCTGGGCCACAGTGGTCTGCGGATGATCGCCACCGCGGTGAATCCCTGGACCTCGTTCTTAAGGCTGTTTGATATGGAGCTCTTGCTCGAGGACCATGACCTCCATCATCGCAAGGGCTGGAAGAGCAGCTACAATTATGGGAAGCAGACCCGTGTGTGGGATCGCTTGTTCAACACATGCACAACTCGTATAGAGGGGCATCGGGATAATATTGATTATGTCAATACTGCGGAAATCCCGTTGCACTGATTTGACTCGCAAGGCACATCTAGTTCAAAGAAAGAAGAACGGTTATACACCCCATGCCCTGTGTACTTTTGAGTGATAGATATATGTTATGAGTTCTCTAGCGTCAATACATTGCTTGTCGTCTGGTATCCTTGCGTAGCCGTACCTTTTTCAAAACGATCATGCTTAAAGTTGTTCCCAAGCTGAACTATACAAGAATAGAGATGATTGGATCAAGTGTGACACGTTGAGGACATCATGATTAAGGGTCTAGCGTTGGTCGGATTTCGGCGTTTGCGGATGTGGGGTATATCTACGGGCGATGCAGTCCAATAGATGCGACCTTAGGGTTAAAGGTGAATGTGTGCCGTAACCCGGAATAGAATAGCTTGCCACTTAGTACGTCGATATGGGCTTCTCTATAGTACTCATGAAGTTGTCTAAATATCATCAGTAATTAGACAGGTTATCATCTTGGTCATTCTAAACGCCGAAGCCCGAAATAGCGACTCAGGATCTCCCTATAAAATCATTTCAAAAGAACTGTGCCCTTACCATAGTTCTTTAACTACTGCCAAATGTATCAGAAGTATCTCACCCATTCCACTGAAGAAAGTCCAGCTCACTCTTTGGTATTTTGCGTTATTCTGTGAAGCCATAGTTGTGTCACTTAGCTGTTACTTAGAATCGCTTACTGCTATAGCAGAACCACTGACAACCAGAATTTATCAATTTGTCGGCATCAAAATGACTCAAATCACAAGTGGCCTGTCCTCGCCTCCTCCAGCTCCTGGTCAACAGCCCGGGGGTACCCTCGATATTATTGTGCACGCAATCGACGCTCACGACAAGGAATTACAGTTAATTAACGAAGAGGTACCATATAGCCTTCTTGTGGAACCCACTGCCTGAGCGTGGAAATTGCCATTAACATTTGCGCACAGATACACAAAAACCCCGAACTTGCTTTTGAAGAATTCAAGGCACACGATAATATAACAAAACTGCTTGAAGACCTTGGGTTCTCGGTAACAAAGCATGCATACGGCCTCGCGACTGCGTTTGTCGCAGAATATGGAAGCGGAGGACGCGTTGTAGCCTTCAACGCCGAATATGACGCCCTTCCTGGAATAGGCCACGCATGCGGCCATAACCTCATTGCGACCTCCTCAATAGGCGCCTTTCTTGGTGTGGTGGCCGCTTTAAAAGCATCTACGCTTCCTGGTAGAGTTCGGCTGATTGGCACACCGGCGGAGGAAGACGGTGGTGGTAAGATCAACTTGATCGATGCTGGAGCATACGAGGACGTCGATGCGTGTCTTATGGTTCATCCTGCAGCCCATAAACGGTTCCCAGATGGCGTCACAGGTGTTTCATATGTCACGTCGAATGCAGTTGTTAAATTCAGAGCCCGCTTCACTGGCAAACCAGCTCACGCGGCGGGAGCACCATGGCAAGGCATCAACGCGCTCGACGCGGTCTGTTTATCATACAATGGAGTTTCAATGTTAAGGCAACAAATACAACCCCATGAGAGAATTCATGGTGTGATTGTTGAGGGCGGAACGAAGCCTAATGTTATTACGGCCAGTGGCACCGTGGACTACTTTGTTAGAAGCACGAGTTTGGAAGAAGCGGAGGTTCTGAAGGATAGAGTTATAAAGTGCTTTGACGGGGCTGCAATCGCAACAGGCTGCTCGGTTGAATATGAAACGTGAGTACAAGATGCAAACCAGTCGTTACTGCCATCCTCAGCACCGGTGTCAGAAAAACCCGAGATTGCTAACGGGCTTTCATTTATTGCAGTCGCGAGGCGTACGCCGATCTCAGGCCAAATAAGGCTCTTTGTGCGAACTATGATTCTGTAATGGAAACTCTTGGCTTCCCAGTTGCGAGCTCTGGAGCCACGCAGCCTGGTTCAACTGATATGGGTAAGCCATTGTTTTCCATGATTGCAAGATTTCGATATCACACTCTCCCTACCGACATCCATTCATTCAATATTAAGCCCTGCGAAACGGTCCAAGCAAACATACTGACTGCCATCTGCACTCTAGGCAACGTAACGTACGTCTGTCCTGGGTTCCATGGTGGGTTCGCTGTTCCGGCTGATCCAGGGGCATTCAACCATACGCCTAGCTTCACTAAGGCAGCTGGAACAAGCGAGGCCTATGAACTCGCCATAAACACTGCGAAGGGTATGGCTGTTGTGGGGTGGAATGTCCTATCCGATGATAGCTTAGCGGAGAGGGTTAGAAATGACTTTGAGGAGGATAAGAAGATGCGGGAGGCGTCTCGTCGTTAGGTTCTGTGGCTAATTGTAACTTATTATCTGATCTTTACATGCTTGAGGGAATATAAGTATGGATTTTAATAGGACTAGTTAGTTATACGGACATATTCAGGGCGTGAATGGCTAGGTTGCATGTAACAGGAAGGTTGTAGCAATGCTCACATGTCGACCCTCCTAGGAATCTCGTGTATATCACTATCGTCTGTTGAATAGCTCGTCCTGTAAAGTACTGTATGTGAAAACACATACCGGTGGAATTGCTCCTGTTTTAGGGTCGGGTCCACAGCGGACACGATGCGCTCTAAGTCTTTCCACTTGTTTTAAGCAATTTTGATCAGATGTTGTATATTCTCACCTCATTGCCTATACGAGAAATAGCGTTACGCGGTATCCATCACCGGAATAAGTGGCCATTACTGATAAGAAGTTTAGTGATGCCTGATGCCGTTTTATGCCCCTAGGCACGTGGGCCATCCTACCCTACGCTGTGTTTCTCCGCCCGCTGATTGGCCAGATTTGCATATTTCGTGTGCTCCCGCCTCGAGAGTGCATGCCCGGAACCCGGGAAATCGTTCCTCCCTGAGTCCCTGACACCACTGTATTGCCCTGTGCAGACCGCGAGACTGCGACATATTCTATCTCTTAGTATGGTCTCTAGTGTTGCCGAGAGTGGTGCTATTCTCCATATAAATTAGACCCCGTCATCCAATTAGAATTTATCCGGTATATTCCGTATCTCAGCCTCAGCCAGCCATCGTAGTTTCCCCACCTTGTAACCAATGTTAGGATAGAGAACTACCATATGGCAGTCAATCGTGGCCTGTAAATCCGAGTCCCACCACCCAGTCCAACCAATTAATGATATGAACACAACCTCCCAATACTACGTATGTACCATGCCCAGCTGGGCTCGGCAATTGAGATTCGGACAATCAGCACATGTCGTTCCCACTTCCCCACCGATCGGCAGATTAGCCTCAGTGCGGACATGTATTAGTGCTGGGGCGCAGCGAGATCGATGATGTGATACGTCACATCTCGGCAGCTCAGCTGAGGTGTGGAGGGGTATGATGGGAGTGTATTTCCGAGCAATTGAAGTGTTCGAGCATAAATAGAGCTTGGTTGACACTCTGCCAAAGCTTTGTTGAACGGGCAAGATTTACAATTGTTTATTTCCCATCATTCCCGCATACCCGCGCAACATGTCAGATAGAAAGGTAACTGAGATGTGTGACGTGGGTTTTTCATTCAAGGAATCACGAATTAACATAAGTCTACCAGGAAGCCCGCATTCGATTCATCGATCCGGAAAGCTATGAGGAGCATCAGAAGGAAGTCTTTTCGTAGGTTCACCTGAGATTCATCTCAAAAGAGACGACTTGCTAAATATCGCCACAGGATCATTAATGACGATGCCGAAACCGATGAGTTTATAATGCAACCCAGCTTTCCTCCGATACTTTGCCCTTCGTAAGCTTTCACCGGCCTATTGATGTATAAATTGAACCTGTGAGGACTAACGCGGAAGGTTTACCTAGGCCATTGACTAAGCAGGCAATCAACAAGTTGAAAGCTTTATCTGGTGTCGAGGTTGATATTCCAGAAGATGAAGAATAGGATTGATCCTGGTGACCTATCCTAGAGCTGCAGCATAGACTACTCCGGGGAACTTTGCTCATTATATAGCTCGAAGTGACATCATACTTTATTACAAATTACATCAAACTACCCCAAGCCACAACGGCAAGATGTCTGTAATCACCTTTCCTCCTGTGTGTGCCTCGTCCCCTGATGACCGAGGCCAACAATCAACGACTAGGTCCCGAGTGACAGGTTGGTTGAAAACAAACACAAGCCCACACTGGGCTCTACTTTCTGAACGGTCATATACAAGCTCTCTCCCATATCCTTCGCTTTAGGACGCAGTAGACCAAGACATCCAACCTCCTCGGGTGCTTTTAGAAGCGCCCTAGACCAGGTGACGACTTCAGAGGCAAGCCTTCCGGTGTGCTTTACAATTCCAACATCTCGTCCTCATCCTATAGAGCTTGCATATGGTCAGAGCTGTCCTACATTAAAGGCTTTTCGCTTATTTATTAAGGCCTCAATTTTGGGACACTTTGCTAAGTCCCTTCATGGATTATATTCCTGCACTCCTGGTAGAGCGCGATTGCCCAGCAGGATATCTAGAAATAAAGAGGACAAGGAGGAAAAAGACAATATCCACTATGGTGACCTTCCGTACTTCTCTATCGGACATCCCGTGTCAGACTACCTTCTTGACACTCCCCCAGCACTTTCACCTGAATGTTATTCATGCCGAAGTCAGTCTGCCCAATGAAATTATCATGTCATTTCCACATTCCTCTTAGTGGTTTCATGCAGTACAAGGTTGTACCGACGGAGTAGAGTCCCAAGCAAAAGGTACATCCAAGCCCAGTTCATGCTGATGGTATGTAAGCTGGTATCCAAAAGCATAAAGCTAACAGGCAGATTTAGGAGAACTCTTACTTCTGTCCTAGGCATCCTAGTGTTCCCTTAGAAGCCGGAACCAGGTATTTGTCCAGCCTCTTTTTCTCCTCTGGGTTGACTATCCAGTGCTCTGGGATGAAGCTCGTAGGGTCCTGAAAGATATGTAACTGTATTCTATCCCGACATCGCTATCGATCCGGATTTCTCAAGGTAAAATACGTCGACATGCTTACTAGGGTCTATGGCACGCCCGTTAGTTCAGATAGGTTGAGTAGTGTAGGGGGTAGGGTTAAATATACCCCGGCAGGGATATCCCACTGTCCATACTGCAGAACCTCATCCGGCGCAATGCGAGGCAGTCGTGTGACTCGTGTCGTTATAATCGAAGACAGAAGAAGGCCCTCTGTGATTGTTGCGCTCTGGGGAGTGTCAGCTTGGATACCACGGTATAAAATAGCAGGGCCGAAGTACAAGGTAGGGGAGCTGTTCCAGTTGGTAGATGGTAGGCACAGTACCCACTTCAGGGATGTTTTTGAATAGCTCGACTTTTAGCTTCTCGTGGACTTTGGGGTTATTGAGAATGTGGAAGAAGGTTATTGCAGTAGCTTGGGAGGGGGCATCGGTCCCCGCAATCATGAGTAAGACGGCATCGTCTTCCAGGCGGCTCGATTCTTTCTCACTTGCCGGTACATCGGGATCTGCTAGAATTGTGGGATAGACAGCCGTTGACGCAGTAGCGTATCCATTTTTGCTAACCCGAGACTGTCGGTGCTGGCCAATCGCATTGCGGACCCGATACCTCACGTCCTACTGTCGCCGTCATTTTTAAGTCCCTGAGTAACTGACAGCTACACTTACCTGCTCCAGTTGATAAATATTTCTATACGGTGGTATCACATTACACGCCATGCATGGAACGAGCCGCCCGATAGACGACAGTATTGGAACATGGCGGTTGAGCCGGGAAAGCTCAAACAACCAAGTGATCTGGGTTTTCCAAGTTGCTGATAGATCCGGTTGATCTAAGTAGTGAAAGCCTTCCCGCTCACCGAAACAATATTGGGACGTAGTATCAGAGGCGAAACACTGAAAGGCTGTGTGCAGCTCGAGCGGCTTATCACTACTCACGCTGGCCGAGAAGTGGCGCTCCAATTTCTTAATATTAGCTCTGATGACCGGCTCAAGTTGCAAGACAGCCTTTTTCTTCAAGAGCTGGCCTAGGACCCAGTGACGGGCCCGATGAAGCTCATGTCCTGCAGTGGACATCATTGATTGCGGGAAAGAGATAAAGCTGTGCCCGGGATCTTTGCTACGGTGTTTGCCCGGGCCCGCGTAGAGCGTACTGTAGTAGTCTGGGTCCTTGATGTGTAGCTCGTTCGGCTTAATTCGAATAATTGGGCCATACTCTTGATGCAGACGGTTTATCTCCCAGGTGAATGTGCCGTATTTTATCAGTTGGAAATATGCTTCGTACAGACCGGTGGCTGCGGCGTGACGCGGCCCAGGAAACTGCGCCAGAGCGCTCAGGGCCAAGCGGTAGAAAGCCATGGCCACACTGTAGAAGGAAGCCACCAAGCAGAGACTCAAAAAATGGGTGTACAGGTAGTCTATTGCTCTGGGGTCCATGGTGCTGGAGAAACAATGCGACATGCTGTCAGAGCGGATGATTAGGACAGGTGACAGGGACCTTGTCTTGATAGGAGCTCCGCGATTTGCAGACACATGTTAGAAAGCGGTCAGGTCAGAGATATATAAGACATGAGCTGCGCAACCGATAGTCACAGGAGGAATTCTCACATCTGTCTGAGTGGACATTCAAAAAGCTGGATTGGGGCGCCGCTACTACAATATTCGTTTGGAGGACATGCCGATCAACCCTGGTTTTGACTGGTAAGGAACTCCTGGAAAAGGCTATCTATCGTGTCGCTTTTATATCTTCCGGTAGGTGCCTTAGTTTTTTCTCGAACTTCAGCTATTATTTTCTCGTCGTTCACACCAACTGTATCCGCGTTGCTATACCGAATATATATATATCCCAACTTCATCACCACTTTCAGAAATATACCTACTCCTCAGGTAGGATCACAGATGGCAATGAATGCATTTGGAATAGTATTTGGAACAGCTAACGATTTCCCATACCGCTCAATATGACTTGGGGAATTGAACGATGTGCATCAGAACTATGGTGAAATAGTCAAATCATTAGCGCTGATCTTTCCCAACGAAGAGCTGATTCGTATATATCTCCTCCTGAATCAAGAGATCCTTCTTGCTCTTGGCCTCAATGAAACCTATCAAGTTCTTGCTGAGAAACCATATGTATTCACCCCGGCTCCTGTCCTGAAATTCGTCTTCAAATGCGCAGGAATTGGAGGGCTTTTTACTATAGACAATCAATCGAACGCTGGACCAACATCTCGGATGCCTTAACGCCACGTCGTTAATTACCGATGCATATCAGGATATTTGGGCTCTGACAAGAGCTCCCATGGTTCCCCATCGCGTGCCATATCAATTCAATCTCATTCCCCGTCCCGCCTACTAAGAGAGAAAGGCGACTTGGCTAAAAAGAGATCTGTGACGTGGTAGGTTAGTCTCTTGATGTCAAAAGTTTGGGCCGGGAATTGCACAACCCCTGATGGTCTAGTTGGATATGGCGCTCGGCTGTAATATTCTTTTCAAACAAATGTCTTTGTAACCGAGAGGTCCCCGGATCGATCCCGGGTCGGGGGAATACGATTCTTTTTTTTTTTTTATCGCCCTGGTGATGGTCGACTGGTAGGCTCACCAAGGCGCCGCTAACCGCTGTGAGTTAGAATCCTGCCTGGGGCACCCTTCCTACCATGTTAGCTAAGTATGGGGTTTAGTTAGTTGTTGGTATGGATGGCAGATTGGGTGGATTCCCCGATTTCTCCTACCATCCTAGCGGCCTAAGGCCCCTTTAGGGCCTAAGCCCTGGGTAGAGGTATAGTGCTACGCAACCTAAAAGGAAAAGCGGGTTAGTTTGTACGTTGGAATTGATGGTCTACTAACTGCTGCCCCCTGTTAAGGGGTGCCCCATATACAAGCAAAGTGTAGTTGCTATAGGGGCCCGGGCGGGGCTGAAATATACTATAGAACCGAGGTACTTTCTAAGGCAGAGCGGTATTCTAACATGAGAGAAATAGGAGGTTATGGCTAGTACTACTTCTAAGGGTTCTATAGGGGGCTTAGTAGGTGCGAGAGCGGTGGCCCACGTTATATCTACCCCTATAGAGTGGCTCCCATATTAGGCATATGCAACTCCCCTTGAAAAAAAATAATAAACAACTACACCGTCATAAAAAGGTAACGCTGGATGAAGGTCGTAGGGGTGAATATGATAAGATCACCTCGGTAATGCTTGGCTGTAACCGGTTTACAGAAGAGGAAGCACTATCCCACACTCTTACGTACGCCGCCGCAAGCTACGAGACTACAGCTCTTACCATGCAATGGGCGATTGTGGCCCTGTCCAAGTTCCCTAAAGTGCAACATCGGCTCTATGAAGAGATCCGAGCTCATCTCTATTGTCTTCATAATGTCTTCGACTTCAGTCCCCATGTCGGTACTCTCAAGTGTATGCCGTACCTGAACGCCTTCTGTAATGAGGTCCTCCGCCATTACTGCCCAATTTCTATCACTACAAGAGAGGCAATCCAGGATTACCAAGTCCGCAGGTCGAACAGTATTTCCTAACAACTTGATCTTATACCAATATGAATCTATACGTCTGGCTTTGAGTTTCTCTTATTTTCCTAGACATATCTGCTTGTCTCTACTTCCACTGCAATATATACCTCGTTGTCATAGTTTTTAGCTTTCAGTTAATAAGGCCGGCTAATCAAGTATAGCTATATTGTATTATTCTGCAGCCCCTCTTCATTGGCGGTTCTAGCTCAGGGCAATTCCTTTGGGGGCCTGCATCCCGGCCGTGGGGTGGGTACCCGAGAAATATGAGCCTGAGACTCGAAGAGGACACTTGAAGCTGTTACATCGGAAGTTCAGGGGACTCAACACTTGTGTTAGTGCGACTGTTGAAGATGTTTCTGGTGGAACCTATCGTCTTTCATACAGCAGTTATTGTTACAATGGCTCAGATCGTTGTCTTCATCTTCTGCAAGCTGGCACTTCATCCTAGGGCGGGAGTATAAGTGCTCGCCGTACCAAATTGACTTAATCTCCTAAACCCTAATTGTCATAGCTTTCTGACATTGCCCGTGTTCTCAATGACGATCAAACGAAGGCAAATGTGCTTGAATCCACAACTAGCAGACTCGTTAGATGCCGTGATGATATCGTCAGCCTTTATCCAGAAGAAGAAGATTGGCGAGTCTTTGAGACTGAAAGTGTAAGTCTGGACCATCCAGGAGAAGTCCTTCACCCCAAAGTTGTGATACACTATATAGCTTCCCTAGTTTATTCGGGCTGTGGAGGTTTATTGTATACTGGGCGAAAACGAAACAACGACACAGG
Organism: Aspergillus arachidicola; assembly: GCA_009193545.1. NCBI lineage: Eukaryota > Fungi > Ascomycota > Eurotiomycetes > Eurotiales > Aspergillaceae > Aspergillus > Aspergillus arachidicola. Next base: position 2,424 of record ML737147.1, on the reverse strand, counting down.
TGTTTTACATAATATTGCAATCCCAACCTTAAAGAATAGTTTTCATACATTCCCTTTGATAATCTCATTTATACCGGTATCGTCAAGCATCTTCAACGTCCCTTCCGGTAGCTCCAACTTAGTGTGGTCAATTTCATGAGCCGGTGCGTCGTTCAATACTGCATGCACTGTACGTTCACCATTCAACAAGCGACGAGCATTATCCATGGCACTGTATACAGTTCCAACTGGGGTCTCCTTTTCGATCCAACCATCATCATTGTGGATGTCCGACTCCCTTGCCTTTGGACCAGCCGCCTTCCAGAGTCCAATCAACGACGGAAAGGGGGCAATGCATCTCAACCAGCCATTCTGGCAGAACCGACCTATCGCCACGTCGAACGGAGCGCCATCACCTTTCGGTGTCAAGGAAAGCGCAGAAAGAAGCTTTTGGGCTCCAAGATAGGTAATTGCATATCCAAGACTACATACTCCATCATGCATCCTTGCTACCAGACGAGTGCCATTGTCAGCACCCGCGGGAAAACCGTGCCAGTAGCGTGGTAGCTCAGGGAGAGGAACAGTCGTGATATCATCCGTTGTCACATGAATTGGACCTGTCTTGAACTGTATCCCACAGTGTCCTATCCACAGAAGATCCCACGAGTCACCATAGGGTGAATGTGAAGGTCCAGTATCACCTTGCACTAGCTGCGAAGCGGATGCAAATCGTTGAAGTTGTTTCTTCAAGTTGACATCCCAATCCGCGTCGTCCTCCAGGACGAATGCGGTGGAGATCCGGTCCTGTACTATTCTGGAGCAGAGAAGTTCCTTTTTAGCGCGAATGAGACAGGATCTACAATTCTGCCTATCTTCTCGTACCTTTGCATGACATTCATATGCGCCCGCCAGGCCCCCATCTCAGCTGGTAGCTTGCCATGGTCCCAATTCTACGGCAAATCGCAAAATCTTAGTAGCGACTCTATAGGGCTTTCCAGCGAAAGTAATACTTACTGAAGGATATGCTTTTTTGTCAATGTCGTCTGCAAACACCCCGTTCACTGGCTCTGGGCGGAATTGTAGGATCGAGGAAGCCAGTGTGATATAGTCACGCTTGTCCGGTCGGTTCGGCATGTTGATGAAGAAGACCTTCTCGAACTGGTCCAGGAATATCAGCGACCGGTATGATCATGTTACTGCGCGTAGACAGGAGTACCCCAAGAGTCTCATTTTTCACTGCGTCTACATCGCGGCGCGTTGCCCCGGGCGTGCTTGCGCTCGTTCCTGAATACAATGAGTGCGGCAGCGCCAAGAAAATTAAGATAATTATTATAAACACAGTAGCAGCCTGTAATAATGGACGATTGATTAACTTTATTAACCTGGCGAGGTTGGCCATATTTTCACATAGGTAAGGATGACGAAAAGCAGCACGTCAGCCTTTTGAAAACATGCAACTATCCGCCGAGCCAATTTGCGAGGAGTGGATCAGGATGTACTCCGGAGTAGGACTTGGACTTAAATATCTATCATTTGTTCTCATGCGGTTGCCCACCCCACCGACTGTCGTGTGACTTTGTTCCCTTTCGCCTCAGACCGGTCTATCCGGTTCACGGAATGAGCCGTGTGAATTGACTAAGCTCCCCTGTGAATGTCTTAGCTAGCGCTTATCATTACGCAGTCTGGGATTGTAAAGGGACCAATACAATTGCCGGACTCCTGAGACAGGGTGTGTCATTCATTGTCATTTATGTAACCCTAACAGGAATCACTTTGTGATTATTGACCCCTACTCGCTCTGGCTAGGTACATGGTTAGTCTGAAACAGACCTCTGAAACTAAGGTACTGTGGGACAAGGGTCTTTCAGGGATCATCACGAAATCGACCAATATATTGCGGAGTCAACATTTAAGCGCCCACAGTTGGGGCCATCGAGACCCTAATTCTTATCCCTAAATCGCAGTGATCGTCGGCCCGATACTGGCTAGGAATCACTATGTAAAACACCACCTTTCTAATGCCTCGGCATGAGGCTTGCCTGGTACAGTCATGATAGGTATCTTTTTTTTCATTTTGTTCTTCCAATATTATCTAGTTTGTCAGTCGCTCTGGAGGAGCCATAGTTTATCTCTGCACAGTGCACAGGCAATCCCCCGGATATCATGGTGGATCAGCGCGTAAGACCCTGATGTCGGTTAAGGTTTAATTTCGGTAAGGCGGAAGCTTGATATGATAGCTTTTTCGTATGGGGAGTTCGTCCGTGTACAGCCCATTTAACCTCTCCCTCCACACGGCCCTCCTGGCTCCGTTTCGTCCGAGCAGCCGACCTTCCTAATGGGATTAGTAGGATCGCTATTCGTGTCCTCCGCATGCACGCTTTGCTATTTATAACTGCTTTGTCTTTTTTTTTTTTTTTTTTTTTTTTTTTTTTTTTTTTTTTTTTT
>ML737146.1:194970-345906 GCA_009193545.1 Aspergillus arachidicola | reverse complement strand
GATATAAAGCTTTAAAGATCTCTATACTAGGCCTAATTAGGTAAAGTAACTGATTAATAAGGGGCACCTTGCCTAATAAGGTTTAGCCTGTGGCTTGGCGGGTACCCGATCGGGTTGGTTGACCTAAATCAGCCCGGGTTCGGGGCGGTTGCGGTTCCTCACATGGAAAACCCGACCCGGAGCCGGGTCGGGGGCGGTTTCTAGATCTAGGACCCGAACCCGACCCGAATACCACTCTACTAGAACCCAAAACCTGGAGCGTTTTCTAGATCTAGGAACCACCCCCGACCCAGAGCCGGGTTGGGGCAGGTTCGGGTCGGGTCCAGCGGTTAAACCGTACCACTCTAGATATTAAGAATATTATTTTTTAAATTATCTAAATATTCCTAATATAATATTGTAATAAAATAATAAATTTTTAATTATAACTAGTAATTAGTCTATATATAAAATAAATTAAAAGAAATATAATAAATATTATAAAATTATTATATATTAATTATAGATTAACATATAGTTAGATTATAGTTAACTATAGTTAAAAGATTAATTAACTATAATCTAATCTAACTGGGGCCAGTTAAGGAATTTTTATACCTTAACTTAACCGGGGTTGGTTAGGTTGGGTTATAGCTAGGTTACAGCGGTTAGGTTATGCCACTCTAATAAAAAGTTAAAAACTTTTAAAAATATATAAGGACTATTACTTAGTTTATAGAGAAATACTCTTTTAAATATGGTAGAGAATATAGAAATTAGATATTATAGTGATTGGTCTTGTATCATGAATTGACCCTATAGACGCGTCAGCACACATCAAAGGCGCTGTATAGACAGACTCATATCTATCCGGAATAAGGACCACGCAGCCAGCGTCTTAAAGAACGCCCTTACTGAAAGAACTGAGGTTATGATCGTGGCTATTGTACTCCTTTTTCTCACAGTATTGGTCCAATCCTGTTCCGATTGGGCCGAATTAAGCGTCAGTCCTTTCGGTTGTTGGCCTTTGTCGGGGTATGGTACATACCGCTCAAGCACTTCTCGCAGACCCCGCATACATAGTGATTGTAGCCAAATCCGACCCGTTGTCCAACCTTCACATTAGTGATATCCCGGCCGAGCTGCCGAACAACACCAATGCCTTCGTGACCTAGAACCTGGCCGGAATGTATAAAATGTTCGTCAGTGCCACAGAGGCCGGAATGCGTCGTCTTATTGTAGACCTTATTGTGTTGCAAGGTTTGTGTGGTCTTGTCTGCAGCAATCTTCCCCTTTGGCGAACCCCGGAAAACTTCGGATGTAACACTCATTGTGGTGAGACAGGACAGTTTTTTAGGCCACTGTGTTCAATTGGAGCGACTCGATCCTTTAAACGTTTCCGAGTACACTAACGTGGCAGGATCAGTGCGTTTCTTAGCTTAAATAGTTCTTAAACTTCTCAATGGGATCTGTCAGCATTCCTTTGTGTTGCTGGATCCAATGGACGGTCTATATGGAGCTCTGAAAGATGGGTCAGCGCAGAGTTCTACTTTAAATCGGAACATCATTTAAGGTCGTCGCAGGACTTTACATCTTAATTCTCGGATATCCCGAGTCGATGGCAATTGAAGCACGAAAAGAGTTTCCGATCGTTCTGCAGAACTGCTGATATCCAGCAAACTGTACCAGTGCACAGTATGACAAGAGAAGGAAAGGCACACCAATCCGGAGGTTGCGATGGGGCTCAACGAGGCAATTCTTGCTCCGGGCCAGGGAAACTTGTTTTGACATGGTGACAAATCGCTCAATGATCTAAAGCCCGACGGCAAGAACATGAGCGGTGTTCTTTCGTGGAGTAAAGCGCTTGGAAAGCTACCAACCAGGAAACGGAGGGATTCTCCGCTGAGAGCTTACGGTACACCGAGGCATCTAAGGCGGGCCCTCGGGCGAAGCAGATCAATTTTGAGTCCCATAACCCGACAGCAACTTGACTCCTTAGAAAAGGTCTAGACCAGTAAGTACTTCCCCATCATCAGACCTTCCCTGATTACTATGGTAGTAAATGGTCGATCAATTAATAATCAAATCTAAATGTGCGTGAAGACAAACCCGCTCCGTCTCGGGGACTTTTCCACATGATTACTAAACGGCGTGGCATGGAGATACGCTGGTGACGACCGCGACAAGGAGAATTTCCACTCTACACACAATCTCTTTATATAATCTGGATCTGTCACCTTGGCCAGAATTAGGCGAACGTGGATCGGATCACATTTGTTTGTTATATATAAGTCTTTCTTAATAACTCCTATTCTCTTTTCAACCATACCTTCAACTCCACGAACCCATTACTACGAGTTTCACAATGCCGTCGCAGAAAGTTGTCATCCAAGTGATATATCCCACGTCAACTACGTCCAAATTCAACATGGATTATTACCTCAACCATCACATCCCGCTGGTCAAGAGCCGTTGGGGGCACCAAGGCCTCCAGAGCTGGACTGTCACGGCCGGAATCAATGACGCTGGATATGATGTGCAAGCCACGATGGTTTGGAAAGACATGGACGCATTTACGAATGCGAAGGATGTGGACGAAGTGAGGGCGGACATCAAGAACTTCACAGATGTGACTCCATATCGTTGGGTTGGTCTCCTCGTTGATCAGGAGGAATTAGGTGATTCTGCAAATTGAGGGCTCTAAACCGAGGAGGTCCAGGAGGTTTACAAAACCTTCATCACTCTTCACCAATTCAATATGAAATGCCGAGGTTGTCAGCTTATTGTTTGTACTACAAATCTATGTGTCGCGAGTAGGATAGATTATTCTTGATTGTGTAATGTGTGACCGTGATCATCCATCAACCGTTCAACCAAAGAAAAGCTATAGTATTATACGCAAGCGGACATACCGCATCATGTTAACTGGTAGAAATGAGCCAGGCGGAGACAGTCTCGCCACGCTATTGTCGCTATGAAGCAGATTTATCCTACTATCTGTTAATAAGAAATAGCAATATTTGGACTGACATAAAATCTAATTCTGGAATAGGAATTATTCGATGATGCAGCTATGACGCTGGCAAATGCCAAGGTGCCTTCAGTGGTTACTGCGCTAATATTCGGTGGAAAGAATTATGCCCAGAATAGCCGTTGCCAATTTTCCTGTGGAATGAACTGAAATTAATCCCCGCCATTTCAATGCGATGACTTTATTTCCCCGAGACGGTGTTACATTGAAGTAGAGCTGATCAGAAATCCACTTTACAGGGATAGTTTCCAGTTTCTAGTCCATAATTATCTCCTGACAACCTCGGGAGAAAACTGTTTAATAATACATCATGACGTTCTATTAGTTCAGTACATCCACAACCTCTCAATATAATTGTAGACCCTTGATCGGTAGCTCAGGCTTTCCCAACTGAGCGTTGTCTAGCTGGATCAGCGATACCATTGGCAGGGAGCTCACAAAAGGTTCGGGCACATTCCATTACATTCCACTGGACGCCCGTCCATGATGTTTCCTCTGAAACGTTCAGGCGTTGTCCAGCCCACATGTTCGAGGACTGGCGACGATACATGGCTATTTTCCCCACGCTGATGACGAAGTCCAGGTAACTCGGATGCAAATCGATGCAAATGAATGAGCTTCATGTTTTCTGGAGTGATGGTAGATGTAAGTGGTTGGTAGATTACCTCTGCAGAGATTGGCCACCCAGTGTAGATCTCAACAGACATTCACATTGTTTTACTACTATTTCTAGTACTACTCCTACTACTATAGCTGAATCTGTACGATTCGTCTACTCTCACTATTCAGGTCCAAGGACAGCATCCTTCGTCCCTTTACTATGTACGAAGAATAATGATCCATCTATAGAACAGACAAGACCTTCATTCCTATAATTCGATGACGTAGCCCTTCCTGCTGTCAATCTCATCACTGCAAAGCATGTTCCATACCTTCTCCACTGATCTCATCCCAGAACCCCATTCCAGAGATACCCCAGGAAGTGCCCCTGTTTCCAAAAACTCCCTCCAAGATTCTTCAAGCCTTTGCCGATATCTATCCTCTCCAATCAATGTCATTGCCATATCTGAAAGATCCGACGCATTCACTTGGATTTTGCCTAAAGAAGCGCCTTGGATGAACTTGTTTTGCAGAGACTCCTGCGACTCCACCTGAGGTGTATCCCCGATACCAAGTAGGATAAGAGATTTGCAGGCGGGCTTGAGCAGTTCAACCCAGGTCTGGAAGCTGTTACCACGGGAGCCGAAGTCACATAGGACGACTTTCGAACATGAACTAATGCTAAGATCACCCAGGAGCTCCGGAGTCGCCGCTTCATAATGGACAACTTCATCGTGAAGTTCTGTAGTCTTTGTGAAGGCCAGCGAACGCTTAGAGGTGACTCCAACGACCTTCTGAGGTTGCAGTGAAGGGTGACGCGCCCGCCGAAGCTGGTGTGCCAGAGTCAATGCGGTCTTTCCAGAAGCAGAGAGCAGTATCACAATCGCGCTTGTGATGTCCGCATCTTGGATAGTCCAAGAGGATGCTTGATGAGACGGTTTGACCAGGAGGGATTCGTCCCCGGCAAAGAGGAATGTGTTGAGCATCCAAGATGTTTGGAAGAGTGGTCGTATCAGGGAGCTCCACCCCTGGGAATATCGGGACGAGCTGGCGATTTCTGAGGCAGAGAATATCAAGTATCGATTATATATCGGCAGCACATGGCTTCGATGCGGGCTGACCTCCAGTACCTGTTTTTCGTCCTTGGATGGGGAAAGCTGCAGGTCGACCGGGAGAGTCCCGATAGGAAGGTAACCGTAAACCACACTGTTTACCGGTAATTGGGGGTAATTACTTTCAATAACTCGAGCGAATCCCCAAGCTGATATTTGTCCGTATTTCTGTGGGTTAGAAAAGCCCTTTGGAATGGCGGCCGGCAAAGGGTGAACGTCCCACCACCCAAAGTGACTGCCCAGCTTTGCGTAGGTGGTGTTATTGACGGTTAGCGACAGCGTCTCTGTCCGTACCCTTACCGCCGATGGGGCTAGAGCTCGGAGTTGGGATTCTGATTGGAGAGGTACGATGTATTGTTGACAAAAATCTTCCTTGTCCAATACTTGAATCTCATAGGGTGCCATATTCGATCCTGTATTTTCAAAGCTGCTGTTTGACGGAGGCTGGTGATCGGGATAGAAGCTCTGAATGAGATTTTTTATAATCTAGTGCAAGATTAATGGCTGTGGTTGGTCTATTGATCCGTGGTTACTTTCTTAAATCCCTAGTGATATGAGACGCAAGCAGAAGCTTATTTTCGGTAGATCCGAGCGGCCGACAAAATTGTTTTCGAACAGCCTTGTTCTTTGAGACCCGCAATGATTAATGATTAGTGATATTAATAATTATGTATCCGGTCCCCAAATTCCGCATTATCTTTGCGGTGGGGCTGCTGCTCCACACATAGCGTCGAGCACTTCAGGGACTAGGTTTCGTTCGCATGTTGGACTTCTTCAGGCGCATGCCACGCTCTGTAGATTATAAAAGATATGAGAAATCCGGTGTACTCTCCGAATATTATCTCAACTAACCTGTCCAAACACAGACAAAATGGCTTTCAGAATACTCGTTGTTCTCACTTCGCAGGATAAAATCCCCGCAAATGGCAATCCTACCGGGTGGTATCTGGTAAGTTAGAAGCATACGATGAGATTCGGGACAAACTATTAATAAAAACATAGCCTGAATTTGCGCACCCATGGGAAGTCCTCCACACTAAAGCCGAACTTACTATCGCCTCGCCCAACGGCGGAGAAGCACCCTTGGACCCGGGATCTGCGAAACTGTTCGAGAATGATGCCATCTCAGTGAAGTTTTTAAAAGAGCAAGAGCATCTATGGAAGAACACTATCCGGCTCGTAGACGTTCTGCCCCGGGTTACCGAATTTGATGCTCTTTTCTACGTGGGTGGACATGGACGTAAGTAGTTGTGCCTAGCTCTGGGTTGGATATTTGTTGATTATATCAGCCATGTACGACCTTCATTACGATCAGACTTCCTTGAATCTGATTCAAGCATTCTCTGCCTTGAAAAAGCCAGTCTCCGCTGTTTGCCACGGTCCGACTGTGTTCGTGAAGGCCACCACCGAGTCGGGGGAGCCTCTACTATCGAAGGCTACTGTTACTGGTTTCTCCAATGTCGAGGAGGATCAGGCTGGTATGACTCCAGTCATGCCTTACCTATTGGAGGATGAGTTAAACAGGGTTACTGGAGGTCGATATGTCAAGGCTACTGAACCGTGGGCGGAAAAGGTTGTGGTTTCGGAAACCGTGGATGGAGCGCCCTTGATCACCGGTCAGAATCCAGCAAGCGCAACGGGTGTCGGGAGGGAGCTCCTGAAGGCTTTAGGAGCATAGCTGTTGATTCATGGAAATTTCAGAGTTCGAAAGTCGCAGCAGTTAAAAGTCTTAATTGCTGCTTATATGCTAGCTCTCTAACGCAGTGTTCGGTTCGCTTATTATTCCATGATGAACGGACCGTACCCCCGAAATAATGAAAAGGAGCAGACGCTGCCGCCATTAACATAATTCTACACTCTTCCAACTCCATCTTCTAAGGGAGAATAGCTTAAATGATTTACAAAGAGTCAAGTGGCGCTATGTAGAGTAGATTAGCTTCCGGCCGATTCATCGGTAGCATAACAGCGGGGGATAAGTGAAGAGACTCCCGATGAAACATGGCGGAGATAGAATGGGCATTGCAGAGGAGTATATTTCTCTGAAATGCTTGCTGGGCCAGTTGCCCTCGTCGTTGTTTCCTACTCCAGCTGGGAAATTATAGCGCTTGCTTGCTTCCCACCGCAGGGGCTCTCTTTCAGATGCTGCCACCAAACTATGAGGTGGATGAGATAATATCAACCAAGATATGGCCTCCTCATCTATCCACGGCGCTAGTAAGTAGCAGAGCAACTAGACTACCTCCTCTTACCCTAGGATGAAGTGGCAATTTAGTTATCTATTCTATTATTCGCTCTCTCATTGCAGACTTGGGCTTTATATTACCATTTAAGTGTATATATTTAATATTCTAGATATGTCGTTTCCAGTTCTTCTCCAGGGCCGATTTGTGGAGGCTAGTAAGAGCATAATTTTAGTTACTTCTTTCTTTTACTATCCAATTTCTAGGGCTGCTTTTTATAGCTCTTTAGCCTCGGCATCTTCTTCCTCTAGTAGAGTCAAACTAGACTCATCATCTTAAGCCCTCTTGGTAGCAAGTCCAAGATAATTAATCCTTAAAGTTAGCTGCTGGTTTCACGCACGCAGCCGTCAGGCCCTAGGATGATTACTAATTTTACGTGATTTACTTCTTCAGTCAGGCGAATCTGGTCCAAATTATATACAATATCAAAGCCATAAAACTCCTAGTGTTCGATCCATTCCCCGAGTGTAGGGTTTGGTGATCCCCTGATTTTGTATGTTCGAAGTCTTGCCTGTATCCGCGAGAGTGCGATTGAGGGAGATCTTATGTATTTGCCAGCTATTCGAGGTTGAATGGACCTCGGCGAATTTTATATCATTATTAATACAATTTTAAAATGTCGTGAGTGGATCGGCCAGAACTTTGGTGGCAGCAATGCCCATAACCTTTTTGAAAACGGCCCCATTCGAAATTCACTTGCTTTATAATCAGATTCTGTCTCCACCTCATTCCCACGCTGCACGTCTGGTAGTGTGGTACGAGAAACTTGCTCCTATAAAGCAAGACGTGGCACACTTGCCTGTTTTCAAAAATTCCAATTTAACCCTTCCACCTATACCTTCTACAACTTCAATCCAACCGCCTATTCACCTGACGTCGACCATGTCCAACAAAGCCCTCATCTTCAAGCAGGTTCCTGCGACTAACACCTACCCTGTCCCTGGCCAGGACCTCACAGTCGAGACCACAGCCTACGGCGCCAACGTCGCCGCCCCGGAGAATGGCGTCGTGATCCAGTCCCTCTACACTAGCTTTGACCCTTATATGCGCGGCCGTATGCGCCCGGCCGATGTGGAATCATATGCCCCCGCCTTCAACCTCAATTCACCAATCGAAAGCACCAGCATCGCTAAGGTTGTGCGCTCCAACAGCTCCACTTACAAGGAAGGTGACCTGGTGATTGGCTATGTCCCTATCCAGGAGTACATCGCGCTGGATAGCGAGTGGATCAGTCGTATCCGAAAGCTCGAGAATCCCCTGGGTCTTGAGGATATCCGCGTGTTCCTCGGCCCGCTGGGCATGCCCGGCCTGACTGCCTACTCATCTCTGTACGAGATTGGTAAGCCTAAGAAGGGCGAGACAATTTTTGTCTCGGCGGCTAGCGGTGCCGTCGGCCAGCTGGTTGGCCAGCTGGCTAAGCATGAGGGTCTGCGGGTCATTGGATCTGTCGGCTCCGACGAGAAGCTCGAGTATATCATCAAGGAACTTGGCTTTGATGGCGGCTTCAACTACAAGACGGAGAAGCCCAAGGCTGCACTAGCGCGTCTTGCTCCGGAGGGCTTGGATATCTATTACGAGAATGTCGGCGGTGAGCACCTCGAGGCCGCACTGGGTGCCATGAAGAACTTCGGCCGTATTGTTGTCTGCGGTCTTATCTCGCAGTACAATGCTGCGCCGTACCCCATTACCAACATCCAAGATCTCCTGGTTAAGCGTGTCACTATGCGCGGCTTCATTGTCAGTGACCAGAACATGGGTGCTATCTACAGCAAGGAGCACCAGGAACGCGTGCAGAAGTGGATCAAGGAGGGCTCGTTCAAGGTTCTGATTCATGAGACTGATGGCATTGACAATGCTGCTGAGGGTCTAGTCGGCATATTCTACGGGAAGAATAAAGGCAAGGCCGTACTGAAGTTTTAGCAAAGAATTGCAAGTCCCGCAGGTAATTGAAACGATCAGATAGCTGCAACCAAGGAATTCTTTTTTTTTTTTTTTCTTTTTTTTTGTAGATCCGTTACCAGTGATGCATGGTTCCAGGTCGCAATGGCCGGAGGCACTCCAATGATAAATCGGACAGTCTTGTCACGTAGCTCCGAATGGTGTAGGAGTCTTGGCCCTACCCATTTGGAGGAAAGAGTGGTTAGGCGATCAGTGAAACGCTAGTAGCTGCCTTGAATGACCGTTTTGCATTTTTTTTCTAGGTCTCAGGGCCAAATCCAGGTCCAGGCATTCTTTGTTTCCCTCCTTCCTTTTTTCTTTCGTTTGCTGTTGCCTTTTGTACGGAGTAGTGAATCGTGCCTCCCAAATAAATTTGTTTGCTATTCCCACTTTTCTACTGGCCAAAGTGGGTCTATTGTAGCTATGGAGGTATTGCATTGAAGTTATCATCTTGTAGAAATCCGTATGTATATTAAACCTGAGTTACAAAATGAACCAATCCCCTAATGCAGCTTTCAAAGCATCAATATCATGCTGCGCATTCTCTTCCACCACCCATGCAACTATTCCATCAGGTCGAATCAACAAGGCACTCAGCCCACAGGTCTTCTTTGCCTCTGTAGCAAGATAATCTACTTTCCCAGAATACTTTCCATCAACAATTGATTCCATTTCACTACTGTTCCCAAAATCAAGAAGTAACCCCCGTCCCTTCTCAAGCTTCGAGCCAAGCCTAGATCCATCCCCAAACTCGAAATCAGGCGCACTAGACCCAACCAGCAGATGTGCATGTCTCGGCTCTTCGCCAAGGGTATATCGCTGCGAAAGTCCCCAGACCCGATCAATAAACAGATTAGCCCCATCATCCGTCTTGATCAGATCTTCCGTCAGGGTGCGCATAGCCCGACCAAAGGCATCCGGTTTCAGCGCCGTGACCTGCGCACGAGTCCAATCGAGAACCCACGCAGCAATGGGGTGTCTCTCGCTCTCGTAGGTATCAAGAAGAGTCAGGTCATGCGTATTCCCAGAATCCTCTCCCTGGCCTTGGTCGCGCTGAACTATAGCCGCAAGCTTCCACCCCAAATTCATCGCATCACCTAGTCCGACATTTAGTCCTTGCCCGCCGAGCGGAGAATGAATATGCGCTGCATCACCGGCAAGAAGAACGCGGTTCCTCCGGTAACTTGCCGCCTGCATCGAACGATCGGTATAAGAAGAAGCAAGATGCACCTTTGTAATCTTCACATCCGTCCGACCAATAGCCCGATCAAGGACCCGCTGAAGGTGATCGATCTTGATACCACCCGCACGATCGAAGTTCGCCCCGTCAAATTCAAGGAGATGAAAAGCGCCATTCTGCACCACGTTGATATACATCCCCGTCTCAGAAACGTTGAAACCGGGTTTCAACTTCTCGCGACCTTCTATCTCGACATGCGTTGCGTAGCCGGTGAATTGGGCATCTGTCCCGACGAATTCGAAGCCGGCTTCTTTTCGAACAACGCTGCGCCCACCGTCACAGCCCACGAGCCATTTGCCCCGAAATGACTCGGAATGGCCATCATCTGTTTCGACTGTAACGCCCGTCTCATCCTGCGAGATACGGCTAACAGATCGACCGCGGAGAATCTTCACGCCTAGACTCTCTACCCGCGCCGTTAGGACCTTCTCCACCTGATCCATCGTCGTTGGACCCGGACCAAGCGCCGGACCTGAGAGGCGGTACTTCCAGCGTTGCAAATCGAATTGATTGGCATTGATCTTGATGCCGGCGAAGTGGCCGCCGAATTGGAAACCTGGTTTCTTGCCCGGTTGGTACTTCGGCCTTTCGTCCAGATTGAATAATTGGCCCAGTAAACCGCGGCGATAGAATGCTTCGATGGATTGGATATTTAGGCCTCGGAGGCCTAGAGGTCCGTATTTCCAGGGCGAGTCTTCTTGGGCTGTTCGTTCTAGGACTAGGACTGATATTTGGCGGAGACTGAGTTCGTGGGCAAGGAAGAGGCCGACGGGTCCGGCGCCCGCGATTATCACGTCGTATAGCTTGGACTTGGTCATGTTGGACTGGAGGTGTGGGAAGAGTATCGGGATATTCAAATGGCCCGTACGATAAATATGTATTATTCTAAATTTCTTTGTCGGAAAGGTTAAGCTTTCTAGTGGCTGGGTAGTCCCACTGACTTTTGCTCGGCGTTTCGCGTTGCCGGAGCTGGAGGGCTGACTCATAGACCCGCCCCAAAACCCGAACCTGCTAATGAAAACCCGACCCGCGATGTGGTCGCGGGTGTGCAGTTGTTTGTTTGATAGCCTGCCAAGTGGTCAAGAAACCAAAGTCTAACGTAAACCCCGCTGCAACTCCAGTAAATTTAAAATCCGCAGTACTAGCAGCCATAGCGTTTATTCGATAGCAGTAGATTATTTATATAGGCTAGTATTACTGTATTAGAAGTATAGAAGTCTTTGGATAGCTACTCCTTTAATATAATATCGATCAATATTAATAGATCTTTTATAATCTGCGCCCGATTATTATATCTCTCTATATTCGCCTTCCCAAAGTTTTTATACTAGCCAGAATAATTTATTATAAGAGCTCTAAAGTTTATCCTCTGTAAACAAGAATCTAGAAACTGAGAATTAAAGCTATGCGTTTATTAATATATAAATTATATTAATCTTAATTTTGCTTATTTATTAGGTATTTATATCGATCGCGTGAAGACAGTAAATAGTTCTAAATTAAGTTACCGCGGCTACTCTACTGGGGAGGTTATACTAAGAATAATAATTAATCAATCTTCTACTTTTTAAAAGAAGATAGATAAAAGATAAAGTTTGCTATTCTATCTCTGTGATTAATATTGTCTTTATCTAATATATTCTGCGTTGTAATAGTGTTTAGATGATTGATACTGTTTAGCCGCGGCTAGTTTAATGATGCCAAAAGTTAACTATGTAATAAATGATTGATGGTGGCGGAGTGTGGTATAGGGTCTAATATCTCCGCTTATATATATTGCCCATTTATTAATATTAGAATTTTATACCTATTTAACGCCAATATTTTATTTAGGTTTACAAAAAGCAAAGCAAAGTGCCAGTTTTCCATGGGATAGATTTCCCCTAGCCCCAGTTTTGAGCCCGTAGAGGCCCCAGCCAAAGGGGCTTTGTGGCTTCTCTCGACTTTTCGATTCAGGAACCACGTTCTTTTATATACAACGGTGTTAGTTCTTCTATAGCTACGAAGTCAGTCATCTTTAAGTAAATGTGTTAAAATTGTCCTAGGCTTAGGCATCTTCTCATTGAAAAAGTTCTACGGATTTTTATAGAATGATTGATAATAGGTGACTACTGCTTAGAGTGGTACGGTTTAACCGCTGGACCTGGCCCGAACCCGCCCCGAACCGGCTCCGGGTCGGGGGCGGTTTCTAGATCTAGGAACCGCTCCGGGTTTCGGGTTCTGAGGGCCAAAACCCGCACCGAACCCGGAAACCCGAACGGTTTTTCTTGGCAATCACGTACCTAGAAAATCTAGATTTTCTAGATTTTTTCTAGATCTTTATATAGATCTAGATTATATATATATATTTATAAAATATCAATTTAATATATATAGAACTGGTAGAGATATAAAGCTTTAAAGATCTCTATACTAGGCCTAATTAGGTAAAGTACTTGATTAATAAGCGGCACCTTGCCTAATAAGGTTTAGCCTGTGGCTTGGCGGGTACCCGATCGGTTTGGTTGACCTAAATCAGCCCGGGTTCGGGTCGGGGGGCGGGTTCTAGATCTAGAACCCGAAACCGGAGCGAGTGGGGGGCGGTTTCTAGACCTAGGACCCGAACCCGACCCGAATACCACTCTACTACTGCTCTAATCTTCTGACGAGCACGTATGTAATACATCCTTGAAAAGTCAGGATCCGAAATAGGCCTTCTTCAGGATGCCTTTAGATACCAAGCTTCACTAAGCTAAAACTTAATTCAGTATTCTAGAATCCTTTTCTAAGTTCAAGGACGGAGCAAAGTCTCGTACCACGTCCCAGAGTAGTTATGGAGGGGTAGTAAAGGGGATGATACAGCCGCAGGGTAGCCTATTTCTCGAGCACCCTTTCCAGGCATTGCAAACCGGGATCTTGGTGTAGGGCCCAAGCACACTGTGACTTGTGTTGGATTGTTACCCTGTTGATACTCACACTCCCTCTGCTGTCATAGACTCAGGGGCGCGTGATCAACGCATATCTGACCAGCGTTCCACAGTCAGATGCTGGGTTGCCGTGACTTTGACCTGCGCCCATATATTTTCACCATTAACGGCTATATCATACTCACCGACATTGTACCTTTGCTACAGTATGAATCAGCCAGATTCCTGATATTACGAATAGTCCAGAGACTGGTCTAGATAGGTCCTGGATTTTGCGGTCAATTGCTCGCTATATAATGTTGACCCATTTGCGACGCAGACCTTTGGGATGGATATATGTGTGCCGGAATGCTTCAACTTGCACTCGAGTTCGCGCAATATACTAATACATTTCTAAATATCTAATGCAGATGATTCTGTCATCGAGTACATCCAAAGTGCATTTTACTCCTTTAAACAGCATTATTTGACTGATATATGTAAATAGAGACGGGTTTCGTACAAATAATTGGTACGTAAAGGCCATAGTCAAGCTTTAAAATGAGTTTTGCGACTTTTTTTAACGTTGTGTGCTTCAGGAACAATCCCTGGAATGCACATGGTTGATATATTTGTATGGCTAAACTATCTAATGCTCTCCCTCAAGCGATGGGAGCGAGATGCCAGGCGGAGATTCAAGCGAGATCTAGAATGGTGTCTGACACGCTTACAGGTATGACTCAACTATCACAAGAGTGAGGGTTGTGTCAGATGGAACTCAGCCAGGGTGCGAATAGACACTCAAAAGCCCCAACCTTGCTGGGCAATACATCGCTGATAGATTTCTTCCTTCAGTGATTGAAGCACCAGACTGAGGTGGCTTCAACACCGAAGAGGAAGCAGTGTACCTAGCTCTTCAGCTTATTATCGGTGCTGTGGACACGGTACACTCTTATCTACTTTTTTTAAAAAGTCCGCCACCAGAACTACATAAACCTAACACTACGTTGAACTACCAGAATCAGATCTCCACATGGTTGTTCGTGGAAGCAATGCTGCAATACCCAAAGGTTCAGGGGAAGGCCCAAGCTGTCATTGGTACCTAGCACCGATATAATAGCTATCGAATAAACTTACTGACATTAATTGATCTACTATAGAAGTAGTAGTCAGTGGCCGCCTCCCTGAATTGTGGATCTTGAGTGTATCCCCAGTCTAATCTCTTATATATACCTAAGTCTATTAAAAATTAAATATTAATAATCAGAGGATATAGTATACAATCCAATATCCAATGGAGAGGATATGCTGCAGTCTACTAGGGAATACTAACCACCCCCTTAAGGAGTTTCACATGTCAATCTAGAGAAGATCCAGTCGATAACCTATCATCATCCTTCCATAGTGGCGAAGGTATGAGATATCCCTATAATGACTACCACACGGTCAAAACTTAAAAGGCTAGCCAATTGGACAGAGTTATTAAACAGGCTCTGACACCTTATCCGAGTGTTGTGGAATCCCACCATCCCCCCCCCCCACATCGGCCTAGCATACAATACTACCACACATCTGTCTGGTTTTCTCACCAGCAAACCCATGAGTTTGGTGACTTCCTTTGTGGGGCGGATGCCATGGAGCAGCCCGGATGTACTTGGGGTATACGGAAATGCCGTTGCGGCACCCCCACTTCCGTCCCCGCACGGTAATTCCGCCATACCAGCTGGTGCGAAGGGGAAAACTTAGCGGCCTGATATATATAGCCTGCAGTCAAATCCTTTACCATCCTGGCTATCATCCAACACAACAATCATGCCTGACCTCCATTCACTCCCAGAGGGCTGGTGGCCGGAACACGCCATCCGCAACAATGGCCCAGACGCAATGGTGCTGGAGAGAATGAAACTGCGTGAGCTAGCTGAGGGATGGCCCTGCTATCAGTAACTTATTCTTTTCCTCGTCCGGGTCGTTCAAGTTCCGCTTCCTTTCGTTTCGCCCATCGTGAATGACATGACCCTGCTGACACTATCAACTTCGTCCATTCGCAGCGACGCTTGCGAATGGGAAAGCTTCGCATCCATCTTCCACCCCGGCGCATACGTCTACACCACCTGGTCTGGCAAAGTGTTATTCACCGAGTTCTTTGCTGTTTCAAGGCCGGTATGGACCGCGGCGCCTTCATCATGCACCGCTGCCATGGCACCACGACAGATATCACTCCCGATGCCCGGCGCGCAGTGACCAAGATGAAGATAGTAAGGCATGCTGACAAGGTAATACCTGTGGTATCGGACCCAGGAATCATGTTATGGGTGCACCCAGCAATGATGTGGTATGCTGTAAAGCTGTCGGGTTCTTCGGTATGCATCGAATAGAATTTGGATAGGAAGTCTAGTCTCTGTATCTGGTCCGTGTCTTCTCTACCATCAACCGGCTCTACCTTGGGTCTAGCCTGATGGTCTGCCACGCACTCCCTGGTGAAGTCTATCACATAGGCCCGGCCTACCCCCTTCTTGCCAGCGACCCAGTTCTTGAAGCGGAACATGTACGGATGCCACGACGGAGTCAGTCCAGCAAGAGGCGCGTAGTAGACCATATCTTCGATGACCCCACTGATATCCTCGCCTCGATCCAAGAAGCCGATGCGCTTCGAGTAATTCATTAAACCAATTACATCAAACGCATAGCACTGCATCCAATAGCCCATATTCGTCTGAACCTTTGCACTAGCCAGCTCAGCCAGGCGCTGGCGGAAGATCGAAATGCACTCGTCGACAAAGGGCTCATACGTCAACAGCGATGACATGGAGTAAATACTCTGGTACTGCTTGCGATTTTGCGCATGTCGGCTGGCATCGTCATCGGAGAAGAGGGTCCACTCGTGGATCTGCCCAAAGGCCGAATACCAACGGGACTTGGGGAAAGCCGGTTTGTGACTGTAGATGGCCTTTGTTGCTTCGGGGTGACTTAGGCTGCACCGATTCGGGCCATAACGCACGATCGGCCCTTGAGAACAATGCAATCAGCTAGGCTTTCGCCGTGAGGATCGATGGGGTTGACTGACCGTGGGCCTTGTGCAGATGCTGGTTCTGCTGCTGAAAATCTCCAATTCGTACCTTCCAAAAATACCAGGCGTCTGTGAACCTTGCCAGGAATGACCCTGGGACTGCTCTCAGTGGTGATGAAAGCAGCCTCCAGATAAACAAGACGACATAGACAACGGTAGCACAGGCTACCAGCAGGATAGCTGGGGAATCAATAGTCAACGGCATTGTGTGAACTATAATATGACATGCCACTCCACGGGCTGGAAAAGAGAATTATATGCAACCCCCGCAACTCCTGAGTGGAGTTCCCGAGATGAATATGACGTGGGAGTGCTCGGACCATTGTCGCCAGGAGTCAAGGCGCCATGAAAGGTTGGAAATGCCGCCGGACCGGGAATGCCGGGCTTTGAGTGAGGGCTATTTCGCCAATGCGGAGATCCTTGAGTGGTAGGTATACAAACATCACATGACTGATGAACTATACGTTATAGGCAATCTCTGCGAGCCCTCGTTGACAAGGGTTGCCATATTCTTTCTTGAACTTTTGTATACTGCCTATATTTCACAATCTAGGAAGATGTTATGAGATTTGAGCGGGATTCCCTCCAACTATATTCTCCTGATCCCTCGAACCGCCGTCCTGGTCATCTATCTCGCCTTCCAACGCTACCAAAAAGGCCTTAATAAGTACCAGGGGCCCTTCGTAGCTTCCCTAACAAACAATTGGCGTCTCGTTGATGTATGGAAGCGAGATGCTCACACCACTTTCCGCAGGATTCACCAGCAGTACGGCGATATTGTTCGGGTCGCGCCGAATGTTCTGTCCTTTGGACATCCGTCAGCTATTTCAGATATCTACGGCTTGAACAAGGGCTATACCAAGGTTTGTCAGATAAAAGTCATGCGCGTGCCGATATTAATCTAGATCTGCAGAGCGGATACTACGACGTCTTTGCTACCTTGAACAATGGCAACATTATATACAATCTGTAAGTTAACAAATTAGGACTTATCCTTAGAGCGAAGTAACTCGGTCACTAATAGTCTTTCTGCCTCAGCTTCTCCACCAGGTCCGAAGCATTCCATGCGCGACTGCGCGGATCCGTCAACCACGCCTTTGCTCTCTCTACACTATTGGATTACGAGCCCCTCGTCGATAGTTGCACGTCGTATTTCTTCCGACGCACGCAGGAGCTCTTCGTGGACACGGGGCGGGCCTGCTTGTTCTCCGAGTGGATCCAGTTCTTCGCCTTCGACGTGATCGGCGAGATCCCCTGGTCTGAGCGTCTGGGATTTGTGCAAGGAAACAAGGACATTTCAGATATTATCGCTACGGTCGACTCCTTCCAGAGTTACGGCACGGTAGTGGGCCAGAATCCCTGGCTGGATAGCCTTTTTGTGAAGAACCCATTCAAGAGGCGTCTTGAATCCAACGGCCTGTGGCCGGCGAGTCCGAATACCGCCATTGTCAATTTCGCCCTAGCCCGGCAACACGAGCATGCAAAAAGAGCGCGAGATGATCATCAGCAGCAAGGCACTCACCGGGGGAAGGGTGTCAACTTCCTTCAGCAGTTTCTTCAGTCTCAGGAGAAGAGTCCTGAGTTCCTCACTGATGATCGTATCACTGGCATGTGTGCTTCGTTGATCATTGCCGGCTCCGATAGTACAGCGATCAGCCTGTCAGCCGTCTTTTACTATCTCCTACAGAACCCTCGTGTTTACCACAGGCTGCATCAGGAGATTGACGCGGCCGATGAAGCGGGCACCCTCGCCTCTTCCTCCCCTTCCTCCATGGGCTCCACGGGCGGCGCCGGTCAT
This sequence comes from Aspergillus arachidicola, assembly GCA_009193545.1. Taxonomy (NCBI): domain Eukaryota; kingdom Fungi; phylum Ascomycota; class Eurotiomycetes; order Eurotiales; family Aspergillaceae; genus Aspergillus; species Aspergillus arachidicola. Next base: position 328,016 of record ML737146.1, on the reverse strand, counting down.
GTTATCCCATTCACGGCCGCCAATAAGCTACCGTACCTGGATGCTGTCATCACAGAGTCCTTCCGCATGCACCCGGCCGTAGGGCTTCTTCTGGAACGAGTCACCCCTCCGCAAGGCGCAACCATCTGCGGAGAGTATGTGCCCGGTGGGACAGTTGTAGGCTGCAACGCCTGAGTGATACATCAAAACAATGAAGTATTCGGCCCTGATGCAGACGTATACCGACCTGAGCGGTGGTTGGAAAGTGAGGGTGCAGATCCTGCACAACTCTCACGAATGCGCCAGAGTATGTTCCAGTTCGGTGCGGGATCGAGAACTTGCATTGGGAGGAATATAAGTCTTATGGAAACGTATAAGATGCTTCCCACGTTCCTGAGGAAGTTCGCGGTGGGTATCCCCGTAAAACCGTTGTTCAACATGTGCGGTGATGCTGTGGACTGACTTGTGCAAATTGAATAGGTTGAACTGGCTGAACCGGAAGAGAAGATGTACCTGAAGAATGCTTTCTTCGTGCACCGGAAGAACTTCAATTTGCATATCCGGCTTAGGAGCAAGGGAGAAAAATTAGTATGAAAAAGGGTCCAGAATCCTACACAATCTAAACCATTGACCTTCATTGCGCTCCCTGTCCTCTTGCAGAACGTATATTTCTATAAATAGTCAAGGCAGATATAACCCGGTCGCTATTAGAAATACCATGAAGCCATTGAGCGAATGTATTCTATGCTGAAATATCAACCACCTTAATACCCCGCCACCTGTTAGTGTCAGATACGACAAGCCGGTCTTTCACGGTGGAAGTTGCGGACGTCGATGGAGATCAAGACGGTATAGCCAAGGGTGTATACTCACTCTAAACTCTACACCGACCATAGCTGGCCTACGTAGCTATACCTGACGCTCAAAATCCAATGACATGGTATCGATAGGAGCTGAGCATGATTAGAAAATAACATAGACCTCCCCATGCACTAGTAAGTAAGCATGTAGTGGAGAAACGGATTGACGCTTTGCCTGATTTATTTTGGTTCCTTAAAATCGGATCACGGGATTCCATCACGCGCTTAGGTCAGCAACAGTACAGAGTAACTATATGTGGATGGCTTCAATATCTCGATCGGCGCTTTTGCAAGCATTAAAATGTTGCTTACAAGATGCTGAACTAGTCCTTTCTCAAGGAATCACGTAAATCTGTTGCTGCCTCACGTGTATCAGTCTAGAAGGCTTAATTCCGAACTTCTGCAGTTGTTCATCCCGAGCAATTGGCTACATATATATATTGCGGGTTGTATCGATTATGGCAATCAAGCTCATGCACTTGTCAAGGCTTTATAATCGTTTCGATATCTGCAACATACCCGAATGCCCGTTGACCTGGAAGGCATTACGTGAAGATAAATCGATATTGTTTTACCTGAGGGTACCACGTAAGTGTCACTGCACTATGGTCGAAACATATATAGTACGGGGAGAATTTTTTCGTAGACATAGGCCTGCGGAACAAAGACGAATCTAAGCATACATTCTCATTCTTTTCAGGTTAGATATACGAGCTCGAAAGTGTGTACGAATCTACGGGTGTCCAGTGTAAGATATCCGGATCACTTCCCCCTCAACTTTCTGAACTGATTAATTGATCGGGTAAGTTACCCTGCGATTCGAAGACTCGACTGAATGCAAACAGATCAAACCAAAGCCAGTTCCATGGTTAATCGGGAGGGTATACAATGTTGCGCCGAGATGGAAATTTGCGTCGGGCTGAGGCGCACCGACAGACATTGACCATAGAATGAATCCGACTGTGATTCGTATTTTACGAATCAGTTATTCCGGGCGAGATTGGCTCTGCAAATAGCCAAAGGAGCTGAGCTGCCCAGTACGTGGCCCTTACTTTCAGCCACCTTGTTGTGATACAAGGCTTTAATATTCTCACAAACCATCCAAATTCTTTTTCGGTTGACAAGTCCAGGAATATAATCAACCGTTTCCTTTTTATATTGGCCCTGCTCTTCAAGTTCCGCAATTGCCTTGGATAGCCTAGCCTCCAGCTTCTGCGACCTAAATGGATTAATATCATGGATTTCCCAGAGCCAAGGCAGATCAGTTTCCAAACTTCTTCTTGGAAGGTGGACCGTGTGCATTGACCATGACGCAGCTTTAAGAGCCAACACAGACGCTATGGGAAGCAGGTCGAATATTTGAACCCGTAATTCCTGGGGAAGAGTGTCAAATATATCGGGGCTCACGGGCATTTTGGGGGGCCGAGAGGTGTCCATTTCATCTTTAACCATAACTTGAAGTTCGTCCAGATATTTACTTAGCCGAGGGATCTCCACTGGGTTTGTTACCAGAAGCTAGAGTAATACTACGTCAGTAGAGGCTGAAACAAGACTTTCCAAAAATGTGCAATTACCTCTTCGCCCCTTCTAGATTCCCAATATTGATCACGGAGTGGTACGGGCTCTCCGTAATCTAACAGCAGCACGCGATAAGCATTTTCATGGACCAGCTCCTCAAAGAGAGAATAGAGGATGTCTCCATTTAATATTTCATTCTTGAAACATCTTAGGAGAATTTCCTCGTAGCACGCCTTATGAAAAGGAAAAACAGGTTTGTCTTTGTGATTCCCCATATAGTCCCAATATCTAGGAATGATCAGCATAGCAGCAAAATATAATAACCGGGGGTTTGAAGGATTCATGGGATAACGTTGCACATACGCGCAGAAGAAATACGGCGGCTCCTCGTCCGGATCAGTGGGAACATTTGGATCTGCAATGTTAGACTGCAAAGCCAGGCTGATAATACATCAAAACAAACCTTGGCCTGCGTAAGCGTAGATTGCATCCTAAATAAAGTTAGATTAGAAAACCTGTCTGTACGCTCCAGTTAAACGGTAGCTTACTGCATCATCATGGTAACCCTCGCCAGTCAGAAAGGACCTATTCTCCTTGTTAGGAGAATCGGACAACCCTGGAAACTAATAGATTACTAACTTTCTTTCTCCAGCAACGTGCGGGTTGAGGCCCAGTGCGCGGACATGCTCAAGCCAGCTTAGATCACTATCTCCAATAACCTCTCCTCTATAGGTGCAATCGGCGTCATCGTCGGAATCAATTGAGATCCACCCCCGGCTAGAGAAGGTTGATCCACATACGGCGCAGTAAACATGGAACCCCATTTTCTGCAATGGCGCGGCAGCAGACGATGTAGTTTGAAAGCTAAATTAATGTGATGGGTTAGAAACATATTATGAACTAACCTACGTGTTAAAATATTAGCCGGGGCTGAGGCCACCTGTGGGGGCTGAGACCTAAGTACTACTAGGGGCTGTTGAAGGCTGGCCGGTACGAAACAGTACATATCTCATATAGATCTCAATATTGCCATTTTGCTAACTGCATACGACCACAGGGTGTGGAGAACAGGGCTTCCCGTTCGCTCAGCCGTAATTAAGCCACACGCCGGCCGGTTAGTAATTGGGTGGGTGACCACCAACGAATTCCGGCTGCTGTATATCCGTGTTTACTTTTTGTTTTAATTCGTTGGATTTAGCTCTCGCCTCTTTGTCTTACTCCTTCAATTCTACAAACCGAGTTTTACCAGATACCACAGTATCTATTCTTGTTTCTTTATTCTGTTTATCATAGCCATAACTCATTTCTCCATTATAAACCGAATTATACCTATATTTATCTACATCTTTCACTTCGTCCATACTGGATTCCACGCAATAACTGGTCTTATTTTTTTTTAAAAAAAAAGAAAGAAAAAAAAAAAAACCGCTCTCTTGCAATCCTTTCCATTTATTTTATATAGTAATAAATACTTATATATTATCCCAATCATTATATATATATACTCGCAGCTGGGAGTACCAAAGTGTAGGACCTTGACTCTATGCCTTCAAACCTGTCTTGAGTATACTTGGATGGCTTCACGATCTCGGTCGGCGCTTTTGCAAGCATTTGAATATTGGTTATATGAGGCTAAACCAGTCTTATCTCAGGGACCAATTTAGACTTGTTGCTGTCTCACGTGTATGAGTCTATAGAGCTTGTTGTCAGACTTCTGACGTTGTCTACCCTTAGCCATCGGTCGAGTAGATATATTGCAGTCGAGCGATAGATGACCTTGGCTGCTCTAGTTGCCACCTAGCTACTACATCGAAAATTTACTTTGACTAGTTCCATCTATGGAGGCACAAGTGGCAAATAAACAGATAACCTACAGGAGCAGAAGAACAGGGGTGACTTTTATTTTCCCGGAAATCATTTCGACAGATCAAGATCGGAGGGATGCCAGAACATCACCGACAGACACCTCTGCATGCTCTATTACCTTTGCTAACATCTTCTAAATCACTTAAGTCTCGTGCTGTACGTCTTCCATTTCATAAATATGGTTGTCGAATGAAAAATTGAGCTTATACTCATTCACATCCGCTGTTTTCGCTTCAAATACTACCGCATATGGCTGCGGCATTGTCATCTGCGACTTGGCCATAACGATCCACTTCTGATAGTGCTTCTCTCTCGCGATACGGGCTCAAATAGCTGGAAGAGGAAGAGGGTCTTGTTGGAGAATGCTTGCTCGTTTATACCATAAGATGAACGCAGTGCTTGATATACGCGAAGACGATTCTCCAGATATCAAGGCGCTTTCGGAAAAGGCCCAGAAAGCCCGAAAGGATCAACTAACGGCATTGGAAAGCGTTTACGAATCACAACGAGATCTAATCGGGATCCCCGAATATATGACTGACCCTGTAGGGGAGTTGCGGCGCATTGGACGCGAAGTACACGATATGCTGTTTCAGCTGAACAATACGTCGGTCGACTACTACAACAACCAAGATAATTGGGCACCACGCCAATCAGTGGAGATGTTTCAAGAGGAGACCGAGGCCTCGGTAGCAATTCTTGAAAAGTCCGAAACCCTCTTTCTTGCACTTTCCCAGCATAAGGATGACGTTGAAAAGAACACGATGTTGCAATCTTCCACTATGGAACAAGTTGAAGCTGGTAGGCAACACATCGCCAAAGAACGTCGAAAGCTCGTGGATCAGCTTAACTCCCTCAACCGGCGTATTCAGAGCCGAGTGCTCAAGGCTGAAATTGAGCGGAAACGACAATATCTGATTTTTGAGTGGGAAGATCTTGAACGCGCCAGGAACCAAAATTTTGAGATTGGCGTGGAGCGGCTGTTCAAGTCAGTGGGCCACCTTGCAAAGGATATTAAATTGACCGATTTTGTCAAGCGAAACGAGATTAAGAAGCCTAAAGACACTAAGAAAGAGTCTGAAGACAAGATAGACCCGATACTCCCCAAACACCACCAGCTCAGAGCCCAACAATCCAGCCTCGCCGCCCCGCACCGGATCCTCCTGTAGCACACGTCTTGAGCAACACTCCGGACTCCATTGGCGATAGAAAGGCCGAAGGTGCCAAAGGGTCAGCCATGAGTACAGAGAGAAAACAATATGAGTTTTCGTCGAACGTCAGCGGGGTAGGCAAAAAGGTGTGGGTCAAGACTGGCGGGGAGGTGACCGAAATGGTCTGGGATGGAGCGACAAGCATTCCGACGGTCAGCGGATCGAGGATCGATCAATGGTTGATTGTTCGGCAGATTGGGAATGTTATTGGCGACCTGAGCAAGATGGAGAAGTCATCGCAGGCCAAGATAACGAGGGACCCCCGTACCAATGCAATTGAGACAGACCCGGAGCAAGATAAACTTCTGGTCGCCAGCCAGACTCAAATCGATAAATTTATCGAGGACTTCCTCGGGGTCTCGCGCCTTGATAAAAAGGCCACTGCGGCTCAGGAAGCCCTGTAAGCCTATTCCACACTCCTTATGGACCGCAATCATGATCGAGTCCAGTGGAATTTGGTTCTCGAGTCAATTGTCAGATTAGATGAGGCAGCTGCGGAACTCAAAGCTCGTGAATCCAAGTTACAGCACGAAGGCCGAACTCTAGAGAACAATGACCAGCTGAGCCAGATGGCCCAGAGGCTCGAGGATATCTACTTGGAACCGCACGCAAACCATGAGACTCATCTCCGACTACGGCCGTGCCATATACCTACACACGTTGGACCGGCTTTCCAGAGCGACTTTTGTTAGATATATATATTTCGATAGACAATCTTCTAGGGTCACTAGCAGTCTACCGCCCTGATCCTGAGCCTTCCATTTAACTTCAAAAAGACCCTGGAAGCAAACGCATTATTCTGCTATCATGGACTCCATGGGTACATAATCGGGAGAGTATACAATGTTCTGCCGAGAGGGAAATTTGCGTCGGGCTGAGGCGCACCGACAGACGGTTAAATAGCCGACTCTCCACTTGACTGCCCGAATTAGTTTCCGGGGCGCCGATCTCGGGAACAGGACTCGGGACGAGGCAAAGGATCTCCACCAGCAAGACTGCAAACGGCGTGGAAAAAGCAACTGATAATCCGAAGCTAAGCCTTCTTGGCATAGCATTGAACATTCACTAGAGACTAAGAGTACCCCGTGGGACGGAATCGCCCTTTCTCGGGGAGTTTCCGACCCTGGAACCACCACCCCGCCTTTCTCGGCATCTGAAATCTTTGACTTCAATAGCCGCCTATTCGGTATGTACTGTGGGGGACTGAAGCTCCCCCAGATTTTCGAAATCTTGCAAAACGCGACGGTTGGTATTGCGTAGACTCTCATCAGCAGCAAGACATGACAGGGTTCTGGTCAAGTCTCTAACCAAGTACGGATATCTACACGGGGATTTCCCGCCCTGCTTTGGGTGAGTAGGCTACTATGACATCGTTGAAAGGTCGAAGTGGAGTGCGAAAATTAGTAGCATCCACTTCGTATATCGAGGGTATTCGCTTAACCCGTGAAGACTGGGGATATGATGTAACCTAGTCAAAGCCCACACATGGAGGTGCCGTCCGGGGAAAATCTTTCATGCGCTGCTAAGCTATATAGAGGGCAGTCCTTTCCATCCAGATCGCGTAAATCATTTTGCTCACGAAGATTCCAAGCACAGCCGTCGGAGTCCGCCATGAATCTGTGGCTGCTTACCCTCTGGGTCACTTTGGTGACAGCCTGGGTTGACAACCAAGGCACAACATGTACTTTGTACCCCGAGTCTCTTACTCATCAGGGGCAGGAGGTCGATGACTCCCCGTCTATTCAACAAGCCTTTGACATGTGTGGCACGAACGGGACGGTCATTTTCTCCGAGAATGTGTTCCACGTAAACACCGTTCTCAACACAACCAATCTGCTGAATTGTGATGTTCATCTCCGTGGCGAGCTACGCTTCTCGGCCAACGTTCCCTACTGGAGAACCCATTCGATCAGTGTTGTGTTGCAGGATCAAGTCACTGCGTGGCTGTTTGGTGGTCACAATGTGAGCTTCTATGGCGAGGGTGGCTTTTACAACGGAAATGGCCAGGCATGGTACAATGCGAACCGGAATGAATCGAACCAAGCCGGACGCCCGATGAGTTTCACCGTCTACAACTCGACCGACCTCCGTGTCGATGGACTGAGGGTGATCCAACCGCAGTTCTGGGCAACCTTTGTGTGGGCGAGCAAGAATGTGTCCTTTACCAACCTGTTCGTGAATGCTACGAGCGACAGCGAATGGGGCACCATGAACACCGATGGTTTTGATTTGTGGCAGAGCGACAACTTGCTGGTGGAAAACGCCACCATTATCATGGGCGACGATTGTATCGCCGCCAAGGGAAATACAACGAACCTCCTCGCCAAGAACATCTATTGTGAAGGCGGCACGGGCGTTACAATTGGGTCGATCGGTCAATACCCCGACATGCCCGACTACAACCTCAACATTACCTTTGAGAATGTGACCATCAAAGATGCAATGGATGGTGCCTACATCAAGACCTGGCAAGGCACCCGCATCTTCACGCCCAGCAACGGCGACTGGGGTGGCGGTGGAACCGGTCTGGTCAAGAATGTGACTTTCCGCGACTTTGTTATGGACAATGTGGGACTTCCGATTCAGGTCGCCCAGTGCGTGTACTCAGCGGGTTCCAACAAGAGCTGCAATACGTCGACGTTGCAGATCGAAGACGTTAAATGGGAGAACATCCGTGGCACATCCCGTTTCAACATCGCCTCGTCTATCTACTGTTCGGATGAGGTCCCATGCCCCAACATGAGCTTTGAGAATGTGAACATCACCAGTCTGAATGCCACCCGTGGCCAGGCGTACTATGATACGGATATCCAGTACGAACTCTTCCAGTGCACAAACGTCGTGGGTCAGAACACCTCCGGCATTCCTTGCAACCAAGCCGCTCCCAGCAACTTCAGCCAGTGGATCTACGGCAACGTTGATAGTTCGGGTCTGGCGACCGCGCTTTCAGGTCATTCCGGAAACTAATGCATGAGAATATCATTTATAACCTGTACTTTATATCGCGAGATAGTTGTGTTGATAGACAGGGAAATAGATCTAGTGATGACGAATGAAGAAGAATGAATTTTGGCAGTCCGAAAACACTGTAGAAAACGTTGAGATTTATATTCGAGGGCATCAGGCAGTCGTGATGCACTAACCATTTCTAGAAGGTGGGGCTTACACCTCAGGCTGCTCTATCCAGTCGTGTATAAATCGAATGTACATAAAATATTGGGTCTGTCTTGACACAGGCTCGGTTGACAGCGAAATGGATATCACCGAGGCCAACACAGTCCCCTGGCTACTCTGATGCTTGTCATGTTGTTTCATGCGACATCTGCGAGTACATGAAAAAAGGTCACGAACCCAATAATAGTGAAGGATACTTTTCCTATATATTTCACAGTTCGTGTAATCAATGCTCATGACGACAGCATGCAGAGAAACGTGCCTTGTGCTCATTTTGCAGTCATTGACGTCTTTCCCATTTACTCGACTGCTCGGCAACTGGGGTTGAGCTCTATCAAAATATCTGCCTTAATAATGCTTCCGCTTGCCACAGTTCGTGAACGACAATCCTATTGCCAGCTTTGCCACCTTTTTGGTATTGTGATAGGGAACCGTGCAAGTTCGTGTGGCTTTATTAAACTGCACACTCCGGTTGCGATGACGGTGATATTGAGACAGGGTAGATCTGGGTTGTTTCATTATTTCGATATCAATTTACATTATGGTGAAGGTATGTTGAATGTATATCCCTTGCGAGCTGAAGTGGAAACAGGAGAAGGCTCTCCTGTTTCACCGTATGCAAACCCACAAGGTCAAGCGTCTCCAGTGACCCTAGACTCACTGGATACATTCGTTGACTGGCAAAAGTTGCTCCTGGTTCAGTCCAGCATTCGCTAGAGACTCTTTGAATGGCAATATTTTCTGGGATTTCCAAGGACTAAAACTCATTGATATCACTCGTGATGGATTGATCGAAGCTGAAAGCCCGTCTCCTTTCTCTGCTCTAAGCTATGTCTTTGGAGGGGTCAAGGGGGCTATCGTGAAGAGGGAGTCGGTTAGTAGCTCGGGCAAAATTTTCAGACACCGTCTGCCAGCTACCATTCGCAATGCCATCACAGCATCGAACCGAGCCGTGCTGGCGGCGATGCACAAAACGCCAAGTTTATATGCGAATGGAAGCTGACCCTTTGCAGCAGCAAAAATGGATATCGTCGAAGAGCTATGCCCCTCTCTAGGGCTTAAACCGACCAAAGCCGAGTCTGCAAAAGCAGGACATCCTAGCCAACCAACAACAGTGCAGGATCTTCTACTTCACAGGACACGGCGAGTCTGACGTGGTGGAGCCTTGAAACAGCCACATCCTGTTTAAGGATTGGCAGACTGATCCTCTGACTGTGGGCGATCTTCGCGATTGTAATCTCTATGAGAATCCACCATTTCTGGCTTATCTTTCTGCGTGCTCTACGGGGATGATTCAGGTATACGAGCTGTCCGATAAGGGGATTCATTTAGTTAGTGCCTTTCGACTGACAGGTTTTCAACACGTTGTTGGGAGGTTATGGGAGGTGTCTGATGAGCATTGTGCGACTGTGGCGAGAGTTTTGTACAAGACCATTCGCGATGAGGGTATGACAGATGCTACTGTTCCTAGAGGACTCCACCGGGCGTTGGGAGCTTTCCGCGGTGTTGAGCTGGAGACGGCACTTAGTCAGAGAGATGTTGTGCTCTTAGATGAGGAGGATGAGGAACAAGAGGTTACAAACTACCACTGGGTTCCGTATATCCATTTTGGTATTTAAGTCGTCGTGTTGACATTCAGTCGCTTGCATGCACCGAGTTGCTGTCGCTTAATATTTACAAATCGAGTTTGTAGTTCAGCTAGATCAGAAGTCTACCTCTTCATGCAAATCGGTCCTTCATGACATATAAATTTACATCATTTGCCCTGGGGAATGAGAAGTAATGGCTCTTAGAGACATTTCGACTTTCAACTATGGGAGAGCTCATTTCCCCTGCCATGAGCAGGAAACAGCGACCTTCTAACCAGCTACTCTTGATTCGTCTCCATAGAATAAGCCAACACGGGCTTTTCTCACTCTTCCCTTCTCGACCGGCAAATAGTAAGGCTGCACCACACCCTATCACCATACTGACTACATTAGAGCACTCAACTGCCCCGAGGACCCCTCATCCGCTCTCATCGCGATATCGCTATACTCGTCCTCAAAGAAGAACTTGTCCTGACCAAACGCCGGCTTCAAATCCGTCAGCCACGTTGCATCGGGACTCCATTTCGCAAAGAATATCTCATCACACCAGTTTGGGTTCCGCGCCTGCAAGAACTTGAGCGCAAACACCCTCTCTCCCGCCACGACTGTATCCCCAACTACAGCAACCTTACCGGGACCGGCAGACATGGATGGACCGCGAGCCGTACGCGCCGTACCGGGAAGTCGCGAATACGCGCCACTGTAGATCTTGAATGCCTCTGCCAACGGAACGGAGAAGTAATCCCTAGCGCCGGTGTCTCGTTCTACGAACATGTAATACGGGATGAGGCCGAGTCGGACCTGGAGACCCCACATATGCGCCCATGTCTCTGAGGAATTGTTGATATTTCGAATCAAGGGACCTTGACATCTAATCTGCGCGCCTGTCTGGCGGATGAGTCGAATTGCCTCTTGGGTGGCGGGGACTTCGAGTTCCCTGGGATGGCTGAAGTGCGCTTGGATAGCGAGCTGTTTGCCGGATGCGACCACTTCAGAGAACAAATTCAGGACATCCTTTGCGTCCGGGTCGAGCAAATAGCGGTATGGCCACCAGGCGAGAGACTTTGTTCCGATACGGATCGTGGCGAGGTGTTCGAGGTTGTCTGAGGAGAGCAGGGGCTGGATGTAGGATCGGAGAGTGTCAGCAGTAGCAACCATGGGATCGCCACCTGTGATCAGGACATCTTTAACTTCTTTGTGGGTTTGAATGTATCTCTGTAGTTGGGAGGCGTTGTTGGATTTGAATGTCTGGCCCGATCCGACGGAGGTGAATTGAGCCCATCGGAAGCAATATGTGCAGAAGGCATGACAGAATTGGCCCTACATAGTTAGCTACGTCGAACTATCGAGTTAAACGTCTAGATACTTGATATACCTCCGACGGAAAGAACAGCACTGTTTCACGATATTTATGCTGCATCCCCGGCATTTTGACACCATCCACTCGAGGGACATTCTCCTCCTTCTGGCCGGCTGGATGAGGGTTTAACCTTGCTCTGACCGATTCAGAGATGTTTTGCATAGTCACTTTTGTGACCCCTGGCTCACGCATCTGTGCTATAATGTCTGATAGTTCACTCGGATACAACATTCTTGGCTGGGGGAAGGAAAGCTGGAATAATGGGTCATTTGGGATATTAGACCTAAATATTTATTCCAGAAGACAGTTAGTAGAGATTCTTTCCGTCGTATTCATTATCACTTACCAGTCAATCAGATTCTCAGTGACATGGTTGTTAACGCGCATGGGGAAAACATGAGCAGCAGCCACAAATGGCTCTGGATCAACCGTTGGACATCTTTTTTTGAACAGCTCTGGGATCATGCTCTTGGTGAGCTGGACATAGTGCTTTTTGTGCATCTTACTATTATAAAATGATGTGTTATGAACCAGGTAGGAAATAAAAAAAAGACCATGGTCGGACCGGGGTTATTAGAAGAAATTTCGCAGGTTAGTGACCCTGCTAGAAGACAATTTTCCAACACAATCATTCTTGGCCTGGCTGAATATCGGGTTCCAAACCCGCAGATCCTTCAGCTGATGTGGTCTTCAGCTGGGGTTTTAGACACTTGGTATATTGTGATCGTCATAGCCCTTACTCCATCGTTCACAATGCCAAGAAAGAAACAGTCAACTCAGCGCCCTAAATCAATAAGCATTTCCTATCATTGGCTTACCGTTGACCACTTATGCGAAGCTAAGATATGCACATCTTATAGTGGAACCGCCGGTGACCCAACTAAGAGAGGGGCATATTGAATTAGCCTTGCACACGGCGGTCGCAAGGCAGATAACGCGTAGGTAGATATGTCATATGGGGGTCTAACCATAGATGCCGGGTCGCTCATGCTGGGTTGACTTCTGATTCTCCATCAGAGGGCCCAGGGCTACAATTAAGATACACGGTTTCGAGCTTGATTCCGTGATTTTCAGAGACTCTGTTTAGGTCGGAATTCCTTCTCTAGTTTAGTCAATTGAATCTGGTGGCTGGGCGTCAGTGGGTCCAATCTGTACAGCTCAGTTAGTGTATAGCTCCACACATCCACAATATGGGTCGTTTTGCTAGGCGTCGGGTAAGGAATGATCTACGTAAGATTTCATATTTTGAGCCAAGTGCCCATGTAGGTGATCTAAGTGTGAGGTACAGGCTGCGAGGAAGTACTTCAAAAACATTTCCTAATCTTATCTGCGAGTCCAATGGCCGCGATGACTGCGTTCTCTCACTACCATCCTCACCGCGAGCATCTACCACCACACTTCAGGCATTTCTTACCACCGAACCAGTATGAACGTTATAATTCCAATGCCTACAATTATCCTTGATTTCCAACCCGCCTTGACCACTCATGATAGACTGCCCTCCACGCGCCACGGAGAACTTCTGAATACCCACCCCCATACTGATGTTCGATGTGACAATTCCCGCCGGTACCTCAATGGACACTGGCTGGTTGGAACCACTCGTGACGATCAGTGTAGCTGGCTTTGTCAGCATAGTAGCGACAAAGACACTGTCATGGAGCATGCTGACACCGTTCGGTTGCGGTAGCGGATCGTTGGTGCAAGCCACATTCTTTGGCGTAGGGCGGTACCAGTACACAAGTTCGTCCTGTTCAATGCCCGGGGCCATCGCGCCAGACTTGTAGGCCTTTATATAAGGCTTGTAAAGGTTTCTCCAGGCATCGTGCGGCATCCCCGCTGCCCATTGTGAGGAGCCGTCGTCATTATGATTGGCGGAGTATGGTCCGATGTAGTGCGATTCACCATAGTCTAACATCCGTTAGCCACTGAGATACCCTTCCGGAAGGGCGATTTACCATTCCACGAGATAATCTCAATCAGGTTTGGCTGTAAGTGAAGCATCTGGTCCCAGCGAAGAGTAGGAAGGCTCTCACAGATGAACACCCAATTTTTGGAGTTAAAGTGAGTTGCGAACCACGGCGATACCGCTATGCAATGTTAACTTTATACGTGCAGAGAGGTTGGGAGACGAACGAGCCATATATGTGCGTCCAGCCAGATATTGAACGAATCTCTCATCCCAGATAGTCGTCATCGGTCCGGGTATGATGCTGTTTCCCCCATCGGTAGGCCATGCATACCATGAGAAGGCACCGTCAATGGCCCGGGCAGCACCGCTTGTCGCCTCTGCTGGGTCCTGAAGGTTAGGCAAGGCCCATATGGGATGCGACGTTCCTTGCTTTACAGGGCCCCAGTTGAAGCTGTCTCCAACAAAGGTACTTACAATCGCAGCTCCGTTATACTGCATCTGCGCGGGGTGGGCGGCATACTCTCTCATATAAGCAGTGATATTGTCCGTATCTCCGTTACTCCAATAGGCAAAGTCAAAGGAGATAAAGACTTTGAAGTTGACCTGCTTCGCCGCCTGGTAAGCTAGTGCTAGCTGAGTAGGCGTGTAGCTGTCTATACTGGCGCAGTTAAGGGCGAATGCATCGATGCCAATTGCTTGAGCTGCAGTCATGTCGGCGATCCAGTCGGATAACTGATAGCGCTCTACGATGCCAACCTATACTCGGTCAGAGATAGTTCATGGGGGAGCGTGTCATCGCACCAACCATGAAGTGAGCAAAGACATATCTGCTGTGCTGTTGACGAGGATCCAGCTCAGTGGAGCTGGGAAGGCCCCAAACCTTTGCCAGCAGGGCCGCAATGACAAATAGAGCTTTCCAAATCATATTGAAGTACTCCTTTCGCTTTCAGATAACGTGAAGATGCTCTCACCATATAATTCCTAGCTTTCTGTCACACCTTATATAGATTGAACCCCGTGACACCGTCCTCATTCAACCGTACCAGCCCGTCTTCCATGTTGTCAAAGCGCAAGTAAGACCTTGACTCTCACACCGTTCAGCAAGTGATCGACACGCGGTGACCCTCTCCTGTGCTGTACCATCGCTCCAAATGTAACCCGATTTCCACACGTTGCATCTTCTGATATCCTTGAAAAGGGGCTTGTCCTATATTGGATACCAGTGGCCATTTTAAGTTCTATAAGCAAATTCTTTAATCTACCATTTCAGGACCCCTGCTTCGCAGGATGATGTTCAATGCGGGATATTCCACTACCACGGCATGCTATTGAGGGTTACACTGCAGGTCATTGCTCATGACCTTGACTTGGTCATATGCAACGCAGTGCTTCCTCTGTGTAGTAGAATATTGAGATGCTGTATGGACATTAAGCTAGACTACCAAAGAACATTAAAGGACGATATATGGGTTGATCAGCAGGTTGAAATAGCCCCGCATCGCAGAAAGTATGCTCACCCTTGGGTAGTACATTGTCAAGCCACAAAGCCTTTTTAATCTTAGTGATTGTAGTGTACCGTCCTGGTGTGAAACCAACGGCTTACCCCATCGACCACTTTAGTTGACTATCGCCAATTACCGCTCGGCTCACTTCCTGGCTGCCCAGTTCGATTGCACAGTTACTCGTTGGTCTGTCTATTCATCAAGACAGTGAAAAATAATACTATGTACGAAGAGTGGAACAGAACACAAAATCAAAGAACAAACGAAAAGTAAAACAAAGAGGAAGACATTATAACTTCATATCGGCGTCAATAGGCGGACACTATAAGTCGGTTCGTGGTCGCTGCGTAACGTTTTCAAGATGTACCGCTCGCTCGGACCGACTGTCCTTTCAATTTGTACCTCTTGTTTCTTCCCCCGCTTCCTTTCGATCCCCATCCGCCTGATGATCTTGAGGCGCTTCCTCCTGTGGCACTTGGGAAAGCCAGAACTTGCTGATCACTCCACCTAAGAACGTTCTGTCGACCCACTTGATGACGGCATATAACACTAAGCTCCAACTCCACAGGTATACCCCCATCATGGAGGCGACCAACAATATGGGTCCTAAGATCACGAATGATAGTATAGCCCACAGCAGCACGGCTACCGCCGCAAACACAAATGTGCCGGCCAAGAACACAAAGAAAGGCACACCACAGCAGATGAGCTGACAGACTAGGAATGTCGTAGCGTAGGGTCTTCGCAGCGCCGCTTCGAAGAGTGCTGCTTGGCGCGGAGGAGGAAAGATCCAGGCCAGCAGCCATTTCACGGTGGATTCGAACCAGTCCAATGTGTTTGGGATGATATCTCGGAACCATGCGGTCATCGGTGCATACCACGGCCCGGACGATGTGTCTTGTGCGGCAGCATTGTCTTGCGTCTTTTCCCCTGGAAACTCGCCCGGTGTGGTCAGATTTGTAGGCTGGGTGACGGTCGTACCAAGATGTTGCGCGTGTCGTTGCGCAGTCGGCAAGGCGCTGTCCGTGAGCGTGCTCGTTGTTTTATCAGTGGCGCCCTCTAGGACGCCGGACGCTGATTTCAGGGACATTGTCTGTTTGTTTGTGCCCAGCTATATTCTGCTGAGACTGATCCATCGTTGATGGATGCTCCATGGAACTCAATTTATGAGGGTATATCTATCCTAGCCCTATGATGTCACATTGCTGTCATCGCGCGCCCACGCGAGCCAACCCAATAATATAGTCGCCTGAGGCAATATCATCCGCGGATAAATCAGGCTCATACTATCCTACTGACTCTCTATTACTGTGTGCAGTCCTCATTGTTGGGCGTGGTGTACTACGTGGGAAACGATATCGTTCTGCCGCTAGGGTGGGGAACAATATATATATACTGTGTATTCCTTACCCGTGTGAGTTGTAATTTGAACTAGATTTCTAGTGGCTGGAGCTTCATTTCCCTTTGCAGGTCGCTCTTATTCAACTCTCAACTTACACATCATGAAACATTTTCATGGGGATTGAAGCCTGCATATTTTCTTGGTGCTCTGTATGGAGCAGCCAGCTCATTCCACTAAAAAAAACGTGATGTCTTGACCCCTCGCTCAGCCTAAAATTTCAGGCCCACGGGCCGGCCGGATCATCCTACTGACCGGCCCAATCAGGGCTGCAGCTGGAATCCCCACCCAACATATTTTAGAACGGAAGGAGACGGAAGAATTTCCGCTACTCGAACTATGTATACAGCGTAGTTGATACGGTCACAGTATTCAGTAGGTGTATAAGGATGGGATTCCTCGACAATAGATATACGTGACTCGGTTGAGTTCACTTTGAGTGGTATATTATATAGTGATAACACGTACTGCCTCGCTCTAAATCCAAATTTCCTTAGCAAAAACACGAATCCACGGAACGCCAAAACCCAGCCCCTAGAGATGAGCACAAAGGCCAGTGGTCAGGACCTGAGGAGTCTCCAGCTTATGGTCCCCAATTGGAACATCCACCCTCTCTCCTTGAGCACCACTAAATCCGCAGGTCGCTCCACCAGGGTTGTAGATATGCGAAACTGTCTTCTTGGTTTCTAATTGGGAGTCAGCTTGATTCTGTGGTTGATTGAAAGGGGGAGATCAGCATACCAACTTGATGCGAGGTCATATCCGTTGGGAAGGTCTGGGACCATTTTTCACCGTCGGGGGTGTAGAAGGTGATAGAGACCGAGGAGATTTGACGCTTCTCGGAAGGGGCAGCACTAGCGAACGCCGCAAGGGAAGGGAGAATGACGGTAAAGATCGAGAGCTGCATGCTGGAGGATTTGTGACAGATCTTGATGTCTTCAAACGAGTAGTGAACAGCTTGGAGTGTTGATGGAGTGTTGCTTGAGATTAGAAGCCTGTGTGTTTGATTTCCGGTCATAGACAGGTTTGGCACACAGCTTTTATATCCATCTTGTGGGAATGACCCTTGGAGGTCACATTCCTAAGAATAGGAATCGAAAAGTGAAGGCTAAGCTCATCCCTGCGAGGGTTTTGGGATGCTGCTTAGACGTAACAGTAACATCATGAACGCCCTAAGGCATCCCGTATCCATAGAGGCCATTAGTAGAGAGTGGTCAACTGCATCACCACTATCTCCGATGAACGATGAAGTAAATCATGGTTGATGGTTGTATTTCGCGAGGATCCGCTGAAGTACGAGGCATCGCCACGGCGGGATGTGGAGACCCCCAAGAATAGAAGATATGATCGTCAAACAAAAACCAATAGAATTTATCCCCGTGTTGGTTAAGGCGTCCGATCAATGCGCACAAGAGTGGACGTTTAGCACTTGTTACTCAGCCACGCTTGGAGGTTCATCCACTATGTCTGATCAATAGAAGGTGACATTGTAATAGCTCTAATGTGCGTGGACACTCAATTCTGTGCCCTCGATCGCGAATACTCAATTCAATTAAACTAAATATAGCTTTGGATCTAAAAATACCCTTTCATTTATTTCCTACCATTGAATAGACATATCACGGCACGGATAGAAGGGCAAGGGAATATATCCAATGGCAATGATTTACAGCACATAGGATTGGATCCGTGTCAGGAATGAGTATGATATTCGACAAACAAATCCACGGTAGTTACGGAAACAATCACTACCGACCGATGGCTTTCATGCAACTTTACGGGCCTCAGCATATTCCTCCAATTGCAACAAATAAAGGGATTGGGAGCATACGTGGGTGTTCACTAGCCTGAAGCATTGGCACCACAATGCATAATTTTATGCTCCCGATTGAGATCGTCGCTATTCGGCCGCCTGGGGGCATTGGCCCTTCGTATTCGGTCGCCCTACAAGGGCTGGAGCATCGCAGGGGGCCTCAAAATACATTTGCTCTACCACTCCGCTTGTGTTTCTACGGTGTTGGGTTCTTAGGGCCGGGACATCCAGGGCGCCTAACAGCACTGAGTCCTCCTTGGCATTATGGCGAAGTCCAATTCAAGCTACATCGGCAAATCCACATCGAACGCTGGTAACTTTCTGTTCCTGCGCTTGTCAGCTGTCAAGCTCTTCTATACAAAAAGTAAAATCATCAAGGGTCGCGAAGAATCTATAAATACAGACACAATCACCGGGGAATATGCTCTTCATCCACATCAAACCTCAATAAACACTACGATCTCCTTCTCCTCTCAGACACCTTGTCAATTCCACCATCCACAATGAAGTTCTCTATTGTTGCTCTCGTCCTGGCTGCCACCTCGGCCATTGCTACCCCCATCGTCACCAAACGCGATGGCACATTCGTGATCAGCGGACTCAAGGCGCGCGAGTCTCTCTCCAACACCATGAGCTTCAAGCTCCTTGACGGCGATGCCTCCATTGACTGCAACCTGATCTGGTGAGTTTACCTTGTGTCACACAAGATGCATTGCGGATTACTGACCAGCGCCTGATATACATAGGAGCGCGAAAGATCCAGAAGAGAATGCCCGCTGCAACGACGGCAAGCATCTTATCCAGTTCCCCGATGGTTTCGACTTCAAAAAGTTTACCCTGGCCATTGAGCGCATTGAGCCCAACCCTATCGGTGGCCGGGCTTACATCGATGCTACCGATGGGAAGTGGAACTGCGTCGACAACCCGGAGCCCCACGTCAAAACGGACTGCAAGTACGACGGTGACTACACCATTCAGCTTTGAGCGATCCACGAAGAAGCACTGGGGGGGCGAATGGAGCGAGAAATGTAACTGAGACTTTAAGGCATGGATGGATGGAAAGATGTTACTACCTAATACTTGTCATTCGTTGATCTGATTCGCTAGAATACAATTAATTCATGTTATTGACGACTGTTTGTCCTAGACACATCCTTGTAGATATGACGGAGATTGAGAACGGCCGTACTGTGGTAGTGGTCTGTTGCATAATTGCCCTCCTCCTATGCCGATCTTCTATAAAGGCTTCTTGACCCCACCACCGGCTATTCCGAACCATTGCCGAGGGTCCGAGGGTGGGGTTATTCATACACACATGGATCGAGCACCTCCACGATGGTATCTTGGCTGTTCCAGACAGAGTTGCGTTTTGGATAATCCTACCAAGACAGTGCAATTATGGCAACTCGAACAGAGCGCTTGGCCACCTGGGCCTCCGGACTCCAATATGATGATATCCCACAGGATGTGATCCAGCGGACCAAAGACCTCTTCCTGGACTGGTTCGGCTGCACTATTGCTGGTCGCCACCATCCGGCTGTAAAGGCCATTGCGATATTTGTGCAGCAGATGGGCCCCACGTCGGGGAAAAGTGAGTTGGTGGATCACGAGCTGGGTTTCAGCACCAGTCCTGCCTTTGCAGCAATGGTGAATGCGGCCGCATCGCACGTTGTGGAGCAGGATGACTTGCACAATCGGAGTATCATGCATCCTGCGACGGTTATCTTCCCTGCTGCTTTGGCCGTGGCTCAGGATCTGGGTGCGAATGGAAGAGACTTCATTACGGCCTGCGTGGTTGGATACGAGGTAGGATGTCGGGTGGGCGAATTCCTTGGAAAGAGTCACTATGCAGTATGTACAGCTTAGCCCTTCACGATAGACCAACATGTTGACCTACTCCGAACAGCGTTTCCATTCTACTGCAACCGGTGGGGTCATTGGTGTGGCAGCTGCAACAGCCCGTCTTTTGGGCCTCGATTCCGCCGCCATGCTATCGTCGATCGGAACCGCAGGGACCCAGGCGGCGGGCTTATGGCAGTTCCTCTTGGACGCCACGCATTCAAAGCAAGTTCACACGGGCAAGGCCTGCTTCGATGGAATATTTGCCGCTTACGCCGCGAAGTCCGGGTTATTGGGGCCTAAGGACGTTCTGGAAGGGCCTAAGGGTATGGGCGTTGCACTTGTACCCGATACACCCATCCCGAGCGCAATTGACACAGACCTTGGGCTTGACTGGGCAGTGCTGGGAAGTAGTTTCAAATGGCACGCATCATGTCGCCATACTCATCCTAGTGTTGACGCATTGCTTCAAATTATCTCCACGTATGGGATCAAATTCGAAGACATCGACTCGGTCGTAACGAGAACATACCAAGCAGCATTTGACGTGCTCGGGCTCAGTGGACGGGGTGAAACGATCCATCAGAGCAAATTTAATATGGGATTCGTTCTCGCCGTAACAGCCAAGAAGGGACAGGCGTTGATAACGGATTTCACAGAGGAAGCACTCCAGGATGCATCCTTGAGGGAGTTCCAGGATCGTGTTAGGATGGAATTGGACGAGGACATAAATGCGGCGTTTCCGCAAAAGTGGCAGGGCAAGGTAATTGTAACTTGCAAGTCCGGTGAACGGTATGAGAAATTTGTGGAATATTTGAAAGGAGATCCTCAGAGTCCTTTGACGAGGTATGTCCACTTGAGTGTCCTCATGATGCAGGATTATTACAGTCAAGCTGACCGGATGGTGTCCTAGGACGGAGATTGAGACTAAAGTCAAGGCCTTGGCCCAGTATGGTGAAGTGAAAGACACAGACCGGATCCAGCAAATTATCACCAGGGCATGGGACCTCGAGAATCAAGACAGCCTCAAGGAATTCTGGCTCTAGTGTGGAGACTGTGAAAGTCTTGTACAATGCATAGTATCATGTGTAGGCTTGACTATTGGGAATATGAATCCACCCCATGGCTGATTCAGCTCTACCGCCTGGCCATCTCTGCCTCCACGCATCGATTGGTCTGTGATGATTGGGGAGAAGATAATTTTGTATAGTACGGCATGACATGGTGGTGGAATTGTGCGACTTCGATAGATCTACCTGAAAGTGCTCTTCTATGACGGCCAACACCAAATCTACTGACAACGCCTCTTTCTATAGTAATAGTGCTCCAGCTCAAAGATTCATGGCAGTCTCCTTTACTCCTCACTTGGACTCCACAGAGTTCGGCTGGCATCTCGTCGTTGTAGTCCTCTTTCTAATGCAACTTACTGTTCACCTGCTAGCCTAGTCAAACAGCTAAACCCGTCAAGAGGTGCCTCGCAGCATTCTTTCGTCAAAGGGGGAAAGCCTTTCGAGGAACTTAGTCGCAATTTCGTATTCCCTTTCTATAACTTGACGATGCTGATCGGATCGAACCTGTAGGCTCAAATGCAAGTTCCGTGGCCTGATATTGAAACCATTCGTATAGTCTAAGGTGTCATACGTTTTTCCGGGGATGGGTCGAATGTCGAAGCACCACAGTAGCCGACTCAGCGTAATAAGTAGAGTATTAGTCGCGAGATCTGCACCCGGGCAGATGCGACGCCCCCAGCCGAATGAACTATGACCAAGTTTGCTTGGATGTACAGAACCCTTTTCTTGTTCAGCTGATGCTATGTATTCCTCCGGAAAGTACGGCAGTAAATGTGGATCCGTGGCCAGAAATCGAAGAGGGTTGAACTGGTCCGGACTGGGATAATACTTAGGATTCATATTGATCGCCCACGAATTTCCCAACATGACCGTTCCTTGAGGAATATAGTACCCCCGATAATAATCGTCCTCGGAACAAGCATGCGGTGTTCCACCCAATACAGCCATAGGACGCCAGCGCAGGACTTCCTTGCTAAATGCGCATAAATAGGGGAGGTTCGGTATATCCTCAAACGTAGGTAATCGATCACGTCCTACCACCGAATCTAACTCAAGCTGTGCCACTTCCATGGTCCTCGGGTTTGTCACGATCGCTAGCATGGCCGAGCATAAAGTGGCAGACGTGGTGTCAGATCCAGCACCAAAAAGGGAAGCAGGAATGTAGCTAAAGTCTCGCTCAGTGAGCGGAAATGCCTCGGGGTTTGAATCTCTAGTCTCGAGCAGCTGTTTGGTCAAGCTGTTGAAAAGAGGCTCTGCTCCCGGGGACTCTTTCGCGGACTCCATATCCTGTCGCACGACTCGAACAAGTGTCATATTTGCCTCAGCCTCGAGACGACCCCGGCGTTTGATCTCCACCTTCCAAGGCGCAATGCAATCCGGTAGATGCTTCAACATAGGGAAGGACTCCACGAGGTATGCTCCTGGGACATTCAAACTAGACGCATATTGCATGAATTCAAGTCGCTGTTTAATCACCGGCGACTGAGCGCTGTCGACACGGTGCCCATACGAGACAGCGAAGACAATAGAGGATGCGAGCCGGTCGAACAGTGCTTCCCATTCATGTGCACCTTTCAATAGTTGATAGCATAGCCGACTCGACTCGGCCTCCTGTAGTGGCTTGTAATTTTCCAGCGCCCGTGGCGTTAAGGCAGAATGCAAGAGCCGCCGACGAATGAGCCATTCCTTGCCATACGGTTGAACCAGAATGCTAGCCATATCCCAGTAGATTTCACCCATTGTGACGAACCGCGGGCGTGTGCTGTATTTTGTTGAGCGTTTTTCGAGGAGCTCAGATGCGATTGAAGGGTCAGATATCACCACCGTGGGCCTACGGCCCAGCCAGATGGTAAATATTGGGCCATATACCTTGGACCATTCCTCAAACTTGATCCAAGGGTGCTTTGAAGGGATTTGGAATTTGTTTCCAACTAGTGGGATTGGAGAGGGACCTGGAGGCAGGCACTTCCACAAGTATACATCGTGCACAACTATGGCAAGAAGGATAAAAATGACGCAGCAACTGAGCCCCAAGGCTGGGTTCGAGGAGAGCGAGTGGATATAATCCATGATACGATTTGATGGTGTACGACTCGGCAAGTAATCAAGAGTCCCAAATCTCTTATAGGGCACTACCATAGACTTTAGTTACACCCCCCAGAGGACCAGGTCATAATTTATCCCAGTGCTGCGGGGGTTTGAAGTATTCTAATTGCCGACGTGAACGAGCCAAGTGGCGGTGATACATGTGGGGGAAAGCTCATACTGTGCTTGCTATACTCCCTCCCATTGATATGATCATGTAGAAAAGTCCAAATGACAAAAATAGCTAAACTAAAATTATGCTACCATACTATAAGGAGGGCTTGATAGGGCTTGGGTACTTGACAAATGCGAGAGGACCCGTGGTCGCCAGAACCCCACTGGCTTTGCCGGTGATTCTTGGGTCCTCCCCAATATAATTAGCAGGATATCCAAAGTCAAACGGCTTGATGCTCTCAAGATATTCAATCTGGGCTTCAGTGAGGCGGATTTCCAACGCTTTGATGTTGTCTTTTAGATGCTCAATCTTTCGCCCGCCGATAATGGGAAAGACGTAGGGCGCTTTTGATAACACATAGGCTAGTGCGATACTCGTCACAGATTCCACACCATGCTCGGCCGCTACCTTTTCGAGTGCCTCGCTCATTCTTGCTTCGTCCTCACTCTGGGTCGCAGGGCCGATCGCGCGGAGGCCTTCGCCTGCGACTTTGCGGGCTTCCAGCTGCTTCTTCGATTGGAACTTCCCACCACCTATTGAATCCCACGGTGCAATTGCCATACCGAAGTGACTTACCATCGGGAGAATATCCTTCTCCAGATCACGCCGGAGAACATTCCATCTCCCCTGGTAAATACTAAACGGCGTCTTTCCATTTGCCTTGGCGTAGTAGTTTGCCGCAGATACCACCCAGGCTGGAGTATTAGACACTCCTAGATAGAGCACTTTGCCTTGTTGGACGAGGATGTGGAGACTATCCATCACCTCCTCAATCGAGGTGGTTTGGTCCCACCAGTGAACGTAGAGGATATCGATCCAGTCTGTTTGCAGTTTCTGAAGCGAGTCTCGAACTGACATGTGTAAGCTTCTCCGTGAATTGCCCGAATAATTAACATAAGAGGCCTTTCCAAGCTCATAATCGCGGTAGGCCGTGGTGTATTTGGTTGCAATAACTATGTTATCACGATTGCCACGAGCCTTCATCCATTCACCAATCCATCGCTCCGATTGCTCGTCTTGGTAGTTGTTCGAGGTGTCAATACAGTTCCCTCCTGCCTCAACGTATGCATCTAGAAGTTCGAAAGCCTTGGACTTCGGCATGCTACCCATGAAGCTAGACCATGACTCTCCAATTGACATCCCCCCTAACTGTAGCGGGGAGACTCGGATACTAGCGGACGCAGAAAGAGGCCGTAGGCGCCCAAGAGGTGTTGTAGGCTCAGGTGCACGCTGGAGAAATGACATTTTGATAATTCTGGCGATCGAGCGAAGGACGATTTGTTGCAAAGCCTTGTTGTTGCGTCCAACTCTTATACCTCTGGGACCGACGGGAGGATGTTATTCCCTTCATCTCCAATAACTGATATTTAACTAACGCTCAGGTCCTACAGTATGCACTCTATTCGTCTCGGTTCGAGAGACGATCAACTGACGGAAATCTCCGGTGAGAAGGAGTTTCAACCCACATTCCCCACATCTTGATGTGGCGTTGTTTAGTGATTCCCCCACATGGTGCTCAACCATGATTTCTGGGCAAATAGCCAAGTTGGATACGTTCACGGCAATCAGTCGCAGCAGCAGATGCCGGACCAATAATATTGCCCCGGTAAAAGAACGTGGACGATCGGTGGTCTAGGTCAACGACCAGGGTGCAGTGCGAAGTGGTCGAAGCGGCACAGCACACATCATCCTCAACCTTATCCTGAATACTCCTCCCAGGTATCTATAGTATGCGCCTCTGGGGTTTCAGACGTAAGTATCACGGGATTTTGCCTCACTGGCCAGGGGCCTGCATAGATAGGCGTTCAATAGTTATGTCCGAACAGGCTAATAGAATTACGGTTGATTGATACTCCTCTTGAGCAAGGACTCGACTTCGAATGTATCCCGATAGATCTCCTCTGCTACGATACCTTGTGATCAACTGCGGACTACTCTTTTTAGCCGTTGGCGAATGTTACTAGGCCTATCTATTATACGTCTAGTTTTATTTTGTATGCGGGGTGGACTTGAGTCTACAACTTATTAGAGATGCGCCAATTAAGATTTCCATGCGGGGCTTCCCCGCATTTTAATCCGGGGTCAAATCAGACTCTTGTCAATCGCGGTTCAAGGCCTGGGAGGCTGGTCGCGACTATCCATGCACTCTCCTCCGTCCTATTCCCAGTACCGCATCTGCCCAGACTCACTGTCAACATTCTGGTGAGGAAAGCCAGTGCCCAAGGATATGAAATCCGTACGAAGGGTGAAGCCACGGAGTGTTCCGTGTCCCTTGTGCCCCAAGTCGTTCACTCGCACGGAACACCTACAGAGACATCTTGGATCTCGTATGGAGGCAACTTAGAACGAATATATCGCATGCTTCCTCTGCTGACAGCGCATTTAGATGGCGTAGGGAAGGCAGTGACATGTCCCGAGTGTGGGAAGGAGTTCATGCGCAAGTAAGTAGGGACTCAAACAGCGCAATTTGAATATTCAAGCATCTAACGAGGCTCTACTTGAAGGGATGTGATGAAACGCCACCTTACAAAATGCCAACTCAAATCCCGGACAATGCCCGTGGGAGAAGCAGAAGATACCACAAATAGTCTCACTCCACCTGAAGAACAACAAATAATGACAAATACGGATAGCATGGAAACTCCAGATCAGAGTAGTTTAAATGAGATCAGCAGTCTACCGACCAAGAAATACAGCCTGAGGTCTGGTGGCAGCCACCCACATTCAATTGAACAGGACGACACGGAAGAAACGGAAACCAGTGGTCCATGCTTACTTCCTGACAGTTCCCTAGCTGAGCTCCGATGGAGTGATAGGCAGTTTGAAGACATACAATTGCTCCTCGACCCAATTCTTTTTGACAAAGTCGAACACAATCATGCTCTTCAATTGCCCTCTGCTGTTGGTGTTCCATGCATCGATATTGATCCTGCTGATACATTCAGCTTCCTTGCCCGAATTTCCAGCAAGGAGAGCGCTTCGCTCCAGACCCGATATGACTGCAGCTTATTGCTTAAGAGAGGATGGGAAGGGCAGGGAATGTCAGGTGACAGTATAGAGAAGCAAGGAGTACTACCATTTCCAGTCCCTGCGTCTTCTCTCACTGATACATGGCCTAGTAGTAGGTGTCTCTTTTTTCTTATATATTTTATGATGATTACCACAATCAATACACCCTATGCTTCTTGTCCTGACATATCTGATAATCCTGCAGCTGCTATCTGCGACCCCTGGTATCACGGATGGTTATCCTCCGCGCAAGTCCCACAGTCCTTACGACCAGCATATGAAATCATCCATCAAATCAGAACCCTCTCGCAAAATTCCACGATTATGCATACATGGTCACAACAGGTCGAGGGGGATTGCATTCGTTTCTTTAGTCCCAGTAACCTTCAGAGATTTATCAGTATTTACTGGACAGCCTGGCATCCTCATTACCCCGTTATCCACAAGCCAACGTTTTCCATTGCAAGTGCTCCAGCGCACCTCACAGCAGCCATGGCTGTCATGGGGGCATGTTTCTCGCAGAATCCAAATGATAACCACAACGTCAAGCTATGGCTGAATAGTGTGGAGGAGATGGTCTTCAGCAACAAATATTTTGGGGACCTTATGCTGCAGGACCCAGCTACCGTGAACATACGGGACATCGTACAGCTCCTGCAGGCCGCATATTGTGTTTGTACTTTTCAGATCAGCGAAGGAAGTCACATTAGTCGGCGGAGGATTCGTCGTCAGCGGTTTAGTATGGTCGTTTCAGTAAGCAGTGGCTTGGGTTCACGCTATTTCAATTGCTAATTTGGACTAGTTGGCAAGAGACTTGAACCTGTTCAGCATTAAACACAGGGATCTTGACAACGTACGGGGAGGTGACTTCTGTTGGGACACATTTATTGCGACGGAGGAATGTATCCGGTAAGTGCAACGCAACCAATGCCCTGCTCGTACCTCTGCTAACGTAATGCTCAGAACTATGCTTTTCATATACATCCATGACACTGGATTTGCCATCTTCAGTAATTACCCACCCCGCACGAGGATCCAAGAAATGTCATTGGGGATGGCATGTCCGGAGGCTTGTTTTCAAGCACAGTCTGCAGCGGAGTGCCTCACTGCGATTAGAACGTGGACAACACATCCTCTATGGGGGTGCAGAAGGACGCTGCGTGAGATCGTGCAAGTGATGTTCTGCAAAGATATTAATCTCGATGTACGAGCTTATATCTCCCACCTGGGAATACTGAACCTGTGGATTGTCTGTTCCGGTAAGAGCCGCACTGCTGTCGATGGCTAGTATATGGCCCATACAGCCTCCCAGCAGCCCTTTGACTCGGTACTTTCTGGAAGAATATGACCAGCTACTGACCGTGATCTGTGCAGCACTTTGTGCCGAGGCCTTCCAGATTAATTCTCTTATCAGTGTCGCCACACAACTACAGCCTATGCGCACAGCGATCCACAACTGGAAGTTAGCCTGGAATCAGCGATTCGCGATACAGGATAGTTTTGGCTTACCCAAGGAGGAGGATAACATGTTCGTCGGTATTGAAGATTATTGGCGACGGTTGGGATTTTTTCAGAACGCTTCTGAGTATTGGTTATTGCTCAATATCCTCATCCGACGGATTGACGAACGCCAGCGGAACCGGCATGATCTATCGGTCCAATCTGATGTTGAACTCACCAGTTCGGTCATTGACAGGCCATATACGCCTTCGAGATGTGACTCACCCACAATGGCGGATCTGAAAATTCTCATATCAGAACATCATCGTCAATTCAAGCCGTACGCATGACCCCGCGACATTGTTATATGTTGGCCAGATTGTTCGGTTGGAGGCACGACCAAAAATGCCTAATGTATTTTGGCCGAGTGGCAACACGCTTGACATTATATGCAAGAAAAGCCCCATAGTTCTCGGATCCTCAAGGTAGTCAAGTCCGTTCATCATGTAATATGTTCCTTTAAGAAGAGTATAGATGATAGCATGTAACAGTTAAACAAGTACACCCAGAAGCGGGCCCCAATCATAGAACATCTGAATAGTGTGTGGATGAGCTTACGCGGGGACTTTGCCGCTCTCAGAGAGGGGTTTCCGACTGAGCTTTTGCCATGCTATACACATGACGTAAAAGTATGTACCCTTGAGGAGAAATCGAATACTATGTGGTTGTTGCTCGGCTATAGGGCATGTCCTTGTCCGCCACATCTCTATTACCCCACAACCCCATGGAGTGAGCTGTGCGAGACACCACACGGCCTCGGCAGCTACGCGTACTTGAACAAATACATGGCATGCTATAATCGGTGTTTTGTTTTTAAAGGTTGTTCAATATCTTTAATAATATTGGTCTGGCGCCGTCGTGGGTAACAATCTTCATCTTCTACTATCTTCTGGCCATATCAAAGAACCACACGCATCGATAAAATGGGCTCCACCACCAAGCCCTCTCCCCCACTGTCCGACAAATCGCGGATTCATGTTGTAATTGTTGGAGCTGGTAAAGCCCCTTATTCCCGGCTATCTTTCTAAGGTCACTAAAACCGCTAAAATAGGGTTCGCGGGTCTGGGTACTGCGATAGAATGCCATCGTCAGGGCCTCTCTGTTGCGGTTTATGAGCGATTTCCTGAATTGAAACCACTGGGTGACATACTATCATTTGGGAGTAATGGAGGTCGGATCTTTGCACGATGGGGCCCAGTGGTCGACCGCATGCTTCCTGTGAGCATCAATCTTCAGAACTACGGGTTCCGCATTCACAAGTACACCGGAGAGCATGTCCACACACAAGATTCCATGCCCTTTAATCGACAGGCCCCCACAATTAATGGACATCGGGGAGAGTTGCACCAGATTCTTTTCAACTATGCTCGGGACGACCTGAAAATTCCCATTCATCTCGGCTGTGATGTAACCGGGTACTTTGAGAGCACTGCTGGGGCAGGAATCCAGCTTGCATCGGGAGAAAAAGTGCATACAGACTATGATATATGCAAGAGTCTCAGCTAACAGGCGCTAGATTTATGGAGATGTTGTCATTGGCTCCGATGGTGTCCGTTCCCAAGCTCGAGAGTTGGTTCTAGGTCGTGAGACAAAGCTGGAATCTAGTGGCTATGCTATCTTTCGCGCTTGGTCTGTCCTCTTCCTGTCATCGGGCTAATTGATGCTGACTGGTTGCAAGGTTCTCGAACGAGAATATCCTTGCTGATCCTCTGACGAGGCATCTATGTGAGAATGGAGATACATTCAATGGCTGGATTGGTCCAGATGTACATCTACTGGTTTCATCCTTGAAAGGGGGCAAGGATGTCTGTTGGGTACTAACGCATAAGGTGGGTCACGGCCAGCCCCGACGGTCGTCATTTATGTCATGGACAAATAGAAAATACTGACAAATGTCTCTTGTCGTAGGATACATCTAATATCAGCGATCGCTGGTCCTTTCCAGGCAAACTTGTGGATGTCTATAAGGTCCTAGAAGGTTGGGACCCAATCTGCAAGCGCATCGTTTCAAAAACCCCCGAATCGTCCCTGGTCGATTGGAAACTCATCTGGCAAGATCCTTTGCCTACCTGGGTTAGCAAACAAGGACGTATTGCTCTTGCTGGAGATTCTGCTCATGCATTCCTTCCAACATCCGCCCAGGGAGCAACACAGGCGCTGGAGGATGGTGTCACTATCGCTATTTGTCTGAGCCGGGCTGGAAAATACAGGATTCCCGACGCTCTGCGTGCTTTTGAAAAGATTCGGTGAGACCTTAGATCCACTTCTCCACATGAGCCACCTCTAACTTGATAATATAGGTACGATCGTGTACGGAAGGTGCAGGAAACAGGTAAAACAACTCGGGATAAATGGCACAATGCAAGCTGGGATAATGTGAAACGCGATCCCAAGGCCATCGAACTACCACGAGAGGACTGGATCTTGAATCATGACGCAGAGGAGTATGCGAACAAAATGTGTGAGGAAATATTGGGTGCCAGCTCCCACAGAAGGGGAAGGGGAGAAAGCAGAATCTGAAATGGTTCTTGGGATACAGATTATCATAGTCCTATGTATCATGTAGAAGCGAGCGCTACTTCTTATGCCAAATACAAGTCCTGTCTCTGTGTTCTTTCGTAGTGCTTTATGTTATAGATTAGCACTTACCATACGATGTAGCTGATACACAATCTTTAATTATATTGGGCAAGAACCTTGCTACAAGTGTGTCCCAAGCTGCTGTGACAGCTCCAGCTGCATGTCTACGAATCTATGCGAACGTGTCCAATTCGCAATAGCTTACCAGAGCGAAGCCAGGATGCAACACCCACTCACACTCATTGTTGTCTCAGAGGTGCAGAATCCGAATGTGATCCGTATATAATCGCACTATCCGACAATTAAGGTGGGGGATCGGTTAAAGTGTTCCCCACAAAGATTTTCGTGCCCAGACGTGTGGGGGAAGCTTTCTTCTTGTAGCTTCGGTGACAGCCGAGCAAACTAGTGCAGAAGACGTCTCAGTTCCAGTGGCCAGGTTGGGTGGAGTGTCCTCGAGATACAGTTCTGATGTATTTCAGCCCGAGAACTCCGCTCGAATGTCTCGGCGAGCAGACTATATGAACCTTGCTCCATCAGCTGGTTTTGTGCATTCAGTTCTAAACACATTAAGACAACCCTCTGAGCTTTGCACCCCGCGTATACTCGGGGCCAAGGAATGTCATCATGGCGTTTGGGATGTTAGAGTGCCCGGACAGTGAATTACCTCCTGGAACAGGTGCATACTATTCCTTGACTTGTCACTCTTGTGCTCTTTGCTAATAATAACAGTGATTCTGAGCCACCAGGCATTGGTTCAAAATAATAGCGATAGTGCCTCTTCCTCAGTGAAGGCCCACCATGAACGTCATGGCATTGTCTTGGTACGATCCTACGAGATCCTCCTTCCTTTTCTACTCCAAGTCTGACACCGGAAGCCAGGTTCCCCAACCTTCAGATTCTCCAAATGATCCTTTAAATGTAAGTTGGGTGAGGGTTGATTGTCCATCTACACACCAGTGTACTAACTTCAATCGACCGTTCAGTGGCCACAATGGTAATGGATTTCCCTCCCACATTATATTGGAACTAGATATTGACGCTTGGGCATTTTCTTACAGGAGAAAAGATTTCATATTGCTCAATGTCAGTCTCCTATCCGCGATTGTGGGGGCATATGGGCCTATGTTGGGGCCTGGGTTTGTTGAGATCTCGGAGGAGCTTGACGTTAGCGTGAATGAGATCTCACAAGCTACCTCCTACCTGGTTTTGGCAATCGGAATTGCTCTCCTTTTCAGCAACCCATTGGCCAAGTGTTATGGAAAGCGCCCCGTGTACTTAGTATCGGGGATCTTGCTCTTTGCATCAAGCATTGGGGCTGCGCTGACACATGACTATGGCTCGTTCCTTGCTTGCCGCCTGGTTGGGGGTTTAGGAATGGGTCCATTCGAGGTTAGTACACGTCTTGAGATTTCATCCGTGCATTTAGTGGTATTCATAAAGCGTCACGCATAGCTGCTCACTTTTTCTAGGTCCTTGTGCAATGTACTATAGGGGACATGTATTTTGTGCACGAACGTGCTTCACGCATTGCATTTTGGAACCTCTTCCTGGTCAGCGGGATCTCAGCAGGGCCGATTGTCAGTGCCTATATCATCCAGTATTCCGGCTATCGCTGGGCCTTTGGCGTATGCGCTATCTTCTACGGGGTCCTCACTCTAGCCCTGTTTTTTCTTGCCCCAGAAACTTCATATATCCGAGTGCCTAACACTTCTCACTCCTCCACTGAGGCCTCAAGTATCGACCAACCAGACACAAAGGCCGTATCAGGCGAAGACGTCGCTCAGCCGCGCGCTGAAACAATAGATGATATTGAAAAAGAACCCCAAACTCGAAACGACCAACAGCAGGCAAACCACCAGCCATTGATCACAGAGCGAAAGGATTCTTATTGGAGGTCCCTCCGAGTGTACACGGGGAGATACTCTAATGCCTCAGTCGTGAGGGTTATCAGCCGTCCGTTTATCTTGTAAGCCCCTGGAATCTTGAGACCTCTCCTATCAACTAAGTCAAATAGGTTTCTCTATCCTGGAATTCTTTGGGCATTCCTAACCTGGGGTACAACGATCACGTTCACCATTGCTTTCAGTTATGTCAACGGAGTAATTTTCAACGAGCCTCCGTACAACTTTACTACTTCCCAGATTGGTCTGATCAATATTTCGCCATTAGTCCTCAGCGTTGTGTCCGAGATCATCTCGGGCCCTCTGTGCGATAAGATCTGTTTGTACTTGACGAAGAGAAACAATGGGTATTACGAACCTGAATTTAGGCTAGTGCTGATGGCCGTGGGTTTCGTCCTGGGTGTGGCTGGGTTCTATGGGTTTGGGGCAACCGTGCACTACAAGACACACTGGACCGGGCCCGTCATCACATACGGGCTGGTCAATGCTTCCCTCGCATTTTGTTCGACGTGTGTCTTCGGATACATCATCGACGCCTATACTGCTCTGGGTGAGGAGGCCTTCGTGGCCGTTAACTCTCGAAACTTCCTCAGTTTTGGAATCCTTTATGTTATCAATGAATGGCTCGAAGAAGACGGAACCCTGAAAGTGTTTGTCGTCCTCGGTAGCCTTTTTATCTTCACCAGCCTTCTCACCATACCGATTTGGTAAGTCGAGCCTCCAGAAGTGCCCTTTCCGTGCTAACACGCTCGAATCACTAGGATCTTTGGGAAGCGGTGTAGGGGTAGAATTGACAAGATTGTCTGGTTGAAGAACTACATGAGGGATTCTTGATAATGACTCGATGATCGTTTTGAAGTGGCAACGCCTTTCCATGTCGTCAGTTGCTTTTGTTTTGCTTCTCGTTGTCTCGCTGTGATCACTTACAAATGAACTATATTGCCTTTGGCTTCACAGGCACTTCTAGCACCTACATACGCAAAACATGTAACCATCTATAATCATTACAACTTGATATACAATTCGGTGCTATGTCATTTAAGATTAAAGCTCCCTAATGAGTTGTTGTCTGTCAGGAAGGGTTGCTATAACAAGCGAAGAACACACAGCTAGTCAGTGAAAGGGAGGTCGAAACAAGGACCGGCACTTTGTCGGCCAGTTGGGGCCTTGTCGACCCTGGACATCTCTCGCCATAGCTGTCCCGTCAGTGCTTCCTGGTCTGCAATGCCTGCAGCAGTACTACGCCGTCGAGCGCGATCTGGCTGCTGTTGACTCTCCGTAAGTGTCGAGTCTGGTGTCGAGGGCAACGGAGATTCCTCCAGCATCTGTTGCTGCTGTTGCTCCGATAGCGCCGCAGCGATTCGTTCCTTCCACGTCTTCTCTTCTGTCTCCTTCGCAATGACGGCATAGTGCGCCCGCCGGTATACACCGATAGAGCTTAAGGTTAATGCGATGACTTCATACGCGAATAGAACTGGCAACGCGTAATCGAGTTGCGGGTTGCAGCCATCGGACCAGATGTCCACCAGCACCTGGAAGATGCTGTGTGCTGGTAACGCATACCCCCACTGATAGAACCCTGGGGACAGTTCGAATGGGAGGAGTATCGATGTGACATTCAAGACTATCCACGAGATAAGCGCCATCGGCACGGCTGGTGGTGGGAGCCAGATCGTGAAGACATCAAGGACAAGAAAGTTGGAGTGGGCAAACAGCCACAAGGCCATCCAGGTCAAGGCGAACTGTCCACCGTTGACATGCCACCCATGCCGAAACGCCCAGATGGCGCCAGTCGTACATAGTGATCCAGACAGCGTGTATAGCCCCGATATGAGCTGGCGGACGGTGGCAATCCGAGGCGCTGCGATGGAGACATAGAGCTGAAATTGCTGATACAAGCCATTGATGTAACCCAAGTAGAAGAATTCCTGAATCAGAATCAATATAATAACCAACGTATTGTAGATCAGTCGGGAGCCTTGAGTGGTGGGCTGGATGTTAACTGAGGCCAACGTCCAGGGGTTGGTAAACGCCGCGATGGCCGCGGGATCGGTGCTATTCAAATCCCCGAGCGCCTGCATGCCATTTACTTTGAAGTAGGCCAATCGCGCGGCTTCTGACAGTGTTTGCATATTAGTCGAAATGGCGGAATCCACCACGGTGGGGTAACGCGCTTCATTCCAGACTAGAGTGAGAACGTCACTGTTGTTATACGAGGCTGCCGCGGAACCTCCTCCGAATGCGGCAGCCAAGCGATTCGAGGCATCCGCAGACGTGTATAACCCGCCCCAGTAGTCAATATTACAGACGGCAGATCTCACGGTGCTCGGCTGGGGATATGCCGACACCGATTGTTCGCTCAACGTGGGGAAACCGGGGCCCTTTAGCTGCTCATACGCGGTGCGAATCGCGCTTCCCACAGCTCCTCCATCGTAATCGACATAGACGACGTGTAGGTTATGAGTATGCGTGGTCTGCTGGAAAAGGGAGCCGAACAAGTAACAGAAGAGACCGAGAAAGAGCAGCTGCAGTACTATGAAGTTCAGACCTGCTGCTTTCAGCAATCCCCATCGACGCCGGCGAACGGCAGGGTCATGGATGCTGGGGTGTGGTTGATGTCGCGCTTTGGGGTAGAAATGCATCGGAAACGCCCAATGGGGGGAAAAGAAATTCTTACAATTTAGACGGGTACAAAACCTGTGCAAGGGGCTTTCACATAATACAGTCCCATATGGTCTGGGCCCGTTCTTCAAGCGTGGTATATCCTACTCTGGAAGCCACCACTTATATATCTCTCGGTTGAGGCCGAACGCGGTGTCTCCATCACACCCTCACGTGACGTGGGATACGAGAAGATTTCCTGTGTTTATATGGCATGGAGATAATCCACGTTACAGGATTGTCCTGGTTGGACCATGCGAAAGGTTCTATAGATCTGCTAAGCTTCTCGTCAGCATGAGATAATTCTTATCGATCTGCGATCGTCGTTCCTGGTCCACTTGGCGGTCAGGTGACCCAGATCAGGCTGAGTCAGCGGTGGGTGCCCGGACTTGACTTCCTGCAGATTCAGGCATTCTCCATACTTCCCCGTCTCAAAGAAACGTCGGCGCCAACAACGAAGATGCGCCTCACACACGTCCTGATTTGCGCATCGGACTCAACCTTGCCAACTGACGCTTCACCGTTGCACATGTGATGTCCTTGTTGACCAGATCTGCTGATCTGCGCTCGGAGGTAACGTCGACCTTCACGTTAAAGACCCTTTAAAGACAGCGGCTCCACTGAGTCTACTCCAAGTCTCCAAATTATTCTCCGAATCCCTGCACTAAGATTAGACCATGATGAATAGGCCTCAGTCCCCTCCGCCCTCGCCGGACCTAACAATGATCTCCTCCTTCCCATCGCAAGTCCCGGAACACAAAGTCCTCGTGAGGATGAACGAGAGCCATTCCTCCACGAGCTCAACCCCACGCAGCCGAATGTGGTCGCAAGAATAATCGAGCATCTAACCGACAGATGGCTCCAGACACGGCAATTCATCACGTCGGAAGAAGGGATCGGGGTCTTGAAATGTGGTCTGGCATACCTGCTCGGCTCCCTGGCCACGTTCATCCCAGTGGTTGCGGCATTGCTAGGACCGCAGGAAGGAAAGCATATCGTCGCCACCATCACGGTCTATTTCCACCCTGCGAGGTCAAAAGGGAGCATGTATAAAGCCCTGATCTGCGCCACCCTCGCATTCCTCTATGCCGCATTCATCTCGCTCACCAGCATGTACGTTACCATATACTTCCACCAGCGGCGCATGATCGAACTGGGCCATGCCTTGGTTTTGATTATTTTTGTCGGCCTCGGGTTCGGGTTTCTTGCGTGGACAAAGCAGAGGATGAGCGACCCACTGGTCAATGTGGCCTGCTCACTCGCATCGCTTGCACTGATTGTTGTTCTCACCAAAGAAGGGGCGATTCAGCGGGGCAGTGTCTCACTCGCAAAGGTGTCGCAGGTCCTGAAGATGCTCCTCATGGGGATTGGTGCGACGATGACCGTGTCGTTTCTGGTCTTTCCGGTCTCTGCGCAGAAGAAACTTCGTTCGAATCTCGCTGTTGCCACCAGGTCAATGGCGATCATGCAGTCAACAATCACGGAGGGGTTCCTCCGAAGGACACAACACGAATTCCAGGGCTTCGACTATACCGGTGCGTCTACGCGTTTGAAGAAGGCCCATGGGGAGCTAGACAAGCTGTTATATGAGACGAAGTTGGAGCAGTACGTAGCAGGGTGGGAGAGAGCACACTGTCATGAGGAAAAGCTTGTTCAGTGGGCACATGGCATCGCACATACTACGGGCGCTTTACACAGCTCAGCACTTTTAGCCTTTGAGACGCTCAAGCGACCCAAGTTCGCCGACCATCCTCTTGATGGTCCAAATGCGAATGCCTCGACGGCTACTCGGAACGAACAACAAAGTGCGACATTTGCCGCTGATGTTCCCATACTTCAAGCGGCGGACCTGGGGATGTTGGAAACGAATGCGTCTGGCAACGGTCAACCCGTCTCAGGACAGTTAGACAGAGTTAGCGACGGGCTGGTCCCGGAGAGCTCACTTGTGACGGAGCTTTTTGATTCCTTTGTTGACCGACTAGGTCCATCTATGGTACTTGGCCCTGGTCTACCGAGATTTGTACTTGGAGATTTCTTTCCTTACTAACCTATAGCAGCGGTCACTAACTCTCACATTGATGAATATATCCGCGGAAATCCCTCTGGGACTATCATTGGACAACAGAGTCGCTATGAGCCCCGGCTCCCCTGCCATCCTAACCCAAGCCATCGAAGAGTATCGCGAGGCCCAGAAGGAAGCATTCGGCCTGGTTTACCGAGAGAAATGGGATAGGTCGATTGACACCTTCGAAAAGGAAGCGTACTTCAAAGAGGTGGCCGCCATCTGTGCGCATTTCAGCTACTCGTTACTGAAGTACGGGGAACAGTTGGGAGAGTTGCTGACAATTCTCACGGACTTCCAAGTTGCAACCGCTGGGTACCACAGAAAGAAGTCATGGAGTTGGATAAAGCTCTGGCGGCGAGATCCTACTAGGAGCCAGTATCTGGACCGTTCGAATGCGCGTGAGTACCATAACTGGGGCCTAGTTTGACTACGTATATTTACCAATACGAACCAGGACTAGATCCCCGACCTTCCCTGACTGAAATAGCGCCGGGCTACCACACGGAGCTGCCCGGAGCGTCCAGCTTTGAAAGACCTTCCCGGCTACAACCATTCAGAGATACGATCAGCCGTCATATCTGGAGAACATTGAGCTTTTTCCGAAAAGACGAAACCATATTTGCGTTCAAGGTTGGTGTTGGCGCGGCCCTCTTTGCGTTGCCTTCATTTCTCTCTTTCACACGGCCTATGTATCTTTACTGGAAGGGGGAATGGGGCCTGGTCTCGTACATGTTAGTCTGTTCGATGACTATCGGTGCGTCGAACACTACTGGGTATGCAAGATTCCTGGGGACATGTATCGGAGCACTCTGTTCTATCCTTGTCTGGTCGATTGCGGGCAGCAATGCCTTTGGGCTGGCACTTCTAGGGTTCGTGATGGCCATATGTACCTTCTACGTCAGTCTGCTCAAAGGCCAGGGCCCGTTGGGTCGATTTATCATGTTGACTTACAATCTTTCCGTACTCTATGCTTTTTCGCTATCCCAAAGTAGCGCCGACGAGGATCCCGATGAGAGAAGCGGGAACAATCCGGATATAACCAAAATTACCCTGCACCGAGTCGCAGCGGTGCTCTCGGGCTGCATTTGGGGAATTATTGTCACACGGGGCGTTTGGCCGATTCGTGCGCGGAAGAAGCTCAAGAATACGTTGAAGCTGGTTTGGCTCCGATTAGGTCGCATCTGGGAATCAGATCCCTTGGCGAGGCGCATTACGAACCCGGGCGTTGCTGCTTTGTACATGACGCCGGAGGACCGACGCAAAATGCAGAGTCTGCTATCGGATCTAGAGAGTCTTCGGGTTGCAGCCCGCTACGAAATTGAACTCAACGCCCCCTTTCCCGACACCGCATATGGCAAGATCATTCAACACACGCAATCCATCGTGGATGACCTGCATGCTTTAGATCTACAGTTGCAAGGTATTCCTCCCTCAGAGCAGCAACTGTCTTTGCTACGATACACGTCTCGAGAAAGACAAAATTTGGCTGGGCAAATTAGCCATCTCTTAGGAGGTAAGTGCTCCCTATGGTCCAGTAAACGGTGTAATGGAGGAGGCAGTATTGACACCGAATTTCAGCCATCGCTTCATCCATCGCATATGCATGTCCGCCGAACCATGTCGACCTTTCCAAAGCGAAGCATTCCCGGGACCGGTTCCTGGCCACTATTTTCATGTATCGCAGTGGGGATGAAACCTCTTCATCGGCGCTGGAGGAGACATACAGCCTATTGTATGCCTATGGTAAGTTCTCGCGCCGCCCACTTGCCATCGATTGCGTTGCTGACGTGGGTTCTAGTCCTTGTAATCGATCAGATCATTGGCAAGATGGCGGAGATTCTGGTCAATGTCAGCCGCTTGTCCAGTGGCGTAGAGGAAGGTGTAGTGAATTAGAGGCTTACCATGTACATACCATAGCTGTATTGAAATCAAGCAGTAGCTGGCAATTGATTGTTGGCGAATTCCCGAACCTGGGCATCATGAATCATCTCGGCAATCCGAATCCAATGGTGATGGGGGTTCAGCTCTCCACCATTTCGATCGTTCTTCACCAACATGTTCAACCCCCAATCAAACAACTTGGCGACTCTAGATCTCAGCTGCGATTTTCCCTCCGACCTCAGCCACGATCTCAACCCTTGTGGAGGGCCTGTAAAACCCCTCCTCTCCTCCGCTTTTTCATTGATCCTCTATCATACCCGGACACCGTCAATATACCACGACTAAAACCTCACGCCTTGAAAATGTCTGTTCAGGTTATCTATTCGTACGTCTACTCAAAGATCTCCGGTTTGCTTTATCGGATAAGACTGAAACTAATCCCCCTGCCAGCGCCGAGGACTACCAAGAAGCGTGCGACCAATACGAGGAAGATTGCGAGGAATACAATTTGCCGCGCGACGAATGCAGCAGTATCTACAATCAATGCAAAGAAATGTGAGAGCGATACACAAAAGCGAGCGAGCAATATGAAGAAGCATGCAAGCAATGCGAAGAAGCGCAGGACCAAGCGGCGGATAATGGCAAAGGCTTGGTGTTAGAGAAATTGAGAGTTCAACAAAATGCTTTCCACCTTGTATATGATCACTTGGTAGGCACGCCTTATTCTCCCACGATACTCAGAGATCCAATAGTTCTCCCGCGCGCCGACTTATCATTTGGTGGCAAGATTATTTCGTGCGAGATGGATGCCTGAAAGGATCGAAGATGTTCTCTTCCTGCAGGTTCAAGCTTCCTTGAACCCTGAACCACTTACAGAGGCCTACCTAGCTGTCATCATCTTGCACCCACTCGTCGTCTTTACGGTGCCAGGCTAGCTCCTCTTCGTCGTCGTCGGGATTGTAGGTGTTGCGCCCATTAGGAATTGGGGTCTCGAGTCCCTCAATAACTGACAATAATGGCAACTTTTGTTCCTTCTCCTCTAGGAGTTTTGCGATTTGGGCATCAAGGCCTATGTCTGGTGGCGAATAAAATCCATGTCCATCGTCTGATCCATAACCGTAGATTCGTAGCGACTCTAGGCTTGGCGGAAGGTGGTCGACAAGAGAAAAGGGTTCTGTCACTCCAGCACCAAAGCCGCGGGCATAGCAGTGGAGAACACGGGCCCCAATGCTCAGGTGCTTCAATTGAGAGAAGCTGCGTAGCATACATGGCACTGATGGGGTAGGGGGCCTCTGTTGCTCTTGAGACGCTAGTTCCGTTAATTCGTCCGCCCAGTGCGCTTCATATTCCTCCTGCTCATATTCTTGCTTGAAAAACGGAGGATAAAGTTCCATAGACCTTTCACCAAACATCTCGAGTTCCGAGGTATGGCTTTCGATATCAAGATTTAGATACTCTAGGGTTTTATGATGAACCAGTAGTGACTCCAGGAGTGGGCGTGTGAACACCGGCGTGTAATCCATCTCGTGGCGTCCTCCAACGGTATATGTGAATCGTTTCAAGTTTTTGGCAGAGCGAATGATGATGCCCAGGTCCACCTCTGGCATGGCACAATGACACAGCATAATGTCTATATAGTTGGCTGAACGTGGTGGTGGCCAAATCCCGGGCTCTTCGCCTAGGGTCATGGCATCGAAGCGAACAGACTCGATGGATGGGAGCTTTCGCACAAGGTTGAGACAGCCGTAGATATCGTACTCCGAGTAGAATCTAGTATCCTCATCGATAGAGTCGCTATCGGGAAGAAATCGCATATGCCGTAGATTCTTGAGAGCCGTAGGCTCACGACTGGCAGCCATGCGACGCAGGTAATTATGGAATCCGAACTCCTTACCGGGGAAATGTTCCCCGTAAGGCCCAAATGCTAACTTCTCCACTTGACCGACAGATATGAGTAACGCAGCTAGTGCCTGCGCCCGATAAAAGAGACCTGCATCGTAGAGCCTAAATTGTGAGTATACATCGGTACTATGGGTCATAGTATAACGTACTCAAAGTAATCAAAATCTTGAAGCACCATATTCAATAATCTTGCCTGCTCATCCCAGTCCTCGATCCCAATATTTCTAATCGCTTGTTGAAGTCGTCTTAGGTCGTCTGCGGTTACGACTGCCTTGGTTGGTTGGATTTTATAGCCATGCTTACCACGCCAATCTAAAGACGACGTTCGATCAAGCACGATCTCCTGTAATTACCGACCGAGTTGAGGTTCCTTAAGTATCGAAAGTAATAGTCTGAACCCTTGCTTCAATTCAATGGAGTACCGTAGACGAGCCCGGGCATAGTCGTCTACCGCTGGCAAAGTACGAAGCCCACGCCAGGATGTACATCTGCGCGAGAGAGATGGCCGGAATGTATTGAAGACTTTAGAGGAACTAGTAGTTCTGGCCCAAAGTGCTGAATGCCATCGACCCATCAGCATTCTGACAGCAAGGGAGAATAAGTCAGAAGAACAAAGAACCAACGATGCCTTGGGATCGCTTGCGATTTATGAATGAAACCACCCGAGAATTTGGCCCTGGCGAGTCCCTAAGCTTTTCTCCAAGAAACTACGGTGCGTCTGGCCGCAAGCCACCAAATTGCCATGTAACATCGCGAAGACAAATATAGCATAGATCTTTTAGTCCTTGTATGCTAAAGTAGCCTACACAGTAGTTCATTCAATCTTGAACCTAGCGGAGCCCCACGCAATACATGCATAGCTCCTGCGTAAGTTGTACAACACCTTGTAAATCAGCATTTCGACGACCTTTACTCATATGCAACGGGTCGTGTCACACGCCAGAGACTAGGGAGATTATCGGTGACTGCAGAACTGGTAGAACCCTACAGGCGTAAGTTTCATCATACGATAGAATAACATGAACAAAGAAAGGGGGCCCAGGGTGGCTCGTCTATCACGTAATTCCCTTAGTAATGTAACCCTAAGTTCGCTAATCCCTGTCTAAAACCATGCATAATTGACCCTGTTAGAATATGCGGCAGATAAGAAGATAAGGAGGAGCACATAGGTTGCGCGTCTCTATCGAACACTGCGATAGCTCCTTTGAGTAGATGTCCCATATATACACACAGGGCGCAATATCCCACGTAGCGAGGAATCTTTAGATTACAAAAGACTACATGATACTCACACACGCAATAATCGTAGCGGACAAATCGAGGTGGAAAGGGATTGTCTATCCTGCTTTCAGGAAATGGAGAATGGCTAAGATAACTCCCTTTGAGTAGAGTGAAAAGCGAATAACAAAGATTTGAAGCTGTAGCTTAGGACACGAACAGCCCAGTAATAAGGGCAGCCCACGCAGTGACCAAGCAGTCAGCACGTGGCAGGGGATCGTTACGATAAGCATACTTTAGCGCATTGTCAATATGAAATTCCCACAACTCTGGCATATATTGCCCAGTGTATGTGGGGATGAAGATCCCGATTGGGTCACGGTGTATGGTTTGGTGAGAGCGTATGGATCAGTCAAACCCTTTTGAACAACGCCAGAGACGGAAATCTGGACTGAAGGGGACGTCCAAGGTAGTTGAATTACTCTGGATAATCTCCTCCACTTGGATTCCCAATCCATTTCTCCATATGATCATGAGAGTGCTCCCACTGCATTTGAACCTCTAGATCTGAATATTGCCAAGACAGTAATCCCTAAGGACAGTTCAGGCTGTGGGTCTCGCAGAGAGGGGAAAGAGTGTCCTTTGGAATTCTAGGGAAGTGACTGCAACCTAGATTTACCAATGCAGAAACATATCCCTAGAACACTTGACAAGACAGGAGGGCTTCGGTTGTCGACGGTGCTCTCATTTTTATAACTGGATCGGGTAATGGAAATCCAGTCGGCTTCGGGTCAGCCGATCGGATGAGTTCCCGAGGCCTGCGATCCACACGGTCAGTGCTAGAGTTGAACTGCGAGAGCCGGCAGATGAGTGAATGCAATAGAAGGGCATTCCAATTAATATCTCCTAGCATCCCCTCCGCTGGCCGTCATTTGAGATCGTCCATCTTTTGTACGAACCCCTGAAACGTGTTATTCGCCCTCATGTTGGACGTTATTGTGATTGGAGCTGGCTTTAGCGGCCTCCAGGCAGCCTACTCGGCTCAACAGGCAGGCCTCTCGACTG
This sequence comes from Aspergillus arachidicola, assembly GCA_009193545.1. Classification (NCBI taxonomy): domain Eukaryota; kingdom Fungi; phylum Ascomycota; class Eurotiomycetes; order Eurotiales; family Aspergillaceae; genus Aspergillus; species Aspergillus arachidicola. The sequence goes on along the minus strand of ML737146.1, from coordinate 284,882 downwards.
CCGTGGTTGAAGCCCGGGGTCGTGTTGGGGGAAAGATTTGGAGTGTACCACTTGCTTCGGGCCGTGGCTACGCTGAGCTTGGCGGAGCATGGATCAACAACAGCCTCCAACCGCGTGTCTGGAAGTATGTGGAAAGATTTGGCCTGGAGGTTGTGACGCAGCGGTTGGAAGGAACGGCCGTCATGCAAGAAACTCCAGACAGTCGACTTGAATTCCCTTTTGGCGTTTCGCCCGATGTGAGTGACAATCTATTCCCCCTTTGCGCCAATATAGACGGTTCAGCCCTAACCGAGAAATACAGTGGTCCGAGGAGGAGAAAAGCAACTTGGCATATATTCGTGATCACATCCAAGCTGAATCTTTGGAACCTGGCTTGCCAAGTGCACGGGATGACAATGTCAGCTTGGATCAGTATGTCCGCAATCTCGGTGCCTTGCCCAAGGTTGCCAACATGGTAAATCTCTGGGCACGGGTCATGCATGGTGTAGAGTCCACCGAAGAGTCTGCGGCTTGGTTTATCGACTACTGCCGTCGCAATAAGGGCCTTCTAGCTATCAGAGCAGATGATTCCACTGGTGGTCAATATATGAGATTCAAAGACGGTACGGCCCATTGAGCTAGTCAAATGCAAGAGTAGGACTAACTGAACTTACAGGTGCGCAGTCAATTGCCGAGGGAATTGCTCGCTTGGTGGGAGCGCAGAATATTCATCTGGGGTCACCAGTGGCTTCGATAAATGAGCACGGCTCACATGTCAGCGTCATCACCCGCGATGGAAAGACGTTCAATGCTAGGAAGTGCATCTTGTCAATTCCCAGTACCATGTATAGAGAACTGAACATCACCCCTGGTTTGCCCAAGTCTGTTCAAGAGGTTACCCGCGGCACCGTCCTCGGTGACTATAACAAGGCTATTGTTTGTTATGATAAGCCATGGTGGCGTAGCGAGGGATTCAACGGTTATTTCGCGAGCTACACAGGTCCTGTGATACTGGCAAGAGACACCAGCGTTGATGAAAGAAACCACTTCTCCTTGACGTGCTTCGTCAATGGTCAGCCTGGGCGTGATTGGAGCAAGCTGTACCCCCACGAACGTCGCGCAGTGGTCCTCAAGCAGATAGCAAAGATCTTCAAAGCCGCTGCCAACTCGGAAGCCTTGCAGCCAATCGAGGTCTTTGATCAAGTCTGGAAGCACGAGGAATTTAGCAGAGGCGCCTTGGCTCCTATCCATGCGCTTGGGCATCTCACCAAGTATGCATCCGTGTACGGGAAGCCAGTCGGCAATTTGCATTTCGTGGGGACGGAATATAGCACGGAATGGAAAGGATACATGGAGGGAGCTCTCTGCTCAGGAGAAAGGGGGGCTCGTGAGGTCGTGGAAGCCGTGCAGAAAGTACCATCAAAGCTATGATGAGTGCTTTCGATTCAACGTTCCTCAGATTGTGTTCTTATTCATATTAGCGCCGTACTACTCATTTTTAGCAGAGGAGATATAATCACACCTGACATCTTCATCAACCTCTTCTGCAGAGCGGTTTCTTGGTTCCTATGAATCTCTCGACGTAGATGTGATTTGAAATCGGCACCTAATCCTACAGCCAAGAAAGGACGTGACATGATGAGATGAACGTTTGAACATAATCAAGTACGACAATAACAAAGTCCGTGTTTTATAAACTAATGGCCACCCTCGATGTTTCCTCTATTGGGCAGTTTAACGGTTTCATGCAGAGGACAATGACCCTAATCGGAAGGCTTCCCCAGTCCACCTTGGCTCAGGTCCAATGACATAAATCGCAGAGCACCGGCAGTGTAACTCGATAATGTTTTATTTTATCTATACTTATTCTTCCATACCGATATACTTTGCTGACACGATCGGAAGTATGGGAAAGCGTACGGAAAAGGATGAACGCCGAATCGAAGCAAAGGGGGAACTCAACCAGGCTACGATTTATCCTTGATGATTAATCTAGAAAGACACTAGACCAAGGGTTAGAGAGATCGAGACGAGAGCAGTGTCGCCCGAGTTTGTGGATAGGAAATAAAATCGGATACGTTTGATTCTAGGCACGGCTTATCTATCTTCTCTTATGTACAATACAATGACAGGCGTCAATATCTAATCACGCACCTCGATAAGCTCCTCAAGCATAAATTCCAAGAACTCTTTCTGCTCAATCAGAAACCTCCTGATTTTAGGGATATCAAATGGGCGATTTGCAATCTGACGGCGTCGCTCCTCCTACAACATAACTCGAAGGCGCTCCTCGAGGAGTTCCAGCCTGTAGTCCGTATACTGACTGTACAAAGCATTCAGCTCACTGATTCCCTGTACACCCGTGAGCACAGTCTCATCTTTATTCATAGGTGATCTGGGTCGGAATGAAGTGACCATACTAATCCGCTCACGGCCACCGAGGGCTTTGAGCGCTTGATCCTCAATGTATCGCCCTTGTAACACCACAGCGGTTCCCGGTTATAACAGTCAATGCTTACTCCTGGTTCTAGGAACGTGAGGGACATACCATTGCTGGACCGCGAACCTTCATGATGTAACCGTCGGGTCTCCGAAGGGCAGTCTCTCCGCCAACCATGCCAGTGCAGTCCGATAGCATCGTCACACACACGAAGGGAAAGCTATCATAATGCCAGGCAACAGCAGATGTTCCATCACCATCCATGGTCGGATTCCATGTAGTAGTAGTACCGTCACCAAAAGAGATGTTGACATTCCCGATCTCAAAATCAATCGAAGGAATTAGATCCATACCGGCAACCTCGGAGATTTTGGCCACAACCTCCGGATGATTCCACGCATCATATATGAATGGAGCTAGCCTGTAAGAATGTTCAGTAACTAGTAATATGAACCCAAATAATAAAACGGTTTCACGTACGCAGGACCCATGCCTCGAACCATGTTTTTAATGAATGTCGAGGTGTACTAGCAACCCTTGAGGACCTCATCACTGAAGATTTCCGCTCTCATCTGCATGATAGCCTCCTCAGTGAAGAGTGAGAAGGGCCCTGATGCAGCATTCGGCGAGATCCCATGGCCCTCCAGTCCGATCTCCTTCATCTCATAAATCCTTCTGGGGGGTTCATAGTTCAGGTGGACTTTCGGGTCAAAGGCTTTCTTTCTCACCATTCGTGCTTCATCAATCATAGATTGAGGGAGCTGGTTGGTCGGGCGTGTTGCCTTTTTAGTAGCTGGTCCAATCGCTCTCGGTGGTGTCGTAGGGACATCAATTGCTGCTGGGGCCATTGTGTGATAGAGAAGAGCGCACGGGATGCTGCTGGCTTGGAAACCTTCTGACTTGGATGTTTACTTAAGTTAAAACTCTGGAGAATAGTTATGTCCCGCGTGATAGGAGCAAGGTATATATAACCATCTGAGCCCAGCAAGATCTACCCCGCAAAGGTCGTCGCCAACATTACTGAAGCTTTGCTTACTTTCAGCTTTCCCGATGAGGTTATTGTATTCTATGAGTGGTTTTCTGTATAGGATACCATCGGCCAAAAATGCCGACCTTACTAGAGAGATTTTCCTGGAGCCAGCCGACGCCTCGTCGGCAATAGCTCCGATGGCATCCCGCCGAAAGATATTCAAGACATCTCTATACGGAGAGTCTAGCTCAAGTTACCATGCTTTGATATCTTGAAATATACGCACGAACTTACTCACATCCATCGATCCTTTCGACACGTCGTTCTGCGGTGTTTTTCCATGATTGCATAAAGCTGCCGTGAGCTTACGTCGACAACCATGGCACATAGTTATTCATTTGACCCGCGTCTTACATCACTCGGAGATAAAAATCGGATAAGTGTACTTAAGGAGATCTTCCTTATAGTCTCCATATATGCGGTACTTCATATAATCGCCCAGTGAATATGAAAACAAACACGTTTCCATACGAACTAAATTTCGAGCACAACCCAAAAGGTCCGTGGTTCTGTAGCTATGAGAGGATTTTGAGCTTTCTGTAAAAGGACTGTTCCAGTGACTGAATTACCATAATTGTATTCTATGTGATGTCTATGAAGTCCTAGATCTTTCTGCTTCGGGACCCGCTGTCTCAGGACATAGAACAAGTCCACAGCTAAGGAAAAATGGGTAGTAGTAATACGTTCCTATCTACGCAGTCTTCTTCCATTGGTTCCAGGTACCTATCAAACTACTCATGGTACCGGCCATGCCAACAAGACCGTCGTTGAACACAGCACAACCCAAGCTTTTTCCAGGAACGGTCAAGTCACACAGGTCCGAGATGAGTTGAATCCAGGCATCCGATCGCTCCCTGCAAGTAGACTGATTAGCACTCTGTACGGCATGCAAAATATATAAAAATCTAACATACTTAGCACATTTATTGTCGTCCGAATATCGGTCCCGCTCCGCGGGTTTAGTTCTCTTCTTCGGCTGTGGGTGCACCAAGATATAGAGACACGCCATGATGCTGAAAATCAATCCCGCAGCCCAGAATTTATCCGCTAGAATATCTAGACGTTCAGCCCACGGCAACTTGTGGATACCGATAGCCTTGATTGTAGTGATGTTATCAAAGACCAGGTATCCAGCGAAACCGAGTTGACCTCCGATAGCCAGGTATTTCAACACCGGCTCACTAGAGTTCTTCTGGCTCATGAGACGGGCGACGGTCTGGAGGTTTCCTAAGAAGTTGCCGATACGTAGAATCCTGCGCGTGGTACCGAGCTGCTTCCGGAGGGCATGGTAAGGATCGATCGCCGACTGTTTGTAATTTCTGCGGTGTAGGTGCCAAATGTAGAATTGTGAGAAGTACTGTGCTGTACGCAGAAGCTTGTCTCGGCCGACTAGGGTTGGTAGAAGTTATTCGGGTTGTTTCGAAGATACATGGTAGGATGGTATCGGAGAAGGTGCAGCTCACGTACCGGTTGTCGCGACAAAGCGCAGAGAGTGCGCCAGTGTAGTGTGGCAGTCCAATGTGTTTGCGACCATTCTCTCTATCGTCGATCACCGTTGTTCGCAATGACTGCGGATCGGGCAGTCCAATTTTGTCGCGCAAACGTCCACCACATGCACCCAGCAAGGGATCACAGGTGCTGTAAAAATGATGAGGAAAGACCGGCGAGAATTGAGAAAGGTCTGGTGCTGCGACAACGAAAATACTCCGCCGCACATCTTCATTCCAAATCGGGTGGATATATCGCTGACGATTCCGAGATTTGGAACAGAAGGTCCTTCGACGGTTATCGTGTCAGCCATCATCATCTACTGTGGATAGAAGGCGCTGACCTAGTATATCGGGTCTACCGTGACGTTCTTTTCTTGATTCCAAGTCAAACCAGCTTGTCGAAGGCAGTACACTATAGAAGCTATCGATCCAGATGGTCGGCGAGCCCGAGTATAAGACCGGGAGCCCTTCCGAAAGAGACCCACTGGTCCACTTCAGCATCGCCAACTCACTTGTTTTCGTCAACGATGGGCATTTTTTACACAGAATGATCCTTGACGATCTAGAATCTCTCCTATATAACTATTTTGCTACTCTACCTTCTAATTTATCGAGATCTCTCGATACCGAAGCTATGTTACCCCTCGATTCCCTACGTCGTAGACCTCAATTGCCGGCTTCAAGTCTTATATATATCGTGACCATAGCACAAACAATTTTTGTTTTTTGTTTTTTTACTTGCTCCAGAGAGTATTAGCTACCTTTAATGTTTCGGTTGATAACCATAGTACTTTTAAATTCTGTAATATCTTCCTTGTTTATCATATAATGTTATGATTATTCCCAGGCGTCGACAGGGTAGGAGGCCAGGAGTTGCACGTGAGGCAGCTTTGCCCTGGAAAGGCAAGTGTGAACGCACGAATGAAGGACTCCAGTTCCATGTTTTTTTGGTGGCGATGACGGAGATTGACCACTCACGTGGGGCGACTGAAAAGGGAAAAGGGTTCCCGGCGTGCGGGGTGTGCTTTTATTATGATAAAACTACCAAAAGATGTGTGTCAAGGGAGTGACTGTGTTGTTCCGGCGAACCCAGAGCTTCTGGTCTGCCAGTTCATCCACCCCTTATCTGGACATCAGGGATGCAAGTACAGACTCATAAGCCAAGACGAACTGCAATTGCGTAAGGTAGTCCTGTTTCTCTACTGGAAAAGGTGCTGTGTGACTAAGCAATGTGCCAGGTGTATCGCTTGTCGCCAGAGCAAGGTAAAATGCTCTGGCGATGAACCCTGCACCAACTGTATCCGACGATCACTCAGTTGTCAGTTTTCCGAGGCAAATAGCAAAGTCCTCGTGTCTGAGAGGTTGGTCGTTTGCGAAGCCCCCGTCGGGTGGGCATGAGGTAACCGGACGATGGACTAGGTATCTTCGTGATTTGCAAAAGCAGGCCTACAACTGGCAACGTGCTTCAGGCGTCAAACGCTCGTGGGACTCGGCGTTTAAGACTGGGGATGAGGTCGACGAGGAGAGCACCGTCCATGATGACCAGATCGCAGCAGAAGTTGCAGACTCACAATCCCGGGGGTCGTCAGAATCGCAGGGGAGCGAGTTTACATGCAACATTTGGACAAGCCCCTTCACATTACCGTCAACCGTCATTAAGGACCCGCAGATGGAACAGCGAAACTGGAGTGCGTCGGTCATCCATGTGTATTATGTTGCCCAAGCTGACGTAGGGAACAGTTTGGCTAGCCCCGACCTCGGCATGGTCACTCACTGCTCGACTGATGGTCATGATGACCGAGAAGCTTGATTTGAATTCGACACACAATATTCCGAAGTTCTACCTGGATGGGGATATCTATCCGTTCGTTTGGGACCGTGCTACCGCTAGCGAACCGTTTGATACCAGTGGTTTGCCTTCGGTTGATTATGCCTTATACCTTTTCAACATTGTCAAGTTTCACCTGGGGCAGATGTACCGATTCTTTGATGAAGATACCTTTGTTTCACAAATGCATGAATTCTATGCGAGTGATGCGGTGGAGAAGGCCAGCAAACCCCGGTTCTGGTTTGTACAGTTTCTCTTGGTCCTAGCACTGGGAAATGCGTTCGTGTCACGACCTCGAAACCAATCTAGCCCTCCCGGCGCAAAGTTCTTCGCGCGTGCTATGTCCATCATGCCCAACCACACCTCTACAGGAAAGGATAGTCTGCTGGCCATCGAGGCCTTGGCTCTGGCCGGGCTATATCTGTATGCAATAGACCACAGAGAGGCAGCTCACGTACAGGTAAGGATGGGTGATCGGCTAGAATGTTTCTTGCTAACCCACGCGCTGTCTTTCATAGGTCGGCCATGCGGTACGCATAGCACACATGGAGGGCTTACACACTCAGCTTCCTGAACAGGAACTTGGTACAGCGACGGTAACCCGATGCCGAAACCTCTGGTGGACGTTGTACATCATGGACAGACACGTATCATCCTCACTGGGACTCCCGATGACAACTAAGGACAGCGACATTAGCACCTTGGTCAACACCCCGAACATGGGCTTTCATGACATCACATTTAGCCTTCAAGTGAGGCTATCACAAATGCTGTCTTTTATCTTGAGTAGTAAGTGCTCACTTAGACCCGTTCTAGGTTTCATTTCATCTCTGACGTGCTTGCATATAGCTATCTACAAGACCGAGAAAACCCAGCTCGGGAGGTTTCTAGAGATTACGAGAAATATTCTGCACGCCATGGCTAAGCATGCTGAGGAGATAGAGAAGATGATGCAGATCAGCTTCCAGAGTTCCATGGATAACGTGCCCCAGGAGATGCGTCATATAATTTTACTATACCATCAGGTACTTGATCTGGTGTCCTGTTTCGCATGTTTGGGAGCTGGTCGTATATGCTAATCAATGTCATCCTAGTGCGTCATTGTCGCCACCAGGCCTCTGCTTCTGTCGGTCTTGAAGGAGCGACTAGAAAAGTTAGGCCGTGCAGAGGAAGACTGGCAGAAGTTTCTAGCTCTTCCCAAATCCTTGATATTCATTGGTATCAAGTCAGCCGAGAAGACGCTTCAAATATTGTCAGACGAGAATGGTCACTTGGGTACGTTATGATGTGGACACATTACCAGAGTAGACATGTTCAACTCACGAGGTGCCAGAAACTTTCCTCCCATTTGATCTCGAATTTACCTACGCAGCTGCTCTCCATCTGACCATGGCGAATACGCTCTACCCGCCTGGTACCAACGATGACACGTATAGTAAGTCCGCGCATTCAATCCTCGATGAGATGATCATGTGTGGGAATAAGGTGGCAGAGGTACGAAAGGATGAGTTGCGCTGTATCGAGGGGTTATTCCAGGAGTTCGCCAAGCGGGTACAGCAGGAAGGTCTACAAGTCCTCACTTTGTCTGGCCGGGGACTTGCAGAGGCTGGACCGGATGAGAATCCTAGTCAAGAATGCCGAGGACAAACGCCTGCGACAGAGCCTCCAACCTTCACAGAGTCCTCAGCCCAGTCACCTTCTATAAATCAGTCTCTCACGGCCAGCGTCGATCCCCTCGACAATGTTATCGGCATCTCTTCCTACGAATTTCTCTCTATCGTGGATCAGATAGGCGGTTCAGAAATGCCCTACGTCTTGAATCCAGGCCAGGACTGGATGGACGGCGGTGCTATCACATATCCGTTTGGTTGAATTCTACAAGGGAGTTCCAGCCATTCAATATTTAGGCTAAGAGAAGAAAATGCCGAGCCTGATCGCAGTGTCTCCATTGTTTCCCAGGGAATCACACCCTTATCTGTGGCGGCCCGAACTTGCAACCAGGGCCCCTTGTATCTGTACTGTTTAATTCGACCAGTATACAACCTTCGTCACCCAGGACGAATTCCAGCAGTCTCTGGTATTTTGAGCACATATTACCTTGCGCTATTCCGACGGTGTGTAGTTTATCCTGCCAACGAGCGCCCGAGGGTCTTCATGAGTCGACCGCTTGCGCAACCATTATTTCGTCGGTTGAAGTACTTAGGCTGCAGCATGAATCACACCCACACCATGCTTTGATTGGAACCGTAGTCCGTCACAAGCCCTTTACAGCTGATCATTTACAGACTCTAGACAACTTCACCTAGTCAACCTGAGAAATATAAACAAACTGATGTGAGGTCTGCGTCTATTGGTGTCGTTCGGAAGTCTTCCATTTTATCCTCAAGTAGAGGAGCCCACCGTTCCTCGATGCGCATCTTGTGGCCTATAGTCCTCAGGCCTCGAGCTTTATACATAATCTTGGATAGCATGTATGCTATGTATCACATCTTTGTAAGTATGGAAATCTTTTGTTTATTCGTTCCTCTATAGGTCTTTGCATTTCTATCTATTGCTTTTCAAACCCAGTCATTCCTAGCACGTTAATGGTCAGGCGTATAGCGTGGTTAACCCGCTAGACAGCATGAGCGCCCTTATCCTCCGAGCTCAGCGTCGCTTCCATGATGAACGGACTTCGTGCGCGGATTTGCTTCCCCCAGACAAACATCAAAGTCGGCGCAAGGGAGAGTACCAAGGAGATAAACGCTAATGTCGTGCTGGCCCATTGGAATCCAAGGTTGGTGTACATACTCATGGTTGCCAGAGGAAGTAAAGCTGAGAACAAGTTCTCGCCTGTGGCGACAGCACCCATCGCACTGCCGGCGTACTTGCTATAGGAGTCTACAACATAGTCCGAGACTCCCGCCACGACAATCACACTGCCGGCTCCCACCATGGCCAGGCCAATGGCCGGGGCTATCCAAGGGATATGGGCGAAGGAGGTCCAGGCATAGGTAAACATGCCACCCGCAATTCCAAACACGCCTCCAACCACTGCCAAGTACAATCTGGCTTCCGGAATAGGAACACCCGGGGATTCAGTGTTGCGCGAGGCCGAACTAAAATAGAGCTTCGCGGAGAATAGGTTGATTAGCCACCCGATGATTTCTCCGATCACAATGGCCGCTTGGACATAGCCAGCCTGGGTGTTACTCCAGCCATACAAGTCCACGAAGACCTGCTCTGCGGACTGGGTGAAAAGGAACAGAGTGCCCACAGTAAAGGCGGACCATAGTGTGGAAACCAGGACCACAGATTCTGTGCATACCAGAACCAGGGGTCTTGTCGAGCTTTGAACGAAGCGACTGAACGCTAAGCCCGTCTGCCCCTCCATCTCTAGCACAGTGAACGCTGGTTTTCCCTGTTTCCTCAATGCCTGAGCACGACTAGCGAGTATGACAGCACCACGCGACTCTTTGAAGAGGAAGTAATACACCGGAAGAAGTGCCCCAAACCAGATCAGCTGGAGATACCCAATCCATCTCCATGTCAATCCTTCGAAAATCGCACCACCAATAACGGGGCCCGTACTGCTGCCCGCTAAGTAGGAGAAGATGTACAAGCTCACGGGGATTGACCGTGACTTTTCCGTTTCCCAGATATTACCAATGACCGATGCCGATGTATTAGCCAGAACCGCGACACTGCTACCAGCGAAGAATCTTGTGACGACGAGAGTAACGAAGTTCTGTGCCACGGCCTGGGGGACGAGAAAGCACATGAACACTACATATGCCGACAGGAAGATCGGTCGGACACCGTGATCCTCCATCAAGGGAAGAATGAACAGTGAGGAACAACATCCTCCCAGCGCCCACGATGTCACAGGCCAGTAAGAGTGGGGAAACGCATCGTCTGAGACATGAAACTCCTCGGTGATGGCAGCGTGTGCTGTTGTGATAATTGTGCCGTTCATCATTGTCATGTATGTGGTGAATACAGCGAGGAGGGTCAACGTCCATTTTTGAGCAAGCGACCAGTTGTACGGATTGGCCGAGTCGTGTTCTCCATCCCATGTCACTGTGATAGGGTTCTCGTCGGAGATTTGTTCGTCTACTCCGCCGTCATCAGTCTTTGTCTATCTTTCGTTAATGGTGATGCTTACCTGAGTCGCTGCCATCTCTGGTTCTAGAACGACCTAAGGCATCTTGAAAGATGGATATCGGCGACATCGCTCACCGAGCCCTGGGGATTGAGGTTGAGTCGGCGCAGCGCCTTCGGAGGGGATTGAGTTTGACGGAACGAGAATAGGAATTACGACTCTAGTGGGAAGTTTCGATGGTAGTGTCTGCGTAGTGGTATGTGTCTCCTATTGCCATCTCTACTCCTCTTTATATCGAGTTGCAAGTGATGGTTGTAGAGGAGCCCTTCGAGAACCAAGAAAGAAACCCTTACTAGCAGTCGATCATCGCTAGTCTCGACTATTAAGCGACTCCTCTTCTCCAGATATTGACCGTTTTTGGACAGGTGGATCGCTTTTCGGAAGGTATCGGGCCCCCGGATCGCCATCAACAGCTCTGCTAGGCGTAGAAACTATGTTGGGGATGGCGTCCCTGGACTATGCCAAGGATCTAGGCTATCGTATCCGACATCCAAGCTATGCCGAAGCTCAGATTTTACAGATCATGAATACGAGCCAAGACATTCGTGCAGTTGGTAAGCCGGATTATGGAATACCGAATTCGACAATCGGGCTTAGGACCCGAACACCTCGGGTCGCCTGAGAAGCTATACATTCTAGCATGGAATGTGTGCACAGACTAGTTTATCCGAATATGGTAAGAAAAATGAGAGCACCTCGATTCGTCATTTGCGTAAATCAGCTGTTCTTTACCTCCCTACAGATTATAATGACACTAACTTTACACTGCATAGAATGAGACATGCGTAACATCGATTGTGCCTAGCAGAAAATTACTTTAACATTTGGAGCCGCAGTAAATCTCTTTCTTGGTGGAGCCAATCTTCACAAAGGTTTGGATTTATGAATCCGATGGCCACCAGGAACACACATGGTTACGGTAAGCAAGAAGGAGAAAGGGGTATTGATTGGCTACTACGCTCAATAGCCCATCTGTCGTAATACGGTCACCGGCTACTGTTCGTTAGATCATTGCTTGTGGAGGTTTCCAACATATCCAGTTGATGCTTAGTAGGGCTCGGGTTGCCCGGTCGGTATTCCCCCGAGCGGGTCCTCAGCTCTTCAAATCGCTGGGATCTGGCTAGACTATCAACAAGCTTATTCCAAGAACCGCTCTCTACAGCCTTACCGTCTCTTGGAGGGGTAGTTGAATCAAGACCCAATCATTTCAGGACCTTCCAAGTGATCATTAGAGCTATTATCGTCCAGTTGGAAAGATTTACAAGGTTCTTCCGAGCGGCCATGGATGCTATATATACAAGAGACCTCTTCAGACAAGGAGGCGTTAGTGAAGAAATTCGAATAGTGTCCACATGATCACCATGGAACAGTTCGGCCTACCAGGTACACATAGTACACATCGGGAGTAATGGTTGGCAAAGCCCGACAAGACATCGGGTACGTATATAAACCCCCCCAAGGGTACTTGCTTCGGGATGACATCCCGAGATTCCGATAAGATCGGCTCGGCTCGGGATATCAATGCACGAGTAAAATAGACACTATTGTATCGTTGTTCCTGTCCAGCATTGAAAAAGCCTTAGTGGAAGGAATATTATTGCCAATACCGTAGCATATCTCTAGAGATGGACATTAGTGACACGGTCGGCAAGGGCTTAACGGCCATGTCCAGGCACCATTGACCTCCAGGTCTTTTTACTGACTTATATAACATATAAATTTGACACTTCTCACAATCACAGCATGTTAATTCAGAGGAAGAATGCCAGGCTCATAACCTGGAAGCCGCTGGATAAACCAGCACATGCTACGCTTTACTTTTTTCTTTTCTTTTCTTTTCTTTTTTTTTTTTTTTTGGTTTTCTGGTGTGTTGAGAGTGGATTCGAAGGTGGGGCTTTCGTGGATTTTTATGGGTTTAAAGCGGATGATTGATTTTTGCCAACAACCGATTGGTATTATGTCTTCAAGGTTACTGGTCACTGAGTATACGGCATATCAACAGGAATCATTGTGCCAACAGAATTGCGGGCTACTGGCGATCCTACCTTCCTAACATCTGATACGCGGCGAAGGCATGTGGCACAAACGCTTAACGTGGAAGACATTGAATATAGAACTCCAATGTCTTATAACATTCGATTCATTCTCTACAATGGTACTAAATCCGCTCTGGCCTTGCGGTCGTCGGTCAATAAGCAACCCTCTAGCCAGGAAGAGTACGCGATATTCCCGTGGACAATCGACACATCAGCGAGCTCGGGAAGTGCTGTCGGTGAGACATGTAGAGAGGGGAAGTATCTAAAGGGTGCACTATCCTGGTAGTAGCATTCCATCTAAGCATCGTGCACAACGTGTATATAATCTCCGTCCTCGATGACGAGCGTGTCGTTCAGGTCGTCACACATTCTGAAGAAGCTGTTGGCATTAATACGTTGGATTGGAAAGCACAATGTCAATATAGTGCACTCGTTTGTGGTATCCTATCCACTAAAGCTAAGGCTACATGAGCCGTCGGGTCATCTCAAAAGATGTGGGACAAGTTCAGTGCCTGTTAAACCCGTGACCGATGGCGGGCATGTTTGCGAAAGCCTGTACAAAAGGCACAGAATGTGCATGAACGAAGCACAGGAAGATGATGGCCAAGAGCAGTATTCGCAGGTGGGCTGACCCGATCAGAGGAAGGGATATCGTATCCCTGTGAATTGGACGATAACGGCTCTTCGCTTGATATGGATACCCTCGCAACTTGGATCAGTTTCCCCAGGATGGCATATTCCAATTTGAACTTGACACTGTATGCAACCGGCTTGAACATCACTTGCAGAGCGTAGAGGCCCGCGTATTCGATCCCAACGACGGCCACATCGAGGATCAGAATGATGATATTGATGCCTAGTAATTGGGTCAGAATCGTATGGTGGAGTCGGTCTGGGCGAAGCCGTAGTAATTTCGAGGTTTCCCATATGTAAATAGAGGAGATGACGCATTCTTGCACGGCGAAGCCAATGAGCTGAATGTGTTCCATTACTTTATATCCATTCGCAAACCGGGCTCGGTTAGGATGGAGAGATCCGTACAAGAGAACCGTTGTAGGAACGTGAAATGCAACGGCATCGACAAGAATCATAACGAGAAGGAATCGGAGAAGCTTGCGCGCCTGCACGACAAGATGGAGACGTGACCATAATATGAGCGAGTGGCCGGTGACCATGCAGACCCAGCTTATAATAATTAATGTGACGGCAACGTAAGGGCTAACTCCAAGTGGATAAATAAAGAAAATGAATCCTAGGCCATGCGGAATAAGGCTACAGGACGCGATGAACAAGCTCCAGAAATACCAGCCCCTGTATCGCTTGAAGGTTGTTAGACAGAGTGCTATCAACTCAATCGAATTGTACCAGACAATGGCTGCAAAGCTTGCAATGACGTATTTTTGTGTCTGGTCAAGTTCCTGGCTTGTCACCTGAGTGACCGGGCTCTCGGCGGAAGACATGGGCAGGACATGATTATAGGAGCGACAAGGACCTCTTAGAATCGCGAGATTTTAATGAAAGCAGCAGACGTGGGTGAACGAGGGGCTTAGTGGTGTTGTTAAGATGTCAGGAGACTGATTCCAGACGTTGAGGAACGGTGTCCGAGGAAATGCGTATATAAATCTAGGGGCATACGCACTATTAGTCATATTTCCATATGCCACCAAACGCTAGACCTACACACCGTAACGTACAATATAGTAAGTTAGTAACAGAAGGTGGAAAGAGGCTTGAGCGGGTAGCCTCTACCGACGTCGCCCAACTGTGTTGTTCAAGTTAGGGTTCATCCCACATTCTGGGTCTGTCAATCGCTCGTGTTTTGTGGACCCAACTCAATCCTTCTGACGTCAAGACCACATTTAAATTTTACCATTGATTGGGATATCCACTCTTTCCGTAGCATCCTTCGAAGCTAGAACCATGGACTTGCTGCCGAGGCCCATGAATTCTGGTTATATACAACTTAATAACCATACGGTTACCACAGGTCACTTGAGAATCAATTCCAATTCGCAACACCTCTCGCACATTGTCAAGGCTTGGCTATCGGAGGAGGTGCGCGAACGTTATATCTATTACGATGACATGACCCTATACTCGCTGCATCCGAACGACTGCGGGACCTTACATTCCCTGAAGCACTTAGCCAGGCATCCAATCCAGGTTCCCACCTCAACGCTTTGCTTGCGTAGCTTTGTGATTAGTGGCCTCTGGATGTTTCAAAAACTTCCAAGTTCAAGGGATGGGAGGGCAATGCTACTGTTGTTGCTGGACACAAGACTTTCTACCAATGGGTCTATGCTCATTCTTCTAGCTGTGTCTAACTCTTTATATAGGAAGATCGGATAATGTCTACGGAGAGACGAGACCAATACTATCAGATTGCAGCGGTAGCCACTGTTGTTCCCATTCGTGCCTGATCCCAATGTCCATGATGCGGAACCCATATTTCTCCATCGGTTGATGGCTCGTAACCCCCCATGGATCAAGTAGCACCTTCGGCTCCATCATAGAGCTGCTGATGCACTCCCACGGGATGGTGCAGTCTGCAAACTCATCCCAATTAGTGTGGATAACTAGAGCATGGCATCCCCGACAGGCGTCCTCAATACCGGCAACCACCATTTCCGATGTTGCAGAACCAAAGATGCACTCAATTTGATCGAATCTTAAACGGGGGTCGTATAGGCGAACCTTTGCACCATACTGGCGGAGGCCTTGAACAAGACCAATAGCTGTGGAATTCCGCGTATCTAATGTATCCTTTTTGAAGGTCAATCCGAGGATAGCTACTTGCCCACGGGTGTTAAACTCCTGATGCGGAGGTAGAAGTTCGACGATGCGGTTGAGGATACGCTCATTCTGCCAGTCATTGAGACGGACGACAGCCTTCCAATAGTCGGCCACCTCCGAAAGCCCCAATTCCTGCGCCAAGTAGACCAAGCAGCAGACGTCCTTGTAGAGACAAGAGCCACCGAACCCGAACCCTGCACGAAGTGACAAAGGCCCGACCCGAGGCTCAGTCCCAACGACCCTAGAAATATCATGGATATTCGCGCCGCTAGACTCACACACCGCGCTCAGTGAGTTGATACTGCTAATGCGCTGTGCGATGAATGCATTGCTTGCAATTTTGGATAGCTCGGATGACCACGTATTTACGGTGATAATGCGGTCCGCTGGCATCCACTTGTATAGAGACTTTATTGCACTCACTGCCTTAGTTGACTGGGTGGCATCCCCTATGACAACACGATTTGGGAAAAGGAGACCCCGGATGGCAGATCCTTGCGCCAGAAATTCTGGGCTCGAGATCACGTCAAAAGACGCCGTCGTATTAGCCTTGTTCTCTAGCTATTCCATGAACAAGCATTACATCAACTGTCAATTCTCGGTGGGGAACGTCTAGTACTCCGTACATACGTACCACTTGCTTCACGCCATCGACCATGCCGCACGGAACCGTGCTTTTGAGGACCACTGTTTGATGGCGTATGGATACTGCCGCTATCCTCTCAGCCACGGCCATGATATTCGTGAGGTCTAGGCCTTTCCATTCCATGTCGTGGTTAAAGGACCCCTAGGGAAGCATCTTGTCAATCCATTGCAGAAGCTGCCCTAACGCTATGTTAAACCGGAGATACTCACGTGGAGGGGCGTATCGACGCAAATGAAGATCATATCTGCTGCCATGATACATTCGTCCATGACGGTGGAAAAAGCTATATTCTGCAGTCTCCTTCGCCGTGGATGCTCGCCGTCTGCATGAACTTTCTGCTCCGATTCATCGAAATATAACTCCTCCAATCCAGGTTCGAAAAGTGGGATATGGTTCGAGTTCCAGGAGCTGATTACGCTTTCATTCTTATCAACGACGGTGAATTTGACATCTGAGTTCTTCGACGCAAGAACAATTGCAGTCAGAGCACCTAAAACCTTGGTGCATTAACAGCCTTTGGCCGGTGAAGTAACAATTGTAGAAGGAGCCAGTGTTTACCTACGTATCCCGCACCGATAAAGCAAACTTCCTTGACATTCATCTCTACTCTCTGCCTCTGTATCCCTAAGCCTTTTGTGATACTCGAGCGGGTACTAGCCTTGGCTGCCCCCTCAAGATCTTGGGGGCTAGCCTGGCCGCTCGGCCACCACCGGCCAAAGCAGAAGCCCACTCCAGCCATTAGGAGTGGAAGGATTGGCGAAGTCATGATGACGGGGAGTGGCATCTCACCGACTCAATATGGTCACGCGTATAGAGATGAGGGAAAGGGTCAGTAGGGGGGTAGTATCGTTCTGAATGGCCTATGGCTCTGGGACGTGCGCACCTTTACACTAGTATCTTAAACCGTCGCTCGTGAAGGTGTATATACACTTCCATTTACCCCTCTTGCCGGGTGCCTCCTCTTAAACTCAATACTGAGTTTGGCAGCTGAAGTTCAGTGGCTATCACTTTCTACATGATGCTGGTTACATCTCTATTAAGTTGATAGGGGCCTTGATGCATTCGACCAAACTCAATTGGTGTCAACACGTAATCTCCCTCGACGACTCTACACTACACTGGTCGAGTATAGGAAATTGCGCGCCCGGCGAGGCGTAGCAAGCATTATATATCTTTCCGCCGTTCTTCTCGTCTTCCCTTGTTCTCAGGTTCCGCCTTTTCCTCTTATCTGCCATCTCGCTGGGCTTGTCGCTGGTATTACTTTTGGACTTTTTGCCGTTCATGGGATAAAGGGATCTAGCTTAGGTGCAGGCAGAGACGATGTTCTTCTCATTCAGCAACTCAAATGACAGCGGGGAACTGCAGCTGGTCATGTCTCTATGCAGTGTGCATACAGGACAACCCTTATCCAGTATCTGACCGCTTCTTGGGGCAGTCAACTGGAGCAGAGTAATCTGATCTATCATTTTTTCTTCGAGGTCAAACCATCCTATTGGCAAAATATGTTGGAACCCCCACGCCCCCGCGGAATTCCTGCGATCTATCACAGACGATCACTTCCTTACTCGGAGGCAAACTCCATAGACGATTATTGGCCATTTGCTGTCTTTCTTCAGCTCGCCTCAAGTGAATTCCCCGGCGATGGCGGTCTTCGAAGACCAGATCTTGGCTGTCTTGCGCTTCTTGTATGTAGATTATATATGGGGACTATCCTCTTAGCTTACATAGATTATGAGATATACGCCAATTCTATATTCTATACCGATCTATCATTTCCGCTGAGACTTCCACAGAACCCATTCATAACCGAACCCGACCGCCATAGTATCTTTGACGCTTAGACAAAGCACGTTGTCAAGTCGTCGATCTTGACATAGAGGGACGCCAAAGGGTTGTTTCAATCTGTGTTTGCCATTGTGGTTGCCATGCATGGTGCTTTTGAGATTTCCTCTCGTCTTCCATTGTTGATTTGATCTAATTGTGTTTTGGTTTCCTTGTTTCCATACTCAGTACTGCCTGTTGCTTTCATCCTCCTTTCGTTGTCCTATTCGGAGAACTTGTCTGACTCGTGTCGTGTATATATTCGGGGCTTTCAAGTCACCCAGCACGATCCATACCTCTATCTCGTAGCTAGAGCTATTGATTAGACTGTATCACACACAATAATGCTAGGCCAAATCAATACTTACAGGTTATATGTCCACCATTCCTAAGCACGCAACAGGGAAAGCCCTCGCCCGGGCACATTTGATTTGAACCAAGAGTCTCCGATTCACCCAAATATTCTTCCAGCCATCGTTATTGTTTTGTTGGCGTCCTTCTCCCCTGGTCAAGATTTGTAGATATCCCCCATGCT
The DNA here is from genome assembly GCA_009193545.1 of Aspergillus arachidicola. Lineage (NCBI taxonomy): Eukaryota > Fungi > Ascomycota > Eurotiomycetes > Eurotiales > Aspergillaceae > Aspergillus > Aspergillus arachidicola. The sequence continues at coordinate 266,143 of ML737146.1, read as the reverse complement.
TCGTATTCACTTCCATTTGACATTTTTCGAACCAATCGATTCCATAGCCGCCCTAGCTTGGGTCTCTTCCCATTTGTTGTGCTGCTCGAGCGCCTTGACACGGTGTCATAATCACCAACGCTGAGTTCCAGTCCCTCCTGCTGCAACCCCCCAATAGAACCTCCCTCGGCTTGAGTCCTCAGCGCGAGAAACCGAGTAAATGTCTCCTGTGACGCCCATTCCTGGATATCTGACTCCGACATTCCCTCCCCGCAGACGGGACACGCGATCGTTCCCTCCGGGCTGATACTGTCAAGCTGGGAGGTAAGATATAATCTCAGGCATCGTTTGCACGTTTGGTTTTCATGGGTGCATGTTTCTGTGATTGACTCCGAGGGGAAGTAGGTCGATGGTAATCTCTCAAAGCAGGCGACACATTCCGTCTTTGGTGCAGCGGTGGGAGGAGGTTTCGGTCGGTCGCTGGGGTTAAAATCGATGTGACGGAAATCGATTTGACTGATTCGTTTTGCTTTCGAAACCAATTCATCATATTGTTGTAGCTTCCAAGCATCAGCCGAGGGGGTTGATATCACGCGGAGGGGTATTCGTGGGGGTTTATAGCGAGACTCGTTTGAAGAGGTCATAGAGGTCATAGATTTGCTGATTCAGCCCACTGTGGGCTCATTGACTCCTGAGAAAGTGATCGTGGTTAGAGGAAGATTGGGAAGTGCTGCTTGTCCCTGTGAGATATCCGCGGTGATCCGACTTTGGCCCTGGGCCACCATGCTGCGCCCTGCAGCCCAACCTCAAAACCAAAACCAGGGTCACATTAAGGAGTACACCGAGTCTATACGGGAGTACAAGTGTGGGAAACACACAATAGTTATTGTCGAAGAGCAATGATTCGCGAAAAAAAAAAAGGGGGGGGGAAGCCCCTTATTAATCACTAGATCTCGCTTATCCACCGTTCATAGACTCCACTTGAGCTGTCTAAATGATAGCATGCCTCAAAACACTCCTCTTCCTCTTGAAATTCCCCGAATTTCCCATCTAGCGAACATATGAGCTGGGCGTGAGAGTCAATAAAATAGGAATTATTGGTCTTCCCAATGCCATCGAACTGGAGTCGGCTATTACCGGAAAGGCGGATTGTGGGGGCTGTCAACAAGATAGAACATAACATGGGAAATGAATGGGAGAATATTAACACCCTCCTCTGGTGTGGAAAGATCGGGCCGATTCTTGTGGGTCTGTCGTATATCCTTTCCCTTTTATGAATCTGGTGGGCTGAATATCCAATCTAATAGGGCTATCCTGAGCACACTAGTTCTAATACCTCCACTTATTATAATCTGTAAGCGAAGCGCTCCACAGAGATGAAACAAGATCTTTTCGCTCCCCTATCTGAGTAACCTACGTCACCTCGCACCGAATGTATATAAATAGTAAAGGGTTATTTATGAGGTTGTGGTCGTGAAAACCAGCTGAGGGGAGTCTCGTACTTGGAGTCGTAGCAAGAATCATCCACCATCACAGCCGCAAATATGGCTTCTTACGATGAATAGTTGCAGGAGATCTCTGATGGTATGTGCTGAAGTTCCTATTTGTTATATTTTCTCCTGATATTGTTCTTTCGTGATCCTCGTGGCGCCAATATAGAAAGAAAAAAAAGATACAATGTCAGACTCAAAAGGAATAGAAGCGCGGCTATGAAGATAGATCACTTGTTCCATTGTCAAACCTGTACCCTACTGGATACTCTTATATTCACCATCTCTGCAGTCTCTTGGCCATTAATGGTAGACGTAACTACTCTCTATTTAGAGCGCACAGTATCTGGTGAGCCTAGGCCCTTCGCTCCATCTTCTTTCCAACACGTCAGTAACTTTATCTGAGCCCAAAGTGCTGGATCAGCTGAATGGCAGGTATTACTAGTAAAGCTCTAGTCCTATTTTTCTTTCTATTTTTCCCCGAGTGCATGCATATCGGACAATAGATGATAGGTCACATTTGCCCCTCCGCTTTACAATGCCCCTCTTGCATCAATTTCCATGATAGCCTCCCCGGGGAATTCCCCCAGCGTTTTGGTATCCTATCTTGCCTTTCTATTTTGAAGTCAGCTTGGTGTTTCCATGTAACAAGGAATTGAGTGGGAACGATCGGTCTTTTTAGGATGTTACATCTTCTCTATCAGTTCAACAAGTACACGGTTTTTCCTCCCATTGATATCAATTTGCCCTGCTAACGATTCATCCAGTCTCGTGCGGTTGATTCGGTTCATCTGGATTGTAGTCTTCTACTACGGATTTTACCGCATGCGATCAATCGCGAGGCGAACCCCAATAACACCGTCTAAATCATCCTTTTCCCCGTCCGACGTTACTATCGTGTGCCCATGTGTTGACCCGGATGGCGATTTCATCCCAGCCATAGAGTCCTGGCTGCGAGCAGATCCTCATGAAGTCCTAATAGTCACCACAATCGGATGGTATGAACGCGTCAAAGAAAGATTGGAGGCGGTTGACGACCCAAGAGTCAAAGTCCATGCCATTGAGGCGAAGGGGAAACGACCAGGCCTTATAGCGGGTATTCAGCGCACGACGACTGATGTTGTCGTTCTTCTCGACGATGACTCGATTTGGTTACCCGCCACTCTCCAGGGCTTACTGTGTGGCTTATCCGCAGAGCCAAGAGTAGCTGGTGTTATTAATATCAAGGTTAATATTCGAAAGGCACTGCCAGCACTAGCTCCAGACGCACCGAGCATGTTTGAGGCCATGGGTGCGGGAAGGCATGACAGACGTGTCATTACAAATGCAGCGATGGCTTACTTTTGTGATGGCCAGATTACGTGTTGCACCGGTCGGACTACTGCGTATCGTACTGAGGCTCTACAGAGTCCTGGGTTTGTGGAGCACGTTGTCGAGGACTACTGGAAGGGAAAGTATAAACTGGCAAGCGGAGACGACAGGGCCATTACGCGGTGGCTGTACCAAAATGATTGGAAGACGGGCATTGTAGTACATGATGAATGTGCCATGGTGTCGCGATCAAAGGAAAACACCGATTATCTCAAGCAATTACTACGGTGGTCTCGCAGTGAGGTCAGACAGCTGGTGCGAGATGCCTACCTGCTTCTACCCTCCACACAGACGCCGCTCAAGAAGGTGTGGCTCATTTCGTTTGTCTATCCGCTTTTCCTAGAGGAGCATCTAGTATTCCTGGACCTCGTGGTAACGAGCGTAATTATAATCAGTCGGACTCTTCTTGGGGATATGGTGTCAACGGCTGATATCCCTGGAAACTGGCAGCTGGTGTTGCAGTACCTCGGAACCTCCGCCTTCCTTGAGCTCGTTTTCAACTTCTGGCATTTCACAAGATTTCCAGAGATGCTCAGGTATCTGCCTGTCTATGCAATATGGGGCCAGGTTCGGATGGTAGTGAGTCTGTACGCCTTGTCGACGTTGGACCAGGTGAGTCATCAATCAAAACTCGGAGATTTAGTGAGAGGTCACTAATGCGGTTGGGGCTATATAGTCGAGTTGGCTTACTCGAACCGGAGCGGCTTGATCAAGCTCTCAGATCCTCAAACCTTCACTTGTCACTCGTCACAGGATATTTCCATGTAGTTCAAGTTGCTGTGGCAAGTGATACAACGGGTATGTAGAGAGGGGACTGAGTGAGGACTCGTATAGCAAGCGTCGTTGGAAGTAGATGGAGAAAGCTCACGGCCCACACCTCGTCGAGGTCTTGTGTTGCAGCTATGAATCGGCTTTCTTGTGATTACATCCCTTACCCTTTCTTAACAGCTACTCAGTCACTACTTGAGCCCAAGGATATTACTATATCGGTGTCCATAACAAGTGTTTGTAACAAGGCTCGAGAAATCAGCTTCCATAAATGATTTATGCTAGAAATTAGAAGGTGACGTGGCCAATATTAGTTTAATCATATAGCTAAAAGCATCAGACGTCTTTCTCTCATCCACGCCATTGCCATCTGGTATGGATCTTGTCTGCACAAAAGAAATATTGTGTTGTCGACTAGACCAAGAGAGTTTGGAGGGCTCTGGAAATTATACGTACTAATGCACTGTATAGGGAAGGAATTAAGCACCAGTAACTTCAAAACATCTCCCGGTCCCAGAAATATTGTTTATACTTGTCCCCTGCCCAATACGGTGTCCCATCCAGAACAGCTATTGTTACCCCAAGGGACGGCCGCGGAGGTCCCCGCAGTGGTTACTATTTTCGTTGGGCCTCTTTAACTGCAATCGGCCATCACTGGAAAGAGCACATCAACAACACAAGAGCCGAGGTATAAACACTGCTAGTGTTAATATATGACACAATATTAAATTGGAATAGGTGACTTACTGGGGCTCTTTCCATACAGAAAGACTTTCGTGGTCCGGCCTCTCCTGGCATGGTGACCTTGCATCTGCCATATGGTCCCTTTTTCGGTCCCCTACTGCAGCTCTTTTATTTGTTGGTTAGTTATACAACCAAGTACTATTCTACATGGATGACGCTTACACCATGTATATATCGGGGACCTTGGACGTTGTCAGCTTTGGGTGAAGGGGAATTACCCTGACCACCGGAGGAGGGCATGTCTGCTGCAGTAGGATGTTGGGCTTGCATGGAGTCAGAAGTGCCGCGCAGGGGGGGGGGCTCTCTTGACCCGAGCTTTTATCTTCTCTTCACTGCCGGGAGCCGTAGTGGCAGTGGCTGGATCGGTATCTTTGACATCCTCAAGAGCATGGGCATCTGTGCCGTTCTCATTCAAGTTGTGGGACGTCAGGGGTGCCTTGCGGATTGCCGGTATGGCAATGTCGGTCTGAGCAGTCGCATCGGTAGTGGCTGCACCGGCATCCTCGACATCCTGATGGACAAGGCCATCTGTGCAGTCATGATCCAACTTGTGGAAAGGTAGGGTATCATCGGCACCTGCTGGGATGGCATCGCCGGTTTGAGAATTCGCATCGGTAGTGGCTACACCGGCATCTGCGCCACCCGGAGGGCATGTGCAGTCATAACCCAACTTATCGGAAGTCAAGGTTTCACCGACACCCAGTGGCATGGCATCGTGGGTCCGAGAAATGGCGTCAGCGGTGTCATCTTCGGTATAGTTTTGGTGATGCGCAGGTGTGTAGACATGATGCGACTTGTCGGAAGTCACGGTTGCACTGGGGCCTGCCGGCATGGCGTCATCGGTCCGAGAAATCCCATCGGTGGTGGTTGGGTCCTGGATACTGTCGATGGGTCCTGCAACTGCAGGGCCCACGGAGAGGAAGGCAACGGTGAGGAGGGAGACAACAGTGAACTTCATGTTGAGAGACACAGGAAGATACATATGGCTAGCACAGAAATGACATGGTAAAGCGATAGACTAGTGCATGAATACTTTTGGGTAATTTAGAATAGCAGAAGTGCGAACCGGCCGCAGACTTCTGGATTAGAAGAAGTGAATGAGCCAATGAACGAGTGAGTTGATCTGGGAAACAGAGTGATTCATGGTGGAAGATGTGGTCATTTATATACCTCCCATGCCAAGAAGTGGTCTCGTAGAGACTACTGCTATTCCACTGCGTCTTTTCCTCTCGATTCTTGCGAATGACATATGTCAGATTGCATGGTACAAAAAGCAGAAAATAAGTTTCAGGGAGACATTTTGTGTACAAAGGAAAGCCTTTTAGTGGCTAGTGATGAGTCACTGAGTCCTCTAAAGATCGCCACAAAGCCCTCCTCTCTAGACATTACGCGCTTAATTTACGGCTCGGCTCTTCCTTGTCATCATAGTGGCTTTGTCAAAGCATGCCGAGGCAATTATACGCTTTTGGGGCAAAGGCCTAGAGGCTTAAAGTGCCCTGTACAACACTATGAAAACTGGAACTTTTCCCATTAGACTCTCGTAGTACAGGGAGGAATAGACTCTTGGCAGGCCAGGCCTTAGCCTATTAATCTGACTTATTCTATTGTCACATTATAAGAAGAAGTTTGCGTCCAGAGTATCTGGTGTTGTGCGGGCAGTAAGCGCGCCGATGAAACAGCATACATGAATCTGGTGATACGACAAGTCTCAGCGAGTCCGGACTGAACTTCTACTGTGGGCGGGCGATGGCAGGGTCCAAGATATTAAGCTAGCTTCGGAAACCCCTCCAGTCCAAAGTATTTTATTCAAATGATCTAGAGGCTGTGTAGGTTTGCAAGATGCCATTGGCTGTGGATGATAGCGATGATCAAATGTATGATCGATGATAGCCTCAATGGTATTGGCTATCAGGGCCTTTCACAAAGTTCAGCTGAGCGCTGGATATTGCATAGTAGGAGAGAGCTATATTTGTACGGAGCTCAAAGCGTTAGTGCGCCCCGTAAGACACATTGACGCGTCCGAGTATATCATATCTTGCCAAGACTCTGTTAAAAGGGCCAGATGTGCGCAAGGGCCCTAATCATACCGCAATACGACCGATGCATAATGTTTCTCCTGTGGATCCCCACGGCTGCACCGGCTGAAGTTCAACCAGGTCTTTCTCGAAGATCCAACTCTTTTGGTCTGTAGTCGGGCGATAGCTCATTGTGCCTTGCGTGTTAGACTTGGTGTCTCTATCAGTTTCTCGGTACGTGTTAGGGGCTAACTACGCCCGACTCTACGCTTAGCCGAGTAGCAACCGAACAAAGGTTCTACAGTGCCCTTACAAGTTCCTGTCAAAGACCGCTTCAGCAGGCCACCCATCCTTGGCAAGCAAGCGCAAGGGTTGTGCCTCCCGCACTCGCTGGTCCAAGGGCTCTGAAAGGGGTGATGGGGTTACTGCAGATACCCTCAGATCTTAAAGTCATCGAATGGAAATCATCTCCGCAGGATTACGCTCTGAAAATATTGTTAAGTCTTAGGGCCGTGGCGGCGTATGCTACGGTTCAAACCAGATAGGGCTCCACGTTGCGTAAACCCCCGGAAAGCATCATGAGCAATGGTGTTACGAATACTAGGATCCGGTAAAGTCGAGGGATGTACCTGCCGCTTTATAGATAGTTGTCAAGCAGATTGTGAATGATAGACTGCGGCAACCATTTGAAGGAGTCACGCAGAGAAATGGGCTTCTTCTTGTCGACTGTCCAAGCAGCAATGGATTGATAATGCCACACATTGATGAACCCATTGATAAATTGGTATCACTTGTTCATTCTTTAAGCTATGCTTTGTAGGCGCCAACCGACTATTGCTGCCTTGAACCTCATATGGGAATGTCAATCAGCATCGATATGTATTGGTCAACGAGGTACAACTGTTACATCCCTTCAACTCATCTGTCGCATTCTATGACCCAATTATGCCGCTTTCACCTTGCGAAAATGGAAGGCTTCTCTAGCCGGAGCGACACCTGCCTTAACCTCCTTGCCGATGCTCACCCAGGTCTTGCGCACATCACCTAGTTTACCAGCCTTTTTCATTTTTATCCCTTGCTCTGTCTCTGGCCACACATCCCATCCTCCAACCCCCTGGTCTGCCCCCAGATCCACAGGAGCATCGCGGAATTGGAGCACCAAGTCATCGTCTGCTAGCGGCAGCGAGCACACATCCAAGTCCAACTGCTTTAGCCATCTATGCTCGACGAGTTCGAACATACGAGGCAGGAAAGCCTTTGCGTACGTCCCGTCCGCTGCATTGTTCATATCCTGGGAAGGGTATCCCGTTATCATCAGGAGCTGGTCTGGATTCTCGACGCTGTGAAAGAAGGCGTGCATGGGTGGTTGTTCGGGATTCGATTCGGGGTTAGTGTAGGAGGAGCAGTGGGTGAGGATCTGGGAGAGCAGGTCGGTGAACTCGCTCGAGTCAATGCAATCTTTGGTTTTGAGTGTGCTCAGCCATAACTTGGTGATGGATGGCATTGTCGCATACGTCAGGCTCCGAAGAGTAACGGTGTATGTCTGGCTTTGAGGGGATAATGGGAAATGTGTACAAGAGATTGATTCAGCCTCAGCCTCGTCTGGACGTGGGGGCCTAAATGTGGGGGATTTCCTAGACAAAGAGTCAAACCCTGAGGCCCTGACCCTATATTCATCTAGATATAGCCCAACGGTACTGCAAGGGTTACACTCTTCTCTGGTCCCACTGCCAAGAGTCCGACAGGCCGCAAGAAATTGATAGGTCTGTAAAATAAGTCCCAGAAAATTATAGAGGGAAGACTAATGTATAGACAGTATAATCCATTAGAGTTTGTCCCAAGATTGATACGACCAATGATATTAATTAATTCTCAACCCTGAGACTTAGAAGCGCTTGAACTATTCTGGGATTGTCTCCTTTCAGACGGAGATGTATTTCTATTACACAGATGACAACGCAGTTTGACTCCAAGTGTGTAACGCCTATAGTAGCCCATGGTAAGGCTACGCTTACTACTTGAAATTCTCCTCTCTGTATCACTCGTGAGGGGTGAGAGTATGACCCATACCGTTCGGGTCTTTTCCTGAGGCTTTCGAAGAGCCACACAAACATTGTTAGCCTCTCTTAGGCACCATACCTTAGTCAACATACCGAATTGTTGTGTGTCAATAGCACTGCCATTAACATCATGCCTTTTGTACCTTGTTGAACGTACGGGACTTGTTGAGATGCCACAGGATATGCTCTTGCGGGGTGCTGACGTTAATGCCTGTATGATTGGCTTATCCAACAGAAAGTCCGCCCTACATCTAGCAGCCGATGCTGGGCATACTGACATGGTCACATTTCTTTTGGGGGCTGGAGCTGATGCCAACGGCATGGAAAACCGCAATAAAACCTTTGAAACACGACTTCATCTCGCGGCGGAGAAGGGACATGTACCTGCCGTGCGTGCTCTCATCGATAGTGGAGCAGATATTGCACGTCAGATGAGTTGGGAAAAGAGAACTGCGCTTGATTTGGCGGTGCAGAATGGTCACCTGGAAGTCACACGCCAGACCGCTGCATTTCGCAGCAGCGTATGCCAATCTTTCCATCGCCAGGCAACTACTAGACCACGGTGCATCACTGGATGCATATGCTGGCGACGATGGAGATACCCCCTTAGGATTCCTATTGAGTTCTCCGTCATGTACAATGTATACTCCCTGCCATCACCATCTCATGATGAAAAAGGCCAATGAACGGACGCAAGAGACGAAGTTCCAGGAGCGCCCAGCCGTCCATCCATCCGGAAGCCGAATTGGATCCTACACGGGCGTCAGCTGGCCTCACTTCACGGAACTATTAAATTGATATGGAAGATGAAGTTCATGCCGTAGCCCACTAGCTATGAATATCCCTCCGAACGCTTGAAGTAGGGATAAGAAAAGTAAATATAAACAATGACTGTTTTCTATTGCTCTGCTGACATGGAGCAATGATCATATCAGATGCTAATATTCCGAGCACACAACGTATCCAGGTGATATGCCCGGCTATTGGCCAATCGCCTAGCAGATAAAGCTCATAAACATATCCTACAACATGCTCCTCCTCACCAATGACTAAAATCAGGTTACCAATGTTCCTCGTGTATATTACCCGGTGCCGTTAGCCATGTGACCACCCAGACATGGGTTGTCTAAGGCTTCCTAAAGAGCAGCCTTCTCGAGATTTCCCTGGAAAGTTGAATCCTTGAAGGGGACGGTGGCCTTCCCAAACTCGGCACTCTCAAGTCCCTGTCTCGCGGCCTCAGGAAGAGACTCCCAAGCAATAAGTGGCAGATCGCGACCCAGTGTATTGGTGAACTGCAGCTCGTGGTTGGTTGGGAAGTTGGTGAAGTATTCAACCTTGGGCCTATCGCCATCTCGTTGTGGGTTGTCCGTCTTCTTGTAGCTGCCGTGACCCGACGCTGCACCTCCTAGCAAGGTTGGGTTATCGTTGGCTGGGTTGTTTACCCAGATAACAACATTCTCCCAGTCGTGACGGTGCGCACCCGCGGATACTCCGCTGTTTGGCATGTCCTTTGGCATGTACCATGCGTACATGATACCGTAACGGCCATTGTGCCAGCCACCGCGGACGTAGGTCTGGCCTTTGCTTTGGTCGCGGCACCCGCCCGTGGCGCTACCGGTGTCTTGAAGGCCTCCACTATACGAGAGCCATTAGTAAATTTGCATCTTTCATCTTGTTTGCAAATAGTGCACATGGGCTTTGGGATATGCGACGCAATGTTAACGACTTACCTCACATCACCGTTCGCGGCAACGGCCGGGTAGGATTGACAGCCATGTGCAATGTGTAGATATGGCTCGAACTTCTTATAAGTGTTTCCAGTGGCGGTGTTGGGGACAGTCTCGGGGAATGGTGTGATAGAGTCATGGTTTACGACTGCGCGTTTTTCCATAGGGCTGCCCTGCACTGCGACGGCAGCAGCCAGAATGGCCAGGAAGTTCTTAGGAACCATATTAATAGCTTTGAAAGAGGGGTTGTTATTGACTGTGTGTAGACACTGGTTTGATTCTCTCTGTTTGAACCCGTTGGAGATGGGATGAGTACTCGCTTATATCCCGTTTGAACTGACATCGGCTTCTTATATAGAAGTCAATTGCCGACGTTTGCCACGATGCACCAGTCAAGGAAGGATCCATGCCTGAGATACTAAATTGATACGGGTGAGAGCATCTCCGAATGCCGGCTGCAGCAAAGAATCCACCATGGTTGTATGCTCACTAGCCCATCCTTCCCGCAGTTTAGCCTGATCCCGATATTCAATCACTATCAGTCTCGGTCTCTGTCGGGGTCTTAGGACAACAGCTAACGAACTTTACCAGGGCGAACAGATCAAACTCCGAAACCTTTCCAACCAAGTGTTCTACTCGGCCTATTGTAGTTAAGTCCGGATTCAAGAATCCTCCTCTTGGAGGCAATGCGCGTAACCACAGGGAAGATGCCATTATTGATTTGAAACCAGACAACGGCATGAGCATATACAGGTACCGCCGATCAGTATCGGAACCGGAAGTGGCCAAGGCCGGTTCATCCGTATCAACAGTTGGCTCCACTCGAGTTTGATGGGCTTAGGCCTTAGATTGAGAGGCTTTACCGCATGTTACGTGGGGATTGCTGTATAGAATTGGTTTCAAACGCCGAACATATCCAATCGTGCATAGCTGCGCCACTACCTGCAGTGACAAAGCTTCCTGAACAGGTCAAGGCCCCAACTCTTTAGCCAATGCTTGTAGTGTGCAGGATGATTATTAATCGTTTAGATCTTGGTGAATTAATTTCATTATCTATGTTTTACAAAAACGCCACGCGTATGTCCGATGAATGTATCAGTATCCGAAACCCTTTCCTAAGTAGCTATCAATATACCCCGGAAAAGCTTGCGGAAGGGGTTAATCACAACGCAGGTGAGTCTTTTAAAACAGCAACATTGTTAGTGAGGTCCATTAACTGTGAGAATAGTAACCTCAGTTCAAGGTTGAGTCTTCAGGGCTCATCCTCGGAGAAACGTCGGGAGAAGGTGAAATCTGATTGCCATGGCAGGGACCCTGGGATCCACTTGACGATCCTTCGTGTATGGGAAACTGGCTGAATCTATCCAATGTCTGAGTGAACCTACTCTGATTGGGACTGACATTCTGAAGGATCTACGACTGTTTTAGAATAATCTTCAACCTTACCCTGACCGCCGTACCCAGCGGATGTGCAGAAGGATATCCGGCAGCAACCGGGACTTCCTTCCGGAGAAATCTTCCACCGAGTCCATTGCTTCACTTCCAAATCTGTACCTTTCGTGTCTTTAGCCCCTGGGGTGCTTGTGTGCAGAGAGCTGCACTGCACGTCTTGCAGCGTTTGACGTAGGAGTTCTATCGTCATATGTGCAAAATGGTTTTAACCACTTTATGTGAGCTTGATATCTTGCCCTAACGATGTGATATTTATGCCTTTCCGGATGAAGCTATGACGAGACTCGGTCTATGTTTATTATGTGCGTTTATGCTCAATGTGGGACGATCCTATTGCACCACTGCTCGAGCGCTGTAGAGTCCACCATGTTCGTCCCCTGGCCAGAGGGGACGTTAGCGATGAAGGGAATTTGAATATGGCCGGATGGGCAGGAATCACTGCCTAGCACCTTTATTCTCTCCTCGCGACATCCCAATTGGGGCACAGGATATGCGGTTACGGTAAAATGATTGAATCTTCATCAGGCTACTTTATCACCCAAGACGAACAATGCTGCGGACTTGATTCAATGTGCAATAAACGTCTACCAGGATGTCTATAGGGAAGGCTAGGTATTGATCATTACTCGCAAAAATTCTTAAGGCAACATACTTCCCCCTCCTTATGTATATTCCCCTAGCTTTATTTCATCTCACCCGAAGTTTGCAGTCATCCCATATAGCATAGCAAAGTCCCGCACGATAGTCTCGACGAGACGTGAAGTTCAGGTTCAAATTCATTCTCTCATTAGGCTCTGATTACTATGTGCACCACACCTCACAAAAAGAGAGCTATGGTCAAAGAATTTAGCAATACATTCAGGCTATCACCAACGCACAACCACAATAGTCCTTTATTCACTATCGACTCCCCTGTACTCGAAGAATTTGGCAAACTCCTGATCGTTAATCAAGTCCTGAGCCAGTTCTTTCTCATACATGAGGGCAAACATATTACCCTCATCCGAGTCCGGGTTCTCATCGAGCTTGGGAGGGTACACCACATGGACGCCGACAGTGACACCCGTCCCCTGCTGCAAGTGACGATGGCACAGCGGGCGGGCGAACCCAAAGTCGGCATTGGTGACTTGAGCGTCGCGGTGGTCCGTTGTAATAATGGACATTGGCGGTTTCGAGTTAATGCGGATGTTGAGGTTCGTCTTGTCCTTAATGTGTGAGATAGCGGTCAAGGCAGCATCCAGGTTCTCCTGTGTTTGAGTATTGGTAATTTTGCGGATATAGGCCGCTAATTCCCAAAGTGGCTTGCCTGAGATGACGTCCCCATGGGTGAGCGGCGGAAAAGGCGCCTGGTCCGATAGTGCCGCCCAAAGAACATTGTGCTGGACTTGGGGGTGCACAGGGGGGTTCTTCATTCGGCGACGCATGTCCACGGCTTCACACCAGAACATTGGGGTTTCGAGCGGGATTCCAAAGACAGGCTGGCGTAGACGTGTTGTGGTACGCCATATGAAGGCGGTAAAAGCGTCGTATGTTGAGATCCACGTTCCATCCTGCGGTGTCGCGAGTCTCTTTAGCTCAGCAGCCTTGCTCCTGGGAAGGTGGAAGAGAAGGCACTGTCCAGGCCTCTGATCTGGGTGCTGCTGCGGCGCAGGGGGTCCGTCAACGAGCTGCTCAACGGGCGGATCCGGCTTTGAGACGATGGAGACATCATTGCAGGCTGGGTCCCACGTGGGAAACGGCGTCTGGTTGTCCACGGCGTAGCAGTTGTCAGCAAGCTGCTGCACAAATCCCCTCCAGCCCATGACATCGTTGGCATAATGGTGCATGTGAGTGATCAGAACGAGTCCCCCACGGACAAAGTTGAGTAAGAAGCCTGAAGTGACCGGAGAACCGTCCGGATGTGCTTCTGGCTTCTCGCCGTATGTCATGGGCTCGATGCTCCAAAGTTTGAAATCACCCAGCGTAATCCCAGCAAAGCTCGAACTTTCCATGTCATCCAACGAAGGGAACCGATCCGCATCGCTCGCAGCGTCCAGCCACTGTATGACAAACTGCACAGTGCTCTCCTTTCGTTTGACGAAAGAATGTCCCCCTCCGGGGTCTTTCTCGATGGTGCTGCAAAGGTGGCCGACTTGACCGAGGGTTCGCTCGAGACCCTCCTTGAGGACTACAGCAGCTTTGGGCTTACGGTCATCATTCAAGCGAAAGTAGATCGCGAAGTGGGTGTAGCAAAGGCCCGTAAGGTAGTCAAGAGTGGAGATTTTGTACCGCTCCTCCTGTGGGCTGGTCTCCCAGCCGTATGGGTGCAAGTGGTAGACCTCCTGATGAACCATCTTGTGAGTCACAGAACTGTAGCTTCGAAAGCAGGATCGTGGTTTTCCAGAGATAGACAAGATGTGCCCAGCCAGAGGTCATATTATAGCGCGCCTTAAATGCGGGGCTCTCATCCTGCTGCGCCTCGTCACGTTTAGTATACGATAGGTGGGCGATAGCACTCAAGTTCGTAGTATCCACCGGTCGGTTCCTACTCGCTGTCAGATAGTACCTGCAGTAGAGTCGGAAATTTCAGATCATGCAATCAGTGGAAGTCCTAGCAATTGCTGCCACTGAAGTGCTATCACCCAGGTCAGACTCTTTAGAACCATGGACGATAGGTGGGACGGCTTGTTAACATGGGCCTCCTTTGCGAAACTGTGTCGCCATCTAACACGCGTAGATTAATTAGGAGGCCCACTCCTACGCAATGTTCAGGACCTTGTTCCACGTATATACATTGACGAGGTTTCTCTATATACATACTTGGAGAAACATCACACATACCCGTTACATAGGGGATATCAGAAAAACGTATAAGATGGTAAATTAAGTTCCGGGGCTTCATCATATGTTCAGCGATCAGCATTCCGGTTATGCGACCGCAACAGACAGCTCAGGCAGTCAATTATCCAGTGATCAAACCAAAGGTTCCCTTTCCGGGCGTCAGGCGAAATTCCCATTTCACGCCGGCAAACTTGGACGTCTCGGAGAATTTCGCCTCGACCTTCTCCACCGCGGGAGGCAGCGATGCGGCAACTGCCTTCGTGTTTCCCTTGGGCTCGACCCATGTGCCCCGAACGGGGCAAACGTCAAACCGCACCAGGATCATTGCCACCAGCGCCAGGATCTCGCCTGATGCGAAATGGCGCCCTGGGCAGATATGCGGGGATGAACCAAAAGACATGAATCCAGACGCCTTAGATCGCTTTTGCACCGGATCGATCTTGCTAAACCGCTCTGGGTCATACGTACCAGCGTCCGAGCCCCAGACGGAAGGATGCTTGTTAATAACTGCTGCGGGCATCAGGATAATGGACCCGGCCTTTACGAGCAGGTGATCGTCAAGTAACGTATCCTTCTGTACAACACGCAGCTGCCCAGAATTTGACCGAGTACGGAGGGTCTCTTGAAACGTTGAGACGAAGATTGGACACCTCTCACGGATATCAGCCAGGTCTAGGGTGTGGACGCCCGCCGAATCCACTGAGAAGGCACCGTCCAAGATCTCATCGCGGATTTTATTAAGGAGATCAGGGCGAGAGAAAATATCAAACAAGAAATAGAAGCAGGTCGGGACGGTATTGGAGAGAATACCCAGAGCTGTGAGTGCTTCCAAACGTGCAATGTCCTCAATAGCTGCCCCTGCCTCGTGCTGAACCTTCCATCGAGTATACGCCAACTGCGAGGAATCCAGATGTCCATCTGCTTGATAGTATTGGATGAAGGCTTGGGTTAGTTGCTCTCTGCCTTTCCACGGTTTTCGTGCGGTGATCCACGGAAATATATTCATCATTAGCAGACTTAGGTTCGATTCAATAGCCCTATATATTGTTTAACTCCAAGTTATATCGTGGACAAGACAAGTACTCACCAAAATGCGCGTCGATTGCTTTCTGACCGGTAAGGGTTCAATGGGCCATAAACGGCATCTGTACTGGCGACCGTAACGGCATGCGAGCACCACTCATAGAGATCCACTACATTGTCTGGTTGCGATGCTAACTCATCAATAAGAGTCTTGAGGACAGCAATCATTTTCCCATTCATTTGATCCAATCCACTGCCCAAAAGAGCCGGATGCATGGAGTCTGCGGTTTGCTGTCCCACGCCCTGACCTCCATATTCCTTGTCCCGAAGAAGCTGCATTCCGCGACCATTAATACCTCCTCCATTCTCGGCAACATTTGCGAACAGCGGACCAAATGACATTGCGTTGCGGCTCCGTCGCACCGCCGAGACCAGCTCCGGCGATGCAATGATGTAGACCTTCGTATAGAGCATGTCCATCGTGAAGGCTGGAAGGCGATTTTTGCGGCTTTCGCAGTCAGCATTGTGACTCCATCCAATGAAGGAATGGTGCGAGTAACACACCTCGCAATAGCGAAATACTCGAGGCCATAGTACAGAAATGACGCCAGATGGCCGACGAGCGGGATTGCGCTGGAGACCAAAGGTGGTTCACGGGGGTCCAGTTTCCTTCGCTGGACGAAGAATACCACGGATGTCAGAAAGGCCACCAGGAGGGTGAGCCCTATAATAGAGAGGATATCCGACATTCTTGCTCGGTGGAGCGTTTAGTCGTTTGGGATCTTGATTATTTATTGATTACTGTTTGTTCGTCAGGAAGTTTGGCTGGCAATTTCCCATCGGGCTTAGCGCGGTGCTATACCTTCCCTGGACTAGTGCAACTATCGGATAATAGATTATCCTTCCCCTTTCGGTATGGTCCGGACTCCGGACACGCAGGTGACCAAGTTGGATATCAAGTACAGTAGTTCATAGCATTCCTTGTGCATACATACATCTGTTGCATCTCTGAAGACTTAGTCTACAACACTCAGTCCAGGCAAAGCATGTTTTGCATTCCATAACACGTATATTGCGGTATTACCCTTGATCGAGAACCGGTACTATGCAGCGTTACCAAACACGGTCGACTTGCTTCAGTCCGAATAATTCATTCAATGTTCCTCAAATTCACCCAACAGTCTACAGGTCACGTATCTCGAAAGATCGAAGCTATATAGAGTCGTTTCATGCCCCACTGGCCGTTTGCTTGGGCTGTATGATCTATATCCACAATGGATGCTGATCCAGTGGGTCTATATACCCAGTCCGTGCGTGTGATCTGCATGGGTCGCCACGAAGAATGGTCTCTTCCTGTCATCGAACAGTACGGAGGAAAATGGCCTTAGAGACATGTAGAAGTTCAAAAAGGAGTATTAGTCGCTATAGCAAGATCAAGGGCGAAGTTGTAGCTATCTCATGCCTCGTTTGTGCGGGTTGCTTGAAGATTTAGGATGCCGATATATATAATCGTCATTGCGTCCTGTGACAAATCCAATTTGACCCCAATAGTTCACAACGATAAATAAAGACAGGATAGGCTTGCGAACCATTACACCTTTAAAGCCTCTATGGATGTAGTATTAAAATACATTTAATTTACATTTGATATTTGGGCAGGATAAAGGAGTCTTCCAGCGGATATTGCGAATCATAGACGCCGCAGAAATGTGAGTACGATGGACAACCATGTAAGTATCAGCCGCTACTCTATGAACAGTAGTCATTACATAGTAAAAGCCTCGAAATGGATCCAACATGCAATCAGACAAGATAAACTTGTTGAGAGACTTGAGTAAAAAGCGAAGATTATTCCGGGATTCGAACGCGTGGTCAAACAGGAGTGGGGGAGCGAAACTAGGGTAGGATGCAGCACGTGGGTAGATTTGATCATAGAACCTAATCAAATTAAATTTTCCTTCGGATATTACCGCAATTTATTTCGTGCCCTCGCTTCATGGTGGTACGTACCATTAATTGGAGATTGAACTTGGAGATTAATTTGCAAGATACGAGATGTAGAGTACGGGGTATATGCGCCGAACTGATTACAATACGATTGCCCCGGAAAGGGGGTGAGATTGAATATTCGTATCTTCTGCCACCATAAGGGCTTACTCCTCGAGGTGGCTGAATCTGTGGTCTGTACTGTCCTAGAGGCTAGAAGGCTTGTCTCAGGATCAAGGACCTAGGTAGATATTAAGCACTAGGATTGGAGGCCAAAGCGTCTCACGATCTTAGATCTCTTGGATGCAAGTAATTTCCGGCCCCACATAGAAGACTTTGCACCAGCACAAACCTAGCGAATAGGATTGTATGATGAATGATGGCTCAGCTCTGGAATGACTCGTGAGGCGTCCGAGCTTGCCGCTTCCGAGAGGGGCTCACAGAAACCACTTGCTTCATCCACCCTGGCCTTGTTACTAAGAGTATGGGATCCGTGAGTCAGGATGAAAGAGAGGCATTGCTGGCAACTTGGCAAGAACTTAAGAGGTGGAAGGATGAAGAAGAGACAAAGTCACGGCCGAAAGGATGTCGGTATTAGGCTTCGGCATTGCCGTGAATGCTTCCCCAAAAGCCTATGCCCAAGGTTCCAGAAACCAGGATTGATTCAAACGGCTCACGGTAGCGAAAAGCCGGGTTCCATGATTGATTCAATCAGCTTCTCATCTTTGAGCCACATACTCCACTTACCACATGGCCTCGAAGCTGATAAGGTGGATCGAACCATGCGAGACCTTCCGATCGTGGGTCTTGCCTCCAACGACATAGACGTTGGATAAAGAATTTTTTTTAGCAACCGACAACCCCAACTCCTCTTTCAGTTCTCTTCTCAGGCAACACCTGTGCTGATCAAACCACTAGGGAATATGACTTCATGAAGCCCGAAGTCTCCGGCAGTTGTTTTCCTGTGTGGCGCTCCAGATATTGAACCAACTGAGCGTAGCAACCTCAGCGACTCAACCAGACAAGGACGAACGTCGGTTGGATTCATCATGGCTGAAGATCGAAGCTTGGAGGTCCGAGTAGTTGCGGCGGTCTTCCTTGCATTAGCTACAGTGGCTACGGCCCTCCGATGCTATGTACGCCTGGTGATTGTGAAGGCGTTCGGCTGGGATGATGTTATCATGTTATTGGCGTTGGTGCGTCATGGTCCCTGAAATTGATAGGAGTTTCAAAATGTCTTTCTGACCTTTTCTCTGGAATAGGGCTTTTTTGGCATGTTTTCTGGGTGCATGATTGGAGGAAGCATATACGGGACCGGAAGGCACCTTACGGAACTTACGGATCATCAGAGAACAACCGCCATGGAGGTAAGCTTCCTTTGCTGGGCTTCTTGGGGTGAGAGGTATCTTATGGTACTAACACAATCATTAGTACTGGTTCTTGTGCGATGTTGCCTACTGCCTCTCGTCCATACTGTGCAAGATCTCTGTCGGCATATTCCTCCTGCGTGTTACCGTTGACAAAATTCAACGCATTGTGATATATGCGGTTACCACTTTGGCGGTGGTATTTGGATTAATGTTTTTGATCCTCCTTCTCGCCCAGTGTAAACCTATCGAGTTTTTCTGGATGCGATTATCCTCAGAAAACCCAGTTTCTGGGTCCTGCATCAACATGACTGTGGTCATCGTGGCTCTCTATATCTTCAGCGCGGTGTCCTTTATCTTTGACCTGACTGTTGGAGTTCTGCCCGTGTTTCTCGTTCGTAATCTCCAGATGCGTCGTGATGTAAAGTTTGCCGTCGCCGGTCTTCTAGGCATGGCCTGCATGTATGTCAAGACAATTTCCCCCATAGTCCACCAACCTAATCTTCTAACATACATATTTCAGTGCCTCAGTCGCAGTTCTTGTCCGGATGGCATACGTCGAGACACTCCGGAACCCGGATTTTCTATGTGAGACTTCCTTCAACCTCTCTTATCGTGCCTTGTCGCAGGACTGGAGCACTCTGATAAGAATACCTACTGACATTCATTCTGCAGACGCCACCGTCGGTATCGCAGTGTGGTCCAACATTGAGACCGGCCTGGGAATCTTTGCCGGTAGCCTGGCGACCCTCCGCCCTCTACTACGAATGATCCGTCCGGGAACCGGCCGATCATATAACAAGAACACCCCCTCGACTCCTGGGTCGCGTACGTGGCCCAACTCGACGTTCCACCGGAGCAACGCCGTACCCCTGTCGTCTCTCATGACCACAGAAGAGGAGCGACAGAATAAGCTAAAAGGAAATGTGCGTGCGAGTACACCCATCGAGACTGGACCGGGAATGACGTCGTCGAGTGTTGGAACTGAAGATGAACTATCAGATCACGAGTTGATCCTACCAAAGGATTTAGATTACCAGTATCATATCAATGTGCGGCGTGATTTCCACATCACGAGCACCGAAAACCCTGTTTGAGATCGACAAGCAAATGCTATGGAACCATCAGATACGAATAATAATGAACAAATATAAAAAGAAAAGATAATGCTGGCGCTTATGCGCCCGGACGACGAAGGCGCTCGGGGGTAATAGATCATGCTCACACACCATAATCTAGAGGAGGGTCCTAGGGATGCCTGCCTGTGTCCGCCGACAACAACATAACTACCGGCGTTGCGTCGAAGCCACATACAACAAGCCACTACTTACCCCCATCCCCGGCCATGATTCAGTGAAGGTACTGGACTATATGACTGGCTCTTGGTGGTATGAGTATTGCCACAAATCACATGTATATATAGCGAGGGCTTCTCTTAGCATACCCAAGTAATGAACTAGAATTATAGAAACGCAGATCTTATATCCGTTTCTCAACAAGGTTATTTTATTTCACACTAGATTGAAGTTGGAGATGTTAGTCGCATGGACAGCATCTGGAATACGCTAGAAATGACACAGTCATTTGTCTCGTCATCAGTGGAGCGTCGAAGTCTCTATCGATGAAGGCTACCAAGCCCCTATGTTTTAAGAGGGTCTATTCGTTGATACCGGTAAGACAGACTTCTAACTAGCATTACTCAACTGTTTAGAAACCAGTGAATTACTCCAGAATGTCGGAATAACAAGCTCGGGCGAATGCAGACCGAAGCTAACCACGATCACAAGAAGTACCAGTATCCACGGGGTAGCAGGTCTTCTTTGCTTCCGACTCCACTGCAGCCATCCAGGTCCACTGCGCGAAGGGAGTGGGAGAAAGCTGATAATGGGGCTATCAGCAATGGACTTCGAGGCCAGATCTGCCGGAAGTTCTGTCATATGGGGGACAATATATCGTGCAAGGAGAGACTTAACGATTCCGTCTCGTGCGTGGAGCCGAACCAGGAACCGGGAATCTTGGTAGATTTTGTTGACACGGCTAAAGCGCTCGGACTGAAATTCCCCAAGAAGCTGCTCCAGCGCTGGCCGTGCAATTTTCTTGTGTCCATTCTTCGAGAGTCTATCATACAACAGATTGGTTAAGACTGTGGCGTCTTCGATTGCCGTATTTGCTCCTTGTCCGATGTTTGGCGTCATCTGATACAGTGTTAATGCGAGCTCTTAATGTAGCCAGGATCATTAATCTTACCTTGTGAATACTGTCCCCAATACAAACAATGCGATCCGTATACCAGGTATTAAAGATATTCTCCTCTAATGCTGTCATTGACGTAACCTCCCTGTTCTCCCAGACGTGGCCGAAAGTGACCCCGTTCACTAGTGGGAAGTGCGCGATATTCTCACAAGTACGTACTGCATCAGCGTTGGAAAATCTGACCGTGTCCGGGTACGTGTACATATTGTCCAACTTCTTAATCACGAACCAGAACACCCGTCCATTTTTTCCATGGATGGTGATAATAGTCAGGCCGTCGTGAAATGCGTTTACCTGGTCTCCGACCTTTAAGCCTGGAACGGGTGATGAGATGCCGAAGACACAGGCGTATTCGATCTTCATGCCTTTTATTGAACAGGATAGTCAGCGGTTGACCCTGAAAAATCAACTAGGTAATGGATGGAGGATAGGGCTACTTACTTCTCTTTTCCCTCTTCGACACCCGTCCAGGCTCCAGCGCGTCCGCCAATTTCCACATCTCAGAGCGGATAACGCTATGGACACCATCAGCACCCACCACTACGTCCCCAGTATACTCGTGACCGGAGCTTGTGACGACTTCAATATGGCTGTCATGCCGTCGGATATGCGTCACTCGGCAATTTGTATGGATACTTGATGGGTCAGGGTACGATGTGTGCAGAATCTCGAGGAATTTCTGTCGATCTAGGAATGCAATGGGATACCCGAATCTGATATCCACCGGAGCTATTTGGTCAGCTAGTTCTACTACTGACTCTATCATTTGACGAGGTACTTGCTGTATCACTGACCTTTCATTAACAGTTTTTGGATAATTGTTACGGAAAGAATATCCGTCAGGGTATGTGATTGTAGCCATGCTGAGAGGGTAGGTCATCTTTTCCACAGCATCAAAGAGACCCAACTGATCTAGAATACGTCCCCCATTGGGGATAATGCCGATTGATGCTCCCACCTGTGGGGAGAGATCTGAACTTTTCTCGAGGACAACATGGTCTATTCCTGCCCGCTGGAGACAGTGCGCCAGGGTGAGTCCAGCGACAGATCCCCCAACAATAACCACTTTGAAGCGATCTTTATCACACATAACGGAAGGTACACGGGAGGTATTGACGCAGAAATGGAAGCCTTTCGAGGGCAGAAAATACAGAATACTCTAGACCCAAGTTTCGTGAGACAGCGAACAATGAGAGGGTAAACAGGAGACAAGGAGCTAACCAAGCCGACACCTAGGGGCTAGCTGTGCCTCATAGTGTATATTAGGTATGCCCTTAATAAATGTAACACTAGGATGCTAAGTATCTCAGACATGTTGCAAAGCTCAAACTATCGTTTCTATGCATATATTGGTGGGATTGTTAGTAAAATGGCAACCACATCGCTTACTCTGGCACACTTCGGCTCTCACTCACGGTCCCCAGCCAAGGAAAGTACTCTTACGTTCGTCCAGAAATAGTCATTGCAAACAAGCCCACCGGAGAATCGCATCGGCACGGGGTCACTGGATCGAATACATAGACACCCTGTCATTGGACTTCAAGGTTTCCTATCAGCACGTATGTAAGGGGTCACCGTGGAGATAAGATTTAAACCAGGCTCAGGATGGGCGCATTGGACGAGCAAGTAAGAGTCACATTCGAATACGACTACCTTTTGACGCATTATCTACCGGCCCAATGCGTGCAGAACAAAATTGGAATGCGAGTCCGGCGTTACGAAAACAAAACAAAAAAAAAAAAAAATATCTCCCGGATCTTCCGAGACCGAGCAGGTTCTTGAAACTACTTTGTCTGCTGAAGCCAATTAAAGTAAACGTAGCTACCAAGGATCATATACATACAGCCCAACGATTGAAGGTGAGGCAGCTGGTCCAAATGGCGATGCCTGTACTACACAAGATATCGGGCATCCTATCAACCGTCAGCTTCCCCCTCCATAGACTGACACGATATGAGCGATATTTTGAGTGGGACATGGGTTCGACCACTTTTAAATCTGTCCAAAGTCCCACAGTAAGCAGGTGACCTATGTTGCGCCCATTGTTCACACCGTTGGCCTCCTCAGTCTTCCATCATAATGGGGAAAGGCACTATGGGGCCTCTTCAGTGAGAAAAAGAAAAGACAATAGAGGGGGAAAAAGGATAGTTCAATAGACAACTAGTTGGATTGCTCGCCACGCGAGCGCCCATTATCAGTACGGGTGACGAATCCAACCAATGCCATTGTTTAACCACGTCTGGGCATTGGGAAAGCTGAACCAACATTGGTCGCGATAATGGAGACTACATGTACCAAAGCGTTTACGCGCCCACACGGGGGCTTCTTCTTTTGACGAGCCATGCGACCCTGAGATGCAGCTGGGAGAAGTTGCCCACGAAAACGCTAGTCCTAGATGGTCGTCCACTCCGAAGGCAAGATTCCCAAAAAGGCATCATATAACTCCGAGTACCAAAAAGGTAAGGAATTTTAGCATTGCCAGAGGGGAGCATGTGCCCACTCACTCGAAGAAAATAGACTGCCAAGTACATCACATTCAGATCCATGACCAGCCCACTCAAACTCATACTTCCGTGTATGTGATTGAGACCGTATAGGATGCCCCTGTAATACTGGTGCACTGTGGCATTTCCGCCATCCCATCCTCGATGTCTCAGAAAACCGTAGATCAATCCGATATAGCTGGTGGCCCATCCAGACCCATACCCGTAGCCCAGCCATTGACTGCCTATGCTACCTCGTGGTACTTCGATGTTGCCCCAAGGGTTATCACATACGTCCATGGTACTGGCTGAAATGACGCAGTAATGCATGTCTCCTGTTGTAGCTTTCTTGTGGTGGAGGGGTTCGTGATCATGTCTAAAAATTCATGGATAGTGCCAGGTAATCATAGTGAGTATGTTAAGGGTCTATGGCAATCGAAGGATCCCTTGTTAGAGCGCAGCGTATTACTTTTTGGATTTGAAATAACTAGATGTTCACGGAGGATGAGGTGTGCTGATGTGTGACCCGAATGGCCGGGCCTCTGTTGCGAGCTGAACCTGCTTGATCTGCTTATCGAATGTCACATAATTCCTACACAGGGTCTACGCTGGATTCGCATCAAGTTCCAGTCGGTGCCTGAATCTGATTGCCACTAACAACAATGTGCCCCGGCGATGGCCAGTATAACAGCTAGACGTTCGTATTGGCAATGTAGTGAGATATATGCAAGGTGCAACGCTGGCCGACATTGGTGTTACATCTATCCAACATACCGCCGTATATTCAGCGAACCCACCGCGCTGGAAAGCAAGACAAGGAAAACTGGAATGTCTTTAGTCTTTGCCTTTCATGCACAGCGATTTTACTACAATCATTGACATCGTTGCCATCATGGGCTTCTTTCATGGCTTCCTCTCTCAGCCTACAACCTATGCTATACTAGCCGTGCTGGTTATTCCAGTCACGGCCCTGGCGTGGGACAGGCTGCCGCCTCTCTTGCCTTCTGCAAAGAGGTTATTGGTTGGCAAAAAGAATGCCTCTGAGATAACATCACTGGAATGCCCTTACAGTTACATCCGACAGATATACGGAACGCACCACTGGGCACCATTCGTTGACAAGCTCTCCCCTAGCCTCAAGACAGAGCGGCCGGCGAAATACCACATGATCCTAGAGATCATGGACGGAATACATCTTTGCCTGATGCTTGTTGATGATGTATGTGAGATACCTCCATGCACTGCTCTTTTCCCTCACTGATATTATCTCGTAGATAAGTGACGGTAGTGATTATCGGAAAGGACGCCCCGCTGCCCATCACATCTATGGTCCCTCGGAGACAGCAAACCGAGCATACTATCGGGTAACCCAACTACTTAATCGCACAGTGCACGAGTTCCCGGAGCTTGCACCATGGCTGCTGCAATGTCTCGAAGAGATACTAGAAGGACAAGACCTCTCGCTTGTTTGGCGGCGGGACGGCCTCTCTGCCTTTCCCGTTCAGCCAGAGGAGCGAGTAGCAGCATATCGCCAAATGGCGTATTTGAAGACAGGTGCCCTCTTCCGCCTAGTGGGCCAGCTTGTACTAGAGAATCAATCCTACGATGATACTTTAAGTACAGTAGCGTGAGTCGATCAAGACAGTCAGTCCTCTGATTGTATGGTATTAACTCATCGCCTCTCTAGATGGTATTCCCAATTGCAAAATGACTGCAAGAATGTGTACTCCTCTGACTACGCAAAAGCCAAAGGAGCCATTGCCGAAGACCTATGCAATGGCGAGCTTTCTTACCCAATTGTTGTCGCTTTGAATGCCCCCAAGGGACAATGTGTAGTGCGAGCATTGGAGTTTCGATCGCCACATAATATCCGACAAGCCCTGCGAGTTATTCAGAGTGATCAAGTCCG
Source organism: Aspergillus arachidicola (assembly GCA_009193545.1). Taxonomy (NCBI): domain Eukaryota; kingdom Fungi; phylum Ascomycota; class Eurotiomycetes; order Eurotiales; family Aspergillaceae; genus Aspergillus; species Aspergillus arachidicola. The sequence goes on along the minus strand of ML737146.1, from coordinate 240,696 downwards.
GAATGTATGTCTCACGGAAATGAAGAAGTCGGCAGTTTCTATTCAGGACTGGCTCGCGCTCTGGGGACGAAATGAGAAGATGGACATGAAGAGCGAGAAATGAACTGGAATAATCATTGCTACTAGTCATTAAGTCAAGTCTACTCAGATAGTGGAGATGGATGATTTGTGCGTCTGTCAATGAGAAGCCCGTAAGTAGTCAATTGCATTCTATTGCATTCCATGACATAGAGAGGCCCCATTATTTCCATGTAGAAACCAGCGGCCGTTCCATTGTCAATTGGAGGGCGTGCAGAAAGGTTGTTTGAGTTCAAGGCAGGCTATTCCAAATGAACAATACGCCAGGGAAGACCTAGTAGAACATGAATGGAGGCTGACCGTGCCCGCATACGCCGAGCTATTAGTTGAAGCCACCGGTGTTAAGTATCCTGTCACCTGTTCGATACAGCTGACGACCAGACCAGGAGATCCCATCTACCACAGTCCACCTGAATGACCCTTAGGGCAAAGATATGCTGACCGAAGATAGACTGTAGGGTTCCCCATATCTGATCCAGTTGTAAAAGGCATCGTAGCCTCCTGACAACGGGGGTAATAGTGTAATCCTGCCCTGCACTTTCCCCTTAATTTACCCCACATGGCCCTTACATATAAGATTCTATCGTCCTTCACTCAAAGATCTTGTACCTACTATACTTCTGTAACCCTACTTACCTAGAATTTTGCCTTGTCCAGAATTCATATTATTTGCTACGATATCCACCTTGGAAAACCCTGACTTGAATGCAATGATTTCAGGTGTGCCCGATCGCTGGAAGCTTGTTGCATCCTCTTTCTCCTCAAACCTGGATGCAAGCTATCCCACCCCGAGTTCAATGGCAACCGAGCCCATAGATACCAGAAGTTCATCCCCCCAGGGATCCGCGTCTACGCCAGTCGACAAAGAGAAGGCATCAAAACCCGCCGTCTGCTACTCAGAATGTGGCAAGCTGACGAACGTATTGTAGATTATTCGGGGGCCTGTTGACTATCTATTGAAATGTCCCGGAAAGGATATTCGCCGCAAGCTCATGCAAGCCTTCAATGAATGGTTACGGATTCCAGAGGATAGGCTGAACATCATCGCGGAGATTGTTGGTTTACTACACACAGCGTCTCTTTTGTACACGCTCACCTTTCCCTTTTCCCTAGAAGAGAATATCATTATGACTTGTCAGTTGCACTCATGCTAACTCTGCCTGCCGTATGTGGCTACGTGCAGGATCGACGACATTCAAGATTCATCAAAACTGCGACGAGGGATACCAGTGGCTCATTCGATATTCGGTGTCGCGCAAACTATTAACTCCGCAAACTACGCCTACTTCGCCGCCCAGGAGAAGCTCAGAGAGCTCAACCGCCCCAAGGCGTACGAGATCTTTACTGAAGAGCTACTCCGTTTGCATCGGGGACAAGGTATGGATCTATACTGGCGAGACTCCTTGACGTGTCCCACAGAAGAAGAGTACATCGAGATGATCTCGAACAAAACAGGCGGTCTCTTCCGGTTGGCAATCAAGCTAATGCAGTTGGAAAGTGAGGTAACAAGGTAGGACTCTCCCTACCAGGGACTACAATAGTTGCTGACTGTGACAGCGATTTCCTCGGGCTTGTCGATCTTTTGGGTATCATTTTTCAGATCCGAGACGACTATCAGAATCTTCAAAGTGACCTGTACAGCAAGAACAAAGGGTTTTGTGAAGACCTCACGGAAGGGAAATTTTCCTTTCTGATTATACACAGCATCAATAGTAACCCGGGTAATCAACAACTGCTCAATATCCTGCGACAGAGGAGCGAGGAGGAGTCGGTGAAGAAATACGCTGTGGAATATATTCGGTCCACAGGATCTTTTGCCTATTGCCAGGACAGACTGGCCTCATTGCTGCATGAAGCAAAGATGATGGTCAACATACTAGAAGAGAACGTTGGGTTTTCCAAGGGGATTTACGATATCTTAGCGTTCCTACTGTGATGCAGTTTCTCATCGGAAACGGGGAAAGCTTTCGGAGGAAACTAATGTACCCAAGATAGTTCTAAGCTACTATCCGTGATCGTTCGTCTGGTTTAGGCCTTCTTTGTACTCAAATGCATAGTCATAACCGGTCTTTCCTACCACAAAAATACTTCACCTCCTCCCACTCTGACGCTTTGATGGTTGCCCAGGTTTATTGCCCGACCATCCTCGTCACGAAGAGTCCGAATGTATGTTACACGATTGTCACGAATAGAGAATGTTACTCGAAGTGCTTGGACCTCACGTGGCCTCATTTAGAAGGACATATTTCCTAGAAAAGTAGTTCTAAACTCGCCTATGAGGTATTCTCCGGAGGGGTAGCTGACGTACAATGGAATTCTGTTATCAGGATCGTCTGGGGATCGGAGAGTTCATATTCAACCCCTCATGTACAACAGAAACAGGTCACATAATCCGCATACACGAGCTGGTTGGTTTTAAACTGGCCTATGTCGTGGACCCCTACGAGAAGGGCACCGGGAAACGGCTGCCTTACATGGGTGCTTTTCCCCAGATAGGTAATTTTTCAAGGTAGTTCTTGGCTGGCTGAATCATGATAGAACCGTGGCTTTGTTGTATTACTTTTTAATCTTCAAGTTTTCGGATAGGAAGTAGGATTGGGGTGTCTCAATCATGTGGTTAGACAAGGTCCTCGTACATTTGCTGCCATTCGTCCACCATTGCGTCAAAATCGGGACTATATAACCATTCCAAATCAAACCCTCGGTGCACATCTGGTTCATTATCTCCATCTTGCTTTGGCATACGGCGCTTATCAATTTGCGCATTAAGCTCCAAAACCTTGTCGACTCGTGCTTGCCGTCCCTGCTGCCACAGCCTTAGGGCCTTCTCTAGCGAAATATCCTCGCTCTTCCTAGCCAGAATCAACGAATACGTATAGACATCTTCAAAAGCCTGATTGACCCCCTGTCCCGCAGTGGGCGGGATAGCGTGTGCGGCATCACCCAAGATAACTACTCGGCAGAGGCGAGAGCTCCACCGGTCTAGCTTCGGGACAACATGAAAAGGCCAGAGGTTGATTTTGGCTGGAGAGATCTGCGATACCGCTCGCTGTACAATCTCGGGAAAGTCATTGGCTCCGTCACGGAGAAAGTCAATGCACCATTGTTTGTCATTCAGGAGTCGGTCCCAGCCTTCTCGTCCTAATTGCGGGGCATGCTTCTGTCTCCCGATTAAAACCTCGGACCCATCCTTGAGCTGGGGTGCGATCACAAAAGCACCGTGCTTGGGGTTCATGATCGTGACGGGCAGCCCAAACTCATCAGGGACCTCTAGCTGACTAATAGGAACTGCAGCGGTCACTCCAACTGCGTTTGTAAACCGTGGTTCTAGGTCTGGATAGAGATATTTCCGGACCCGGGAATGGATTCCATCCGCGCCTACTAGACAGGTTGCTGTCGCTGTGGTGTCATCGTCAAATTGCCAAGTGACGTCTGACGAGGACTCGGAAATGACTTGTAGGAATTTCTTGTTGTAGTGAACGGGGATGTTGGCTTGGGCCACCATTTCCGAGAGTTCCTTGATGAGAACATGTCGATAGATCCGCAAACCATGATAGCCATATTTCATATGTCCGAACTCGAAGGTATCTATCAGCTCGTTGTCGGGAGAGCGAAAGTACAAATGATCGAACTCATACCCCTCTGGTCGAATGTGCTGGTATACTCCGAGGATATCCAGGATGCGGAGCGCATTGGGAGAGAGCATGATAGCACCGCCGATGTCCAACGGGGCAGATCGTGCCTCATAAATTGTACATGGGATGGACTGTCGATGAAGAGCAAGAGCGAGAGTCAGACCGGAAAGGCCTGCGCCGATGATGGCAACGTTCTCTGGGGTCGACATGGCAGTAGCAAGGCAAACCTTCGTTGGGTGGATTGGTTCCTTGGTGTTGGAACTGCATGCAGCGGGGTAGAATTCGAATGCAGAAAGCTTCTTTTATATTCTCTCAGAAACTCTATCGACATCGCCGAGCCGCCCGAGATGCTGTTCAGAGGTCCATGTTTATTCGGATCCGAGCCCCGGATCCGATAGCATGCAGCATAGCCACATTCAGCGTTTGGATCGGCAAGCGATAAGGTTCCAGTCCATTTTATTGGTATTGCGAGCTTACATATCCTACATGAACACTGGGTAGCAATAAGAGCAAAGCTACATAACACCATATTGACAGAAAAACGACTCTAACTGGCCAGCCATCTGTCATGAAGTCGATGGATCTGCATATAAACGTCTATCGGAAATCTAGAAGCGACAGCTCGTATTATGCTTATGGACATCACGAGACCTTATCATACATTATACATCCCATGTAAAAGAATTGTTCTCAAAGATGAAGGGATCCCCTTGGAAGTTACTAAACTCCATCGCCAGCGCTGATGATTGCGCAAGAAAGTCTTCGGGTAGATTGAGCTGATCGGACGAGGTGAAAGAGCCCTGACCGTCGGATGTGAACATCGGCTGTGTAGTTTGAAGCTGCTAAGTGTTATTAGAGATCATTTAGTGGGAATGATAAGCCTACCATTTGAGCAAAATCAGTGAGACTGAATGCCAAGGAGTTCTCTGCTACCGCGGGAAGCAAGTGCTGTCGACAAGCAGACAAGGCCTTACTGACTCCCTGCGACATTCGCTCACCTTGGACCTGGGTCGAGCCGCGAGCGCGGACGGATTGCAGAACCACTGCGAGAAGCAAAATATCCTTGAGATTATTTCCTGCGTCGCTGATCCGTGCGGTTAGGCTGTCCAAGGTAGATTCAACAATGCGTATCAGTGATGCTTTGCTATGCATCGAGCTCCCAAGGACACGGCCTGACTTCTGAGACTCGAAGATGTTTCTCTGGCTGGACAGCCTGATGTATCCACATACGCTGAGGGCGTCCCATAAAATATCATTTTGGCAGAAAGTCTGGAAAAGGTCCCAGTATGCGCCCAGATTACACACCTCCAGATCGGCTACGCTCGGGTTGAAAGTATCCTGGTAAGACAGGTTGGTGAGGGATGACTCCAAGCAGATCCGGCAGATCTCTGGGAAAACCGGATCATCACGGGCATCTCCAAGCACGAGCGGCCGGTAAAGACACAGGAGAGGGCGACGGGTATAAACATCCAGCAGAACACAATTGAGCAGCACTGCCGGGTCATTACTGCTCATGGAAGTGTTCCCTGGTTTCAGTACACGCGGTATCTGCTGCAGATGCTCTACAATTCTGCTTCCTTGCTGGGCCAGTTCGCTCAAATCAATCTGCTCTCGGGCGAGTCTTACTACGGACATCGCCCGTAGACGGTCAGCCAGAGATGTTGCTAACGAAACCTGATAGAGTGAATCTGTCAGGTCCGATAGTCCCTTTGCGGGTGGGAGCTCGGATGTGGATTCATCAAAGTCAGAATCATTGAGGTTGGCCGGCGGCGGTCCAACGTCGTGTGGGGACATCATCACCGGCATGCCAGAAGCGATAGATGCTTCTAGATCCATCTCCACGATCGTGATCCACAATCGACGCCGGACCTGTGCCTGAAAGACGGAAAGCTCGCTACACTTCGCAAGATTGAGGTGTAGACCCATCGCCATCGCCGAGCGGATCAGGGTGCCTGTGGCTTTCCACAGCTCGTCGGCGGGCACAAGCCGCAGGCGACGACTCAGCAGAAGGAGCGTCTCGACTTGGAGTGTTGCGAGCTCCGTTCGCTGCTTACGAGTGAGGTTCTGAAGCCAAAGCTGAATCAACGTGATGGCCTGCCCGCTCAAGTACTCCCATAGGGCGGAGTCGTTCGCTTTCGTACGTTGGCCATCCAGTGCGAGCGATATGGTGCATATCGCGGTCAGTTGTGGTATGAATGCAGACGAGGACTGGTAGAAACCATGATCGGGCTCAGTCCAGAACTGCGCGTACTCGCGAAGAAACGAGGGAACATGTATAATCCGGAATATTTTCTCGAAGTTATTGGTATATGTGCGTAGCAGCAGGTCACATATGCTTTTCGCTGGAAGAGACGCGCGAAGCTGTACTAACTCAGGCGAGCCCCTGCCATCCACAGTTGAAGCTGGTGAGTCCAAGTGGCCGGGCAATTTTCCTTGGAGGAATCGCACTTCTCGAGCAAGATCGACGATATTCGAATTCTCACTGCACTGAGCCATGAATTCCTTGGCTTTGGGGAACTGCGAGAAATATCAGTCGGGCTGCCAGCATACACCGAGTCAAGGGTAGTATCACGTACCTGGTTCAGAAGGGCGATCCTGTTGTTTTGCCCATGATATCGTGTTCGCGTTCCCTTAACGACTAGAGTACCGAGAAATGGACGTGTAGTGTCTGATTCGGAGACGACTTCGTACGGTCGCATGTCACTACTATCCACGGAGTCAGCCTTTAGTGGTAGAATGGATCAATTAGTTCGCCATGTGTCTATCACCTCATCTGAGGGACCGAGGCATCTTCAGCCAGGTCAGGGTTAGCTACACGTGACCCAAGGGCAAGTCGTTCCTCTAATCTGATGACTCGTTGCTGCAGGTCTTCGATGATCCCTATCCCTGCACCTCTTCCAGACCCGCCCCGCGGTGCAGATTGCTGATCAATAGTAGCAGGGCTCAGGCGGACGCGCTTCGCCTTGTCAATTGAATTGGAACCTTGGTTGTAGATGCAGTCCACGGGGCATCCAGCTTTGGTGCAATTCTCGCATGGCGTCACTCGATCACATTTCAGTTTCTTCTCTCTGCATCGCAGACAGGAGATTACCGGCCGTGGCCGCTTACGGGGATGGGCGTTATTCGGAAGTTTCACTGAGCTCTGTATGGAGGTAGCTTCCATCTCGGACATATCAAGTCGCATGCGAGATGTGGATTTGACGCCAAGTCAGGAGGCGACGATGAAGATTCGGCCCCCAAGTCGCTTCTATATTTAGTACTCGCTAGATCCCTTGTCCGTTTTGCGTCATCTATGATTTAGTCCGTTAGGTTTCGCATCTATTCGGTTGAGATATGCATGCCTTCAAAGCCAACTAGGGTACATGGCTTATTGTTTGACGCGTCCATGGGACTTATACCTTTGGGAGACTTGGGCCTTGGCTCCTAAACCCTCTTGAGGCCTTGTCGCCAAGATAGGTTATCCCGGATACAGCTAGCCGTTTCTGATAAAGCCAATTATATCATTCGCTGAGACTGGTCTAGTACCCATTTGTCACTAGCTTCTATATATGTACCAATTAAAAAGACTCTTTGTTTTTTCTATTATTATATGAGATAGTAAAAAATGTCATCTCTAGAATATTACAATCTCCGGATACTACAGGAATCTCCTGCGTATCACCGAAGTTGTTTCTATATTCAGATTCCGACTCACCCGCACTTACTTCTGCATGCCTGTCGACCCAAGTCATTTGAGACAAAACCGATTATCCTCTGTCAGCACTAATACAGCGCTATACGCAGTAACCAAAGGAACGTATGTATTTTAGCGAAGGTTTTGGTTCAAATGTTTTAATTTTGCCTTGGGTCAAGCCATTGGGGTAGAGTTAGGCCCATGGCACCCCACGGGGTGACAACATATCGGGAGTCGTCCGAGCGAGCTTGACTCTGGAATTACTTCGCTCAAGTGTTTTATGTTGGTCGGGAAATTCCCCAAATCCCCCAGACCTTGACATTAAGAACAGCCCGTGGTCTTCATTTAGAGGAAGGATTACTTGATCGTCTCTCCACTCGTATCTTCTCGCCCACTAGTCGGCTATTCAATGGGGATTTTGCCGAGAATTGCATACGTACCCTGCTTTTATTATTGAGTACTGCCAACTTTTTGCGTCACTCCAAGACTATTGTTGCCTTTAAGCCTCTGTTACGGTTTTTGAAGGTAGGTAGTATTTTGTGATCAATTGATAATCCTTTCAGTATTTCTCACTACTCTATTTGGTATTTTAACAATTTCCGTGGTGTTTCCACGAGCTAGCTCCACCATCGACCAGTAGATCTGGACCAGTTGTCCATGTACTAATTGCAAGGAATAAGACTACCGGCTTCGGCTCATCTAGCTCAGCGACACGTCCAAACATCGATTATTCGTGGAATTAGCTTCTAAAGTTCTAGAAAGGTTCACTCCACCTGCCTCATCATGTCTGTTCTGGTAGAGCCAGGCGAGAGGAAGACGACCTGATGTCACTATGTAGACTTGATATAACTCTGCGGGCAGCCCAAAGCATACCGACACACCGTGCGGTGGAGTAACCCGAAGATAAATAGTATTAAGTATTTATGCTAGTAAGAAACAAAATGATACATGCTACATGTTAAATCGAGTATCCTATGTACACACCGTATCATGGGTGAACTCAAGAAACTGCGCAGAGACACAAACCACGAGCCTCACTAATCTCCAGCACGTCGACATCTCACCTAACCACATCCTGGCCGCTCACTAATTCGTAATCACCGGAGCAGTATTATCCCAGTCGTTGCTTTCAGCGGCATCCACGAGCCAGCGTGCAACGCTTACACGACTTGTTCTGGCCATCAGTGGAACCCCTTTCCCGTCTTGCGGCCAAAGCTTTACATCCTGGACGTCGGTGTCCACTAATCGCGACGGACGGACGAGGACAAAGTTGACACCGCTTGCTCGTACTTCTCGGTCGGTGTGGTTGTGGTCCTCGTACTGGTAAATCATATTGGACTTCTTCATCAAGAGCTGCAACGCGCAATTCATGTTCTTCCAGGAATCCCCCACTCCAAACGCCTGTAGAATGACAACCTTCTTAACCCCAAGTTCTTTCATTGCCGAGACGACATTGGCATTGCAGTCGGCCATAAGGCGTGGCGGTGAAATTGGCGCAGCAAATGGGCTGTCAGAAGCCCGGGGAGCACTTAGGGTTACAATAATCACGTCCGGCACATCGGTTTGGAATGCAGCCCTCACATCATCTCTGCTCGTTGGAGTTCCTACATATGACTTAGCCTCCACTAGTCGCGGTATGATCATGGTGACACAACATACCTTGTACAAGTTTGAGACCAATTTGCTGTTTGATGGCGGAAGGCTTTCGTACCAATGCCGTCACTTGATGTCCTGGTTTTGAAGGTCAGTTACTATCAATCACAGTAACCACAGCTACATACCTCGACGAAGAAGCTCTTCAATAGTCAGCTGGCCAGTCCGGCCGCTACCACCGATAATGAGAATATGCATTCTAAGTAGGAGACTGTGATGAGGCTTTTGTATGGTAATTCTCGTCATTGTCTAGCACGTCGTTTGGCTTTTAGGGCTCCTTAAATAAAAGATGGACATGTCGATTCATCCTCGGATTTGTTGTTCGGATCCGAAGGCTTCGGATCCGGGCCGGACCAAGCGAGGTCGATGGACTAAACAACCATTTTTCTGTCACAACGATCAAAAGATAAGCAAAGTAAGATCGAATGAAGGTAGAAGAAACATTGGGCGATCCAAAACTACCTAGTCTGTCGTTCCTGGTTTTTTATCTTGTTTCTCTTTTTTTCTTTTTCGTTTTTTATTTACTTCTCCAGTCGGAGCGACTCCATAGTACTAGAATATATATATAGTTCTACCCTACTCCAACTAACATCAACTATTTCTTCACGAATGCAAGACCCATATACAGCTCTAATACCAAGCTTGTTGATATAATCCTACATACTTTGTAAAGATGGACTGAAGTAATCTAAATTATTTCGAGCAGGGGGTCGAACGATCGAATAAACGACTTTTTAGATGAGTTCCGATCGCCGCCTTTCTTCCGAGATCTCGAAAACATTCGTCCACCTCTACTAGCACGATAGTAACGGGACATAAGATTGTATATTGCTTCCAACACCATCACACATGACTTTCCCTTATGCTTACTACCGCCTAATAATAAACAAATATCTTCTCTACAGGGATACATAGGGCAGCTTCAGCCTGGCCCTAATGCAGGCTACATCACATGAGCTCGCACGGCCCTCACTGACTTCCTCTGTTGAAGTTGGCCTGAATTGCTCAAGCCCTCTGGTCCAAAGGTTGTGTCTATACCTCCCAATCACTATCTCCACCCGGCGATTAAACTTCTCAAATTCAACAGCCTAGCACGGAGCATCCTAATCCTGATACGCGACGCCAAGAAAGCCATGACCCCACGCCCTAAAGAACTCTACCCACCACGGGGCGCGTCCGACGCGGAGATTGACGAACGGACCCACAACAACCCCGTAACGGATCCAGAGGATCAGAGCGCAGAATTACCCTCACCGAGAACGTCTTTTACCCCTCGGAGTCCGGAAGAGATGGATAGGTTGGCGCGTTCGGAGGATCCTGCTGAACGGGCGCGCGGTCAGACCCTGCAGTGCTATCAGATGCAGTTGATGTTGCTGGAACAACAATATAAACGCTACCAGATGGTGATGGAACGAGACGGGAAAGATCCCGAGTCGTCGTCTTCCTAGGGAATGGTGTTTTTGTGTGCTATGACGGGATGTTTTCCCTCGCGTTTACAAGCAATTGAGTTGAAGGGTTTGACGTGGACTGGAAATGGGGATTATCGTTCATTATGATGACACCGGGGTACATAGTGTTTGATGTTTGATACGGGATATGCTGGGCTGTCGTCGTGTGCGATACGATAATGTATTTTTTGTGGATAATATCATTGGATGGGTATATATGTCCATAACTTATATGTGCTTCGAAGTAGCCTTGGGTGGAAAGTAAAAGGATCGGTCGGTGGCCTGACATCGTGCATCTAAAAACCCACCAAGCGCCATCTATGACTGAAGGTAAAAAGGACGTCGCTAGTACAAATTCTCCACCAGGGAGAAGAATATCAGGAAGCAAAGTGCAAGACCAATAAAAAGCCCTCAGCAGAACGGAGACACAATGACTACTCCGGAGGCAGCTTCTTGCTCGGGACTTCATGTTCCTTGACTCTCCGTATGCTTCCAAGAGCAGAAAACGCATGATACAGAGTCTGTGCCTGTTGAGGGATAGCTTGACTCGGATAGTTCGACCGTAATACCTGCTGAAACAAGCGCATTACGGCGGCTTGATTGTCGAGGTAAGCAGGACTACTTCCAGACGACAAGGCAGGGATTCCTTGTCCGGAAATAACAAAACGACGCAGTGCACCACTGGGACTGCATTCTCCATCCAAGAAAAAAGTGCCGTGTTGAAGCGCCGATTCAGTCCTAAGTTCTCGACCCGAAGGCCCCTCCGGCGCTGTCACCGTACTGTATGTCCAAAGAGCAAGCGCGGCAAAGTATAAGCACGTGGCGCAGAATCCAGTTAACAGACCTGGTGGTATACATCTAGCGATGCGTAGTATTTGCCCTGCGTGCCACGCAGCCTGCCGTAGATGACTCGGATTGATGTGCTGGATAAAGAGCTCGTACACATCGGCAGACCGTTTCTCACCTTCCTTTCCAGCATATCTCTCAAGCTTACCAAGTGGTAGGTACAAGGAGAGGCAGGCAGCTTGATGAATCAGGGACACGGCAGGGACGGATTCATGCAGTGGCTCTACGATCGCAATATTAAACTGATCTAGCTCTTGCTCCAATTCACGCTGCCACGATTGGAAGAGTAGACCGGTCCATGGACGCTGTAAGCTATGGCGCGTACGATTGCAGTCGGCTACCATAAGCGACATTCCATGTACTGAGATAAAAGCTGCCAAAGGGAAGTCGACCTGACAGGGTAACAGGCCGAGCGTCGATGGGTCTCGCAGAACACCTGCAAGGGATGGAATGGCGTCTAGGGCGTGGGGAAACTCCTGCACGTAAATATATCCCCACTCGGAAGCTGATTTTGCATTCCACAGTTTGCGAGAACATGGGAAAGGTAGCTCTAGATCGCCGTATGAGAGTAATGCGTGTGTGGACAGCCGAAAGGACGATTGCACGTCATGGATGAAGAGATGGTAAACGAGTCTACGGAGATGCCGGAGTAAGCATCATGCTATCGAAGCCAATAACAAGATGCTCAAGAATGATACGCGGATGTGCTTGCTTACCGTTTGTGAGATTCGGACTCGACCCAGTGATGCCATTTCTGATTCAGGGTTTCTTCGTCATCTACCATTGCAGGTGAGATGATCGGATATCCTTCGCTTCGGAGGTGGGATGCTCGGCGCAGCATCTGTTTGGTTATTAGCACTACACGTCTGAGAGGAATCTGAGCACGATGGGGGAGTCTGCAAAGCGCACCGTCACAATGGGTTGTGCAAAGCTCTCCGCGATTTCGACACGTCGTTTGTCACCACTCCAGAGCCCAATTTGTAAGGTCAATGTATACGCCTGTTGCTGACGCAAGTTGCGCGTGTTGGTGTTGTCATTTTCGTACTGACGAAATTAGCCTCTTGTGCCTTACTCACGGCACGTGAAGGGCCAGCTTACCTTGCTACTTAGTTCAAGACGGGCTATCTCTAACAGGGCATATCCTAGGCGTTGAATTGCGTTCACTGAAGACAGCACTGCTCCAGCAGCAGCTAGAGCTATTATCATCTCCGGACTTTCTTGGTTCAGGTTGATAGTGGATTCGTGGACCCATGAGTCTATCTCAGACCTCTGATGGAGAAAGTAGTCTTGGATCAAACTATCCAGGAGCTCCGCACTTGGAAAATAGTGCATCATGCGACCAAAATCGCGTCGCTGGCATACCTTAACGAAGATTGAGAACGCTTTATCGCGACTTTCCTTTGACAGGCACTCAGAAAACACCCTCGCCTCGGCAGTACCGGACGAAATCGACCGGTCGAGATGTTTCGGCACCGACAGGTACTGCTGATCCATGTATGCGTTGTCTTCACTGCGAGGAGTCCAATTGGACAGAGGGGAGTTGTGATATGCCTCCTTGTCCATCAACCCCAAAGCTTCGGGGACACTGCGCTGAGTGTGGTATTGAGCCACGGTGTTTGGTCGTTCATGAGCCAGGTCGTGATTATTGAGAGATGCAAGAAATTCCAGGTCGGCCTCTGTTAACCCAAGCTCGGGACTGACATTCCCGCCAAAGTAATCGTACTCATTGGGGCTCTGCAGTCATATGTAAGCGCAACGTCCCTGCTACAGGTACTCGGACTATTTTTACCATTAACGGTAATCTGTTATTCTCCAGGAAGGCCTGGTCGATCACTTCCTCGGCGGCAGAATAGAAATCATCCATAAGACCCACTGAGAATTCTTGTGGAGCTGATTCTTGCTGTGATTGAGGGATGCCAGTCTCGTCAACCTGCTCACCTGAGTCGGAAGACTCCGCCACGGATCGTTCTGGTTCTGCCATTGCAGCATTAGCAGTAGTTTCTATGATCCAAGCGTCGCGGAGCAGTAAGGCCAGTGCCGCTACTAAGCCCCTTCTTCCATCTTCGCCGGAGATAAAGTGGACTTGCTTACCCTGTGGGTCCACGGCCTCTGGTGTTCTCTCATCCTGAGGCCAATGACAGTCGAGGTTTCGCTTGACACATCGACGACAGGGCTTCTGGTCATCACACTTCAGCTTGGACAGAGCACAATTCTTGCAGGCTCGCGACACGCGTCCTCGCATGGCTGAAGCGGTGGAGAGTCTGGAGTCTCTTTGACCCGCGAAATGTCCCCGGGCATGTCGGCGTAGGAGATCACTATCGGCACAGGGATTAGCAGGATAAACAGGCGATTGATGAGCAACTGTAGACGAACATTCTCCCAAAGCCTTTTCCACACTTGTCACAAACAAACGGTTTGTCCGAGGTATCTGAAAGGAGCAATTGCAATGAGTTCTTCTGCTACAAGCCCATTGATTCCGCGCTCAGGGTCAATGGACTCACGCGATCGGACATGGCGGATAAGGTGATCAGGTCGGGCATAATGCTTTCTGCAAACACCACACTGGTAAAAACCTGACCGAGACTTATCCTGTTTCTCTGAGGGACTGTTCATATCTACGGTTATTGCGATATATCGCAACAAGACGCTATACCGTGGTGTTTGTCGGCCCCAGATTTTGGTTCGGGGAGATGATGTCACGGGTTCAGGGATCGGGAAATGTGGACTGCCGACGTGCGGAGTCGAAACCCTACTATGTTGAGCCTCGGCAAGCACAGCGGCTATTGGAAAAGCAATTTGGACATGCATAATGAGTATCTGGTGCATAACCATGGTATGCATTGTGTCTATGTAGCGCGGTAAATACTCCAAAATAAGGATACACGGGATTTGGGATGGCACTATTCACTGGACTTCACACCCATGCCATTCAAATCCTCCCCGAGAACGCCCTTATTTTTCACCTCCACAGGTTGACAGGGAGTCAAAACGTATAACATACGAGACCAACCCTCGTTGGGGGTAACGTTGCGCCAGGCATGGTTCGTAGCCCGTTGCACGGCAACATCTCCCCTCTTTAATAGTCGCTTCTCACCACTGTCGAGAAGAAGTTCGACCTCGCCTTCCAGGACGACACCGTAGTCTAGCGAGACGGTCCGATGCATTGGACTGATTGTGTTGGGTGGCATATCCACAATACGGCAAACGGTGCCCGTGGAGATGCTCAAGCCTGGCGGGGAGGAAAGACGGCGTTCGTAGCTGGCAATATCTGCATCGCTCGACAACTGAGAAGGGAATTGCTCCGAGGTGTAGGCAAGACTGAAGGTCACCTGATCGACGTTCTGGACGGGCATATCTTCAGATAGTCGGTTGGAGAAGATGGCTTGGCCGTTGTCATCATGAGTAGTGACGAAGCGTTGGAGAGGACGGATATCTTTGTTGTGTTGGGACATTGTGTAGGATGGGTTTATAGCGGAAAAGAGAACGTATATGATTGTGATTAACTTGAGATTTTAACAGCGATGACTTCGAGGTCTAGTGGTATCTATATACTAAAAGTTCCGCTCAAGAGATTCTCCTGGTGGATCTATCTTCGGGTTCCTGTTCGGGTCCACCGCCGTTGCCCTCGGGCGCATTGGGACGATGCCGGAGAATTGTCTTATCATTCATAACTATAGTCTATGTTTACATAACAGAGGAGACTGATTATTCGGAAGTGGCTATCCGAAACCTCCTCTATTTGCTTGGAATCACAGGAAGAGTCACATAGTTCTCGTACGCCGGCCCGAAGTGTATGTGGTTGGTTCCTTGCAGTTTCTCGGGGGAGCTTCACCTTATTAGCTTCGAAATCACAGAAGATACTCTATCGGAGAGAGGAAATGACATACCGATCATTGGGGTCATTGTGTTGGAAGATTCCTGACCCCTGAGTGTCACCCGACGACACCTCCAGGACGATCTTACCACCTTTTTCGACTACTACGTTGCTCGGCCAGATCTCTACATCTACCGGATAGACCTCTCCAGGCATGACAGGCAACACATCCGTGGAGAAGTAATCACGGTGCGGCAGATATTCCCGGTGCCGCAGGTGCTTCTCGTTCACCTTGCGCATACTGACGCGCAGCCAACCTTTGGCCAACGGTACGGGATCTCCAGCGGTACCAGTATAGTATACTTCCTCGCCGGTAGGGGAGATATACCGCAGTGTCAGGAAGAGATCAATGTCGGAGGGAAGCGGACCTCCCTTATCGGGACTGACAGACACGTTTAGATGAGCGACAATATGGCCGGTGATCTCCGTTTCTTGTTCAAAAGCAGGCGTGCTAAATTGGACAAGCTGAGGGCTTTCCAGAGTACCCAATGCGCGGTAATCAACCTTGACTAATTTTGACTGAGGCGATTGCGTCTGCAGCTGCAGATCTGGAGTGAGGAAGAACTTTGTGTACTGGGTACGAGCGATGGGCCATTCATTCTCAGTACGGCGAGTATAGGCTCTTTCGGCCTCGGCGTTGTCAAAGCCAACATTGCCTTTGCGCAGCAAGACATCCACCTTGGGTGCCTGGCCAGTGCTCCAACCCTCTCGATCCTCTCCCTTGAGGAACGCATCAAGGAAGCTTCTCTGCAGCTCGACCTCTTCATGATAGTAGAATGGCAAATCATGGCGTCCGGTTATAAATCTCAAATATTTGTGTTCGGAACCTGCATTCATGTAGCCGACCACATTGCCACGGAGGTGCAGGAGAATACCACCCCAGTTCGCGACGGAGAGCAACGGGACCTTAATATCCTCCATATTATACTCTTTGGAGGCATAGTATGGCTCATCGCGGAACTTATGGGTGGCATTATCGATAGTCTGGTCGTTACGATTCGCCAATAATTCTTCCTCCGACAGGTCACCTTCAATGGTATCGGGTCCCCAGTTGCGGGCAGCACGTCCAGGCCGTCCATATTGATTAGTGATCACCTGGCGATTCCACCAGAATTTGATAAACGAGTTCGACAGAATACCACCATGACGGCATCTGTCGCGGTAATAGTCCGACATGCCTTCCCAGGGAATTATACAGGCCAGGCCTTTGGGCTGACGTGCAGCGACACGCCACTGGCTACCAGCGTAGTAGCTGATGCCTAGGAGACCAACCTTTCCGCTTGACCACGATTGCTCAGCGGCCCATTCGACTACATCGACAAAGGCCTCGCTGGTGCCCCGCGACATGGTATCCAGAACGCCGGGGGATTGACCTAAGCCACGCTCGTCGGCTCGAACAACGGCATAGCCATGCTTGGTCCAGAAGCCAGGATCCGGAGTCTCCCATGCAGAATGGTCGGAGTGGTGCTCTGGATTTACTTCGCTATAAGACTTAGAGTGGAAACTGCGTATAGTTAGTGACCGAGCTTTCTGTGTGGATAATGGAAAGGACGTCATACTCTTTGTAGTGGATATCTTTGCCGTATGGCCCATAGGTAACCAATACCGGAGAGTTTTCGACGTCCTTGGGCCGATAGACATTGCACCGAATTAGCCCGGCGTTGTCCTTCAAGGGGATTGTGACATTCTCTTCGTAGATGTATGGAAACGAGGTCGCGTCTACGCGGGTAATGTCCTTGACGGGATTCGGCATCTTGACACGAGAAACACACCAAAAAATTACAAGTGAATAATTTGGAATTGGAGGGTATTGCCGCTGTAGTGGTATTAGTATTTACTCCTCTTGTACAACTTGCCTGCTCTAAATAATGTCTCTAGCTGTGTTCATACGACCGGGATCATGGGCCCCCGACCGTATGTGGAGCCGAAATGTTCGATCCGAACGCATTGAGGCACAGGAGCTATAGCGTGACAAATGATATGGATATGTCGATCAACGCAATAGCCGAGACCCACCGGACTTGGGCCTGGGGGAAAGTAGCTCTAGTCCATACATATTGCAGATGCATGCCGGCCATGGCTTTCTCTCTTGTCTACTATATTCCTTGGTTAATTGCCTATGTTGTAGTCATTCCGCGCCATTAGTTTCTATATTATCCTGAATCCGATCGAGATGCAGTCTAAACCGAAGAGCTTGAAAGTCCTCATTGTTGGCGCTGGTATCGGAGGACTAGCTGCAGCCATTGCCCTTCGGCAACAAGGGCACGAAGTGGAGGTGAGAGGATAGTTTGAACCCGAAACCCTAACTCCGAGACTGATATAAGGGTATAGGTGTTTGAAAGGTCACGATTTGCAAATGAAGTCGGAGCGGCGATTCACTTAACCCCGAATGCCAATGGGCTCTTGAAGCGAATTGGAGTGGATGCGCGAAAGTACGGTGCGGTGCTGACGGAGCAAGTATGTCGATCCATGTACAGTGATGGATGAGAGGAGTGATAGACTGACTATGGATTTCCTTCGTCTAGCTTCGCGATTATACCTCTGATGGTGAGCTTCAGTACACCTTAGACACGAGTCTAATCTCCGGCAGCTGGCAACATGTAAGATACGATCATATCCCTATTGGGCTTATTGTAGTGCGACACCAGCTAACTCTACTCGTGTAGGAATGGGTTTTAATCCACCGCGCACATCTTCATGAGGCCTTGAAAGACAAAGCGCAGGCTCCGGGACAGGGAACGCCTATTGTTCTCCATACCTCCGCTAAGGTGGCGGACGTGGATGCTCAGGCAGCAACCATAACTCTGGAAGACGGACAGCGCTTCGAGGGAGATCTAGTATTAGGGGCTGACGGTGTTCACTCTGTGGCCCGTCGGCATGTCTCAGGTAAGGAAGTAAACGCATTTAGCTCGGGTCGTAACGCATTCCGGTTTATGATCCCGCGCAAGGAGGCACTAGAAGATCCTGAGACAGCTCCTATGGTTCAAACAAACGGAACCGTTCTTATGTGGCACAGTGCCGACAGCAAGGTGGTCATTTATCCGTGTGTGAACAACGAGATACTGAACTTTGTCTGCATCCACCCGGACAATCTTACCAATGAATATGTCACTCAAGGCTGGAATTCAAGGGTAGGCAAGGACACACTCCTAAACGCCTTCAAAGACTTTGAGCCCGGTGTTCTCAAAATGCTGAACAAGGCTGATCCTGAAACGCTGAAAATATGGCCACTACTGGACATGGAAACCCTGCCTCAATGGGTTAATGGGCGACTAGCGCTAATGGGGGATGCTGCTCACCCCTTCCTCCCTTATCGGGCTTCTGGAGGTGCCATGGCCATCGAGGACGGTTTGTCGTTGGCTGTTATGCTCCCTGGAGATGTCAGCAAGGAGGATGTTCCCACACGCCTGGAACTGTACGCAAAGGCTCGCCAGGAGCGAGTGTTACAGATACAGGAGTACACACGAGAATCTGGAAGAAGGCACGTGGGTGGAAAGGAAGGTATGTAGACACTCAGTCAACATGCAAGAATGAAGCTAAGAAACCTTGTAGCCGCCATTATCAGTTCGTACATCTACGATCATGACGAATGGGACCATTCCAGTGAAGTGTTGCGCCAGCACCTCTGGGCGCAAAACAAACAGGTTTACTACCGTCAACCAACGGTCTTCGGCCCTATGCCAGGACCTCGGCAGGATTTCTGGGGCAGAAGCCGAGCGGCTGCCTCGACCAAGACAAAGTTTTGCACAGCATCCATTCGGTTTAAGACAAGCCGAACCTTGCTTAAAAACTTGCTACCGAATTCGTCCTATAGCTTTACCGGTATGGGAAGTGTAGCTTACGCGACGTTCTCCCAAACTACTCTCGATGGACTAGACTGGCTCGCCGGTGGGGGATACAACCACTTCGGTCTATATATTCATGGTGTCCAGTATAAGAGTGCTGATGGTCAAATCACGGAAGGATCATACCTGCCGGTTCTATTTGAAGATCTGGCGGATCCTATCCTATCTGGCCGCGAAGAGCTCGGATTTCCCAAGGTCTTCAGCAGCATCGATGTGAACAGACGCCGCCATACGTACCATGTTACGGCTAGCTGGCGGGGCGGAGTATGGGGCCGGTTGTACCTGACAGGGCTGGAGGAGAAGTTAGAGGAGGAAACGCAAACTAATGGAGCGACTAAGCCACCACCAAACCTTCTGCTGCACCGGTACATGCCCAGCGTGGGTAAGGACCGTAAAGGCACGCCAGAAGCGGAGTATCCTGTTGTGGTCGATTCCGCGGAAGACTTGACGGTTGTGCCTTCGAGGATCACACGCGAGCTCCGCGCCACAGACGCCAGACTAGAGATTGATGGGCTGGACTGGAATCAGCTTCCTACTCTGCATCACATCGTTTCTCGTCTGGCTGAAGTGCCAGTTTATGAGGTGATAGAGGCTAAAGTAGTTGAAGGAGAGGGAGTACCAGACGTGTCATCTGCTAGAAGGATTGAGCTGTGAACTGTAAACTAGAGAACATACTATATTTCTAGACATCCAAGGCCGTTACATTACAATTAGGTGCTTCCTTTTAACAAATACACCCAGTCATGAATAACTCTGTTCACCATCTTATAGGTCAAGAGCAGCCTTTCTCTTTGCTAGGTCAGGCAAAGCTTGGTGTTCCGTAGTGTAACGTGCGCAGCTGCGATATAGCTTGTCGCAGACAACTATCCTACGCAGCTAGATGAGGTCTGCTAAGATTTAGTGAAGGTATATCGGACAGACGGTAGGTAGGTGATACTAACACAGCGTTTAAGCAACTTACAGCGCGCTATTCGCGATTTCTAAGCGACAAAGCCCTCTGCCTCGAACACCTAACGTCCAATTCGACCAACTGCTTAGTGGCTATACAGCTAATGACGTTGGCGAAGCAATGTGTCGATATGGTTAGACTCCACCCTACCAAAGCCCTAATCCACTGTTTGAAGAAAAGCTTCAGCATGCGGTAATTGGGATTCTATTAACATGTAGAAATTGTGAGTGCATGATGTAGAAAAACAATTATTCTTGTATGCACCTCGAAATGTAACAATTCTCTCATTTATTCCAGGCTAGTCTTAATACACAGAACAAGATACGCTATTTATTGCGAATGTTCAATTGTTGAGATATAAAATTCCACACATTATGCAGCTGACAGCTCGATTTACCACTCGCCCCCAACCTCATACCTAAAAATCCTATCATTCACCCGCCCTAATGTGTTATGCCAGAGTCGCGACGCAGCCTATTAATTCCATACCGACTCATTAGTATTTGTTCATTTGCTCATTTCGGGTGACTGTGACATGTCTGCGTACTGCATTGATCCAGACACCGTGCAACATGATCTGAATGAAAGCCATTTCAGCGGGGTGGGTTCCCGCAGTACGCTCGTTCCAGTCGAGGTTCCGATTAATAGGCCGATAGGGAGGTACTCGAAGATGGTCCACAGGCCAGTTGGCAGGGTGTTGGACTGAGACTTGGGTGGGTGTTTCGTTCGGCGGGGCGGATGCTTGTGGCTCGCTGTGGTGCAATTCGTAGTCCGTAAGAACGGATACCGTTGTACGCGTAGTTGGGCTTTCGGTTGTCGTAGTAGACATGATTGTGGATAACTCGCTTGTAGTTTGATATCAGTGTGCCTGTCTATGTTTGTCTGGGCAAATGACCACAGCTTTAGTTGAAGGCCTCAGGGCGAGAGCTAGGGAATGGATGTAGGATAATCTGGGGTAATTCCTAATTGTCCACCACGGGCGCAGCTCGGTCATTCTAAGAGAAGTGCCGAAACTCAATGGATCATGTGGTATGCTCTTGGTATCAAGGTCATATCATGGCTGTGATGTGGTCCCGAAATGTTCGGGCCGAGTGAGTGGGCCGAAGTGGACGGCCAAAGGCGATCCACAGCGAAGCTGGGTATAGCTATGCTGATTTACTTACTCCACGCAGAAGGTAAAATCAGGAGCTTCCTTTATTGATCCGTGACTTACTACCACTGTGCAAACGGAGCGCAATTTCCCTGTTCCATTGTCCCTTGTGCGCAATACGACAACATCCATATGGATTCTAAATCCCACTCTCCATCGCATCCGCGACAGTTCTCCGCCATTATAGCTGGAAATATTGACGGACGGACGGACAATGTTCGATACCGCCAAAGACAATTCCACCGCCTCCAAGCGAGCATTCTCCAACACCTGACGGAATTGAAAGAGGCTATCTCCCAGGACTTGGGTCATAGCGAAGAAGAAGTGCAGACGGAAGTCTGTCTCTCGCTGAAGGAAATTCGCTCTCATTACTCATCCCTAAACTTCGAGAAGAGTGTCCAGGTAGAGTACCGTGTGGCACGCGGAGAAGACAATGTGGACAGGAAGAAAGGTGCCGGCATTGTCTATATCATACCCTCCACCCACACAATCTTTTATTCGGTCATCGCCGCGCTGAGTGCAGCCCTCGCGGCAGGGAACTGTATTATCGTGGAGGTATTTAAAGGCCTTCCATATAGTTCGTTTTTGACCTTTAAGTGAGCCCTTTGTGCTAACAATGGAAACAGCTTCCCAAAACCACCTCAAGGGTTACTGCTCTACTTCGCGGAGTCCTCACCGGAGCGCTAGATAGTGATACATTTGCTATCAGTGAGAGTCGCCCCGACGCAGAGTTCCTCAGTACTACTCGTGTTTTGAATCAACAGTCGTCTGATCGCCTTACACCTTCAATCCTCGAGTCTCCAAACGCTTTGCGGACGGTGGCCGTGGTAGACCGAACGGCAAATCTTCAGGAAGCAGCGATTGACCTTGTCCTAGCGCGGTTTGCATTCAATGGCAGCTCTCCGTACGCCCCGGATGTAGTGTTAGTGAACCAGTTCTCTATGCAACCCTTCGTGGAGTTGGTGATCAAACACGTTGCCAAACATGTCGGGAGCGACAACCGTGGCTCCAACTCGCTTCCTAAGCGCCCCAGGCAGTCATCGGTGCTTGACCAGATAGGTTCTGAGAAGGGTGCTAAGGTAATCGTGTCTGGCACTGGATGGGGTGTTGCGTTGATACAGGATCGGTAAGCTGGTCTACTCCTAGCCACGGGCCTCGTTGCCTGCCTGGAATCTTACTCTAACAAGGCATAGTGATTCTCCCCTTCTGCGCACCAAAATCAGTGAGAAATTGCTATTGTTGCACCCTGTGTCGAGTTTGGATGATGCGATCAATCTCTCTAATGCGTACGTGATTTGGGCACCCGCGATATCATGATCAGTAAAACAACTAACAAGGTAGATCTCCTAGTTCCGGTACTCATGCAGCCACATACACCTTCGCGTCTGCCGGCGCTGGCAAATACGTGTCGGAGTCAATCGACGCGCATACAGCATGGATCAACCACGTCCCTTATGACATACTTGGTAAGTAGATATTCACATCGCCATCCTAAACTATTGGTCTACTCTCCCACAGACGCTGATTATATATCCTTTCCCCAAAGTTGGACCCGTCATCGCTCACAGCCATCCTGTGGATCTCAACACGCGGTATACAACAGAGCACTTTGAGGTTCCCCGGCCTCAAGTTGTGAACCGAACTGTCAACACGACGATCGCCAGGGCTCTGTTAGAAGGAAAGTCAGTTCAGTCCGATCGCTCGTTGCAGGAGATTCTTTCTCCTCTCCCGGCCATCCAACAGCGGCCCGGGTACAAGATTGGCTACTTTGAGCAAGGTATCATTACAGGCGGGCTCATCACCCTTACCTCGTTGATTACGATTGTCTCAGCTGCGGGATATTGGGTTTTGCGAATGAGGTAGCTGTGGTATATTGTATAGTTAGCGATACGCCGTTCATTTAGCCAACTTTATACTTCTTTAACCTGTGATCTAACTCTGTGTCTCTGCTTTGCACGCTACTCTGAGGGCAAGAGCCCGGAGATAATGTACTTGTAACACCATTGCGCACAGTACACGTTGATAGTCTCTCAGTCCTTGTCTTTTGGCGATAAGGCAGCGATCTAAGCTTCTTAATGCGCCCAGTGATCCAAAGTCTGATAATGAATATATCCTGCTCTACTCTCTCTGTTCCGGCTTTTTACTCTTATATATAGTATATCACTAGCTCAATAGCTTCAATTGAATAGGACAATCATGCAAATGATGCGTAACACTATTACACATCGAATTGCTGATGTTTTTAATATCGGCGTATGTTTGGGAACCCGTGTTGAAAACAACGTCAATCTTTCATACAGCGCTTTGGCAGTATATATGAGCAAAGTGCACACAGTAGCGGCTTATAGGCAAAACGCTCTGCTAGTTACTCCCGTTTATAGGCTAATGTTTATTATGGGGATCTTTATGCCGGAACAAACTAGGGATAAGATATGTTGACGAACTAGTTCAATAAAAAGAGCCATTGCAAAAGTAATTCCAACTTCAATTTGACTATGTACACAAAGTACAATAACAATTATGCTGCAACCTTCGGCCAAGAGCCAATCGTAAACTGGGAATTACACATATTCGTAAGTTCCCACGTCTCAGTCGCCAAAATGGCAGGGGTTCCTTCATCCTCGAAATCCCCAGCTGCGCCCGCAACGAACATGGCAGCCATAAAATGGTCATCTGTAGCATGCGCATCGCGGTACTCGGGATGCTTCATCAGGCGCGTCATGGCACGTCTTAATTGCGGCCCAGAGGTCTTGAGGAAGACATCCTCGACGGATTGTCGGAACTCGAGTGCCCAGTGCTCTGGGGGTGAATCCTGCGCGAAGTTGTCGCGGAACCGAAGCATAGGGGCCCAGCGATTACGATAGAGGTTGTGAACAGCTCCGCCGGTTCCGATGATAAGATAATTTTCCTTGCGCAGCTGGCGGAGGGTCGAGCCCACCTTCAAATGGAAATGGGGGTCATATCGGGCGTTCATGGAGATGAGCGTGGATGGCGGGCACCCATTGGGGAACATACGGATCAAGATAAGATATGTATCGTGGATCCAGTCGAAGGTGTCGTTGCCACTGACATTGTACCCGGCCTCGTCGAGCAGGTCAATGCAACGTTGTGCGGTCTTCAAATCGTTGTTGATCTTGTAGTCGACGTACTTTGATGGGTGAACGTACGCGACGGGACTTTTGCCCGGGTTAGGGTTCGTGGAAACCTGGATTTGATCGCCAAAACAATCCCAATGGGCGCCCTGCCAACGGTCAGCGATCACATATTTTGAGAAAGCAATGGCCGGCTGGTTGCCACGAACTCACCATAAGAACAACTCCCTTGATGCCATTTTGGAGGGCTTCGTCACCGCATTGTTTCCAATAGTCGGCGGAGGAAGACTCCTCGCCCAACATCATGGTCGAGCCATGCGAAAAGAAGTGTACGGGGGTTAACGCTGCTAAGGGTCAGCGTATGAATCCTAGACAGGAGGCGACAACTTACTCATGTTTAGGGACCTTCTATCACGGATATCACTGGTTCACTGTTCCAAAGAGGTGCCATGTTCACGGTCTATATCCGGGGCAGTGATGGACATCGGATCGCCCATTCGGAAAACAGAGCCACGGTCCGTATCATTTCTCTTCGGCAGGTGGTCCACATTCCGAGCGGCCACTCCGTCAGCTTCCCCGCAACCCCCCATGATCAATTATAGTAAAAAGGATGCCGATCTCGGATGGGGTGGAGTGGCAAACTGAGGCTCGCACAGAAGTTCCAGTCTCGGCCATGGTTTGATATCAGGTGATGTTGGGTTTAATTTCGGATCGGATTGTCTTGCCTAATGATCGCTACTTGGCTTTTTATTACTTAAGACTACACTCTTTAAATCGTGGTCTGTGAGTCCCCGAAAGCTTTCAACCGCAGAGTATGCCAATCACTACGGTCCTTTGGCACCTTTGTCAGGATGCGGGCTTCAGTCGGCTCGAGAAACTGTACCTCCGCTTGGAGGTATCTCGCGGGTGGGTCCTGTGGATCGGGTGACAGCTTTCCAGGGATCCCTATTTAGCTTTACAGGTTCTTTGTTTAAATATCGGCCGAGGGAAAGGAGTCTGTGAGGATGATGGCGACGATCGCAAAATATGAACAGATTGGTCATTATGCCCATAGCCCGATGGGTTTCACGTAACTGGCACTATCTGTATCCATCCGCACAGAGAGTGTTTGGATATTGCTAGCTTTGCTCTTGTCTTCAGATATTTGGAGACTGCAGGCTCACACTTTAGCTTGCCATAGACGCTAATGCAGGGAAATTAAATGCAGAGAAGGCTGATGCATTAAACGTTCAACGGCCCTCGTGCATTATCGTGGGGAGAATAATTTGGGTTAGAGCGGCCTAGCTCTAAGAATAGAGATCGGCAAAGATAGATTGTGCTGTATACCGGCTGGACTATCAACCTAGTAACAAACTAGACAGGGACGCCAAAACCTGTCTCAATGCCATGAAACCCCTTGACCACGGAGATGCTTCGAACTAAGACCCACAAGCTTAGAGAGGCCGTTGATTCAGGTCGAATTCTTGAACGCTGGACTGATGATACCCAAAGGAGCTCTATGCAAAATGAAACAAAGAAAATTAACTACCATGGCTGGAACTAACTTTGATCTGAGCTTAAGTCGCCGACATTCTAAGGAAAGAGAAGCGAGATCGGAGTGCCAAGGAGATAGCAAAATACGGACCGTAGGATCAGCTGTTGCCCTTTGTAGTATAAGCTTTCATACTAGCTTCGAGCCTTGCAGTCCCGATTGCCAATCATCGTGAGTCGAGAGAGCAACGTAGAAGGCCTATGATCACACCAATCAAGATAAGAAAAGGGGCTCGTGTTCTGGCCCAGCCTAGTTTGCCAAGAGCTAACTCACATATCGCATGCATCGTTAGCCGAGAGGGACTTTTCCTTTACTCCTCGAGAAGCAGATCTATTATAGGTGCATTCTAATGCGTAGTGGCTGTCATCATGGGATTCAAGTCCCCGGTCACTAGGTTTTGATTGGATTAATAGTGCACTTGGTATCTACTGGGCAACGGTCGCTATAAGGTTCACCTGGGTAAATTACTTATTTGAGCTATTATACATGTAATAGTGTTTTTCAAAATGTAGCTGTCTGACGTGGCGAAACAACTGTAGTGATCGTGTCCACACTGTACTGCCTCATGTCCGAGTCCGCGGCGCCATTTCTCCCAGAATCACTGCGGCAAGTCGATGTGCTGTTGTGTTTTTGCGAACATGAGCATAGCTGCTCCGGATCAGAGTTTGGACCCTTGGAGATCTGGATCAATTGACTCAGGACGGCGTATTCCAACTTCAACTTGATACTATAAGCAACGGGCTTAAACATCATTTGAATGGCGATGTATCCCGCGAACTGGACTGCAACGACCGCCACGTCGAGTATCATGACCACAACATTAATCATCACAAGCCGAATCAGAATCCGAGAGTGAACTGGGTCCGGTCGAAGTCGCAGTAGCTTTACAGTTTCAAAGATATAGATCCCAGAGATAAGAAGCTCCTGCAAACAGAAACCCACGAGCTGAATCCGCTCCATTATGTTGTATGCGGCCGCAAACCGTGCTGAAGTTCGAAAGCCCTCATCGTGTATCAGGATTCCGTAGAACATCACCGTTGGGGGAATAAAGAGGAGAACACTGTCGACAATGATGAGAATCAGGATGGCACGGAGTACCTTTGGCGCCTGCATGATAAGGTGCAGTCGTGACCAGAGTACAAGAGAGTGGCCCGCCACCACGCAGTACCAGCTCGGGATAATTATTGAGGCGGAAACCCAGCGAGTGAGCCCAAAATAAAAGATGAAGAAGAGCCATCCAAGGACAAGTGGAATCAGGCCAAAGGAGGCGATCAACAAACTCCAGAAGTAGCAGCCTCGATAGCGCTTGAAAGTGGCCAGACATATGATTACCAATTCCACGGCATTGTACCAGGCAATTGTCGCGAATACTGTAATGATATACGTCTGGAGCTTGGTGACGCCTCCCGTTTTGGGTTGGATCAAACCGGGGTCCGGATCGGGCGGCATGAGGATATCATGTTTCTCGAATCTAAAGAGCTTACTGGGTGTTTATCACATGCGTAAAGACCAGATCAAGCTGGTATTCCTGCAGCCGAAGTAAAGAGGATAAGGGTTTCGATCAAGCACTTATATGCGAGAGTTGATTGAGATATAGATGGCGGATAACCGGGGTTATATGTGGTTCGCATAGTCAAAAGTCGTTCCGTGGATATAAACCACAGCCTGAGCACGTCGTAGCCCTGTAGATAGAACACAGGTACCAAAAGGGGTCCAGCGACTATTTATTGCCGATTGTGTTGAGAATCACGGCCAGACAAAGTTTAAGCTTTCCCTGGTCCCCATGGAACGCGCAGGGTAACATTCTTTTGAGCGGCTTTGTATGGGATTTCCCAACAAAGCGCCCTGACGTCAAGATCCATGCAGACGGTGTCGACCAGTATCTTTGGCCTCAGCGAAAGGAGAAAAGGCCCTGCATTGGTAGGGATCAACTTCGCGGAGGAAACCTTCTTTCCATGGATTCCAACTGGCCATGTGCCACAACGGTCTAGACCAAACCCTATGACATCGCCCATGATCCCCTGAGCAAAGGTACAATGAATCACTCATCCGAGAGTAGGATTGGGAGCTTAGCTGGGGTCTTTATCTTCTCATAAGACGGTCTAATATTCCCAATCATGTGTGACCGTCGGGACGATGGCCAGAATGCAATAGAACGTCGCCAGTGCACAATCCCGCAGCCTTGAAATCGTATTCAACGGTCTTGCTCTGGGGCTCTCTGTACTTTCTGAATTCGTATGATCAATAGCTGACTCAGTGGTATTCTAGTCCGAGTCTCTGCTGGAAGGTGGAGAATATTTGTAAAGGTAAAACTGATCGTCCGCCTACGACTAGCATTGATCCATCTTCGTTCTATCCTCTAGCATGGTTCATAGAGCCCAGCTCCTATAGTCCACTATCTACTCCTATTCGCCCTGTGGCCGACTATCTAGTTTGGACATTGTCCCGAAGAGTCCAGTTGGTAGACTTGCTGGCCAACGGACCAGCGTTGATACCCATGTCGATTTAGTTGCCCCAGCCAGTGATATTCTATCCTCTACTAGGAGTCTATCTGGCCCTGTTTATGTTATATTCCCCTTTACTACTGCCTGCATGCCACTTGTCCTGATGGGGTATGGTATAGGGCCCTAATAGGCATCGCCTCCCCACGTGACAAGCACTACGGGGGACAAATCGGGCCAATCCGGAAAACGAGGGCAGTGTTGGCACTAATACATTAGACGGGGATATCCTACGCAAGGTCCATTTCTCATTGACTGTTACGCATCCTATTGATGGTCCGGGACGATCGGCCTCTGTCCCTAAGCTAGCCGAGTTTCACCACCGCTGGCCTGAAAATGCCCCCCTTTCGAGTGCTGATCGTCGGAGGCAGCATCACCGGGCTGTCCTTGGCGCTTATGCTAGAGAAAAACAACATCGACTTTCTGATACTTGAAGCATATCTGGACATTGCACCTCAGGTTGGGGCTTCCTTGGGCTTACAGCCTAATGGGCTCCGAATTCTCGACCAGTTGGGCTGTTGTGATGAACTCTTGGAACATGCCAAGGGCCACACTGTGCAAGAGAGTATTTCCCGGATGCCAAACGGCGAAAGGATGTGGGATCTCAGCAATCTAAGCGACCATTTGATAGAACGGTGAGTACCATTCCTTGGCCGAGCAAGCTGTCGTCTAATGCCTCGATTTACAGACACGGGTATCCAATAGCGTTTATGGATCGACAAACAGTTCTCCAAACGCTATATAACAAAATTCAGGATAAAAGCAAGATTCTTACAGGAAAGAGGGTTAGGGCCATAGACAGCTCCGATCCGACCGTGATGAAAGTGATTACAACCGATGGATCAATATACAGTAGTGACATTGTCGTCGGTGCCGACGGTATTCATTCAACCGTTCGCCAGGAGATGGCACGTTTAGACTCAAACACGGGTCGAGATTACTTGGAAGAAAAATGTGAGCTTCTCTCTTACTTTATCATGCCTTCTTTTTTACTTCATTGTTCCCTTCCCCAAAGCTCTGGAACTAGAACTGATACCTCATATAGCAATCTCAGCAACCTACTCCTGTGTCTTCGGGATTTCACACCGGACTCCTGGCATTGACCCTTGCACCCTTCAGGACGTATTCAATGAGAAGTTCTCATATCTTATCGCTGACGGGCCCGGTGACCGTACCTATTTCTTCCTGTTCGAGCACATGGACAGGGTACGATTTGGCCAGGATATTCCTCGACTCACTGAGACAGACCGAGACGAAATTGTCGGCAGACACCTTAATGATCCGATCACCCCAGATGTTAAATTTGGTGACATTTACGAACGTCGGATCAGGTCGGGGATCACTCCACTGCAGGAGCATGCATACAAGTATTGGCATTATGGAAGAATGATTACTCTTGGGGATGCAAGCCATAAGGTGGGTCGATATCGGGACTAGTGCCAGTCAATCGAATGAAGGCTAACAGTGAACTCGTAGCCTCATCCATTGACTGGGCAAGGGGCAAACTGCTGCCTCGAAACAGCAGCCTGCTTTACCAATGGCCTTGTGAAGCTGCTGCACTCCACGCCTCCTGAAACACGCGTTTCAGATAGTGAGATTACCAACATGTTTGAAGCAGTTCAGCAGACCCGTCAGCCGAGAGTCCGTTGGCTGATTGAGGCGGCTCACAAACGTCAAAAGCTCGTGGCTATGGACACACCCGAGCTCAAGTCGTATGTTGCTGCGAAAATACCAAGCCTCCCAATAAAGGTTGTCCACAGCGAATGGTTAAAGATCTTTCCACCGGCGGTGTCGCTGGATATGGTCCCGTTACCAGCAAGGCCACACAAAATCCCTTATCATGATGAGCTGGGGGCCCATGACACCAAGCATTCCCGCAAGGGGTCCAAGCTATAATGTGAAGAATGTCTCGCTTCTCTTGGAACGGGTATTGACGTGGCCTGTCAAAAGCTACAGAAACATCTCACGACTTCAATGTGCCCCACAGGCGGTGGTTGTAGTTGTGGGCATGAGGAAACATATGGTAAATGATATTGTTAGAAGTGAATATATGTCTATTGGGCCGTACGAGCTATTCAAGAAAATCGGCATGCTGTGAAAAGACTTTCTAATTGCTATTGGCGAGGTCTGAGAATTCCCATGTCCATCCACCGTCCTGTGGTAAGAACTCCAACAATTGCCTTCCTTCTCACAGCACGAACACGCACTGTTCGTCTCAACATCCGTAGCACACGAACTCCGGGACATCAATGGACAACCTCCTGACTGACAATATCATAGAGTACTAATACTTAAAATACCCTTGCGCATGGCTATTGATCGGTTACGTATTACATGGCCTTCAAGGGTTGTGAAATATATATGCATCCCAGGACGTTCAGTGTGGCCGATGACCCTTCCGAAGGTGCGAAGTGGCTAAGATACGTAAAATGATACTACCATGCAACTTTCTTGTGTTCGCACGCAACATGCTCCGTTTACCCGTGCTTCACGTAATGTGTTGTGGCTGACGACACGGGTGGAGAATGACGAGCCATCATGAAGCACCCTCACGCCATTAGCAGTTTTGTCGAGTCAGTCAGACCAAGAGCTAGTATAACCTTGAACCAATGAGATCAAGCAAGGTACTCTTTAGCGTATTGCAAAGCGGTTTGCAGATACAATGCACCAATAACCAAGCTCAACCGGCTGAAGAACTCGTGGCACTTAGGGTAAGGCCGCCATTCCCAGGCAACGTGGCCAGCAAGACTTCGGAGATGTAGTTAAGCATGCCACCACTAACATGAGGGGTCGGGAATATCTGGGGTAAGACGTTGGACGATCCTTACCCAACTACTGGTCTTCGACCCTAAGCTAGTGTAGCCGACTCTTGGCCGCAGATTCTTTCCCCTCTCATCAAGGCCAAGCCAGAATGGCGAAGCACCAGCCAACGCATGTTGGCAATTTACCCCAGTCCGTGATCATCATCTTCGTACCAATACACTCCGACAAACCTCCGTTCGTCCTTGGACTGGGAGAATTGATCCCGAGCGACGGGCGAGTGGAGCCGGGGTGATTGGCGGAAAAACCTCGATCTACTTTGTAGGAAGGGTTCTTCGAATCTCACTGCTTTTCGACATGACAATGCTTGAACGTGGATTGCTGCAGGGTTTATCTGGCTATAAATGGCATCAATGCCCCTTCCTCTTTCAATCATCCACTCGCCAAGCATCTCGACTTTTCCTCATTTGGACCCCTCGTTACTCTCTACAGCTATAGTACCTTTTGATAACAGTTACCATTGTCAACATGAGATTCAGCACTCTTGGACTGGTTGCCACTCTGTTGAGCCAGGTTCAGGGAAGTCCTATCACACGAGCAGCAAAGACTCCTTATCTCTTCCTTATTGGTGACTCTACCGTGGCAGTAAACGGTGGTTGGGGAGATGGCCTTCTAGCCTATTTGAAGGATCCAGCCAAGGGTGAGAACAGGGCCGTGAGCGGAACCACCACCGTTTCCTGGAAATCCAATGGAAGATGGGACGATCTCATTGAAAGCATCGAGTCCAACGCCGCCGACTATGAACCGATTGTTACTGTTCAATTTGGTCACAACGACCAAAAGACCCTTACCCTGGACGAGTTCACGTCGAATCTTGAGTCCATTGCCACTGATATCCAGGGAGCTGGTGGAACTCCGGTATGGCTCCAATTCGTCTTTGCCTGATTGGAGCGTCTTTGCTGATGAACTTGCTAGATCTTCATCACCTCCCTCACTCGTCGTAACTTTGATGGCGATGAGGTCAAACAAGACCTTAAGGACTGGAGAGACGCGACCATCGCCGCTGCCAAGGCCGTCGGCATCCAATACCTCGACTTGAACACGGCGAGCACCAACTACGTCAACGCCATCGGTGAAGAGAATGCTATCAAGTATAATCTTGCTTCTGACGATCGGACACATTTGAATACAGCAGGTGAGGCCGTCTTTGGTCGGATGACTCTTGACCTCTTGTTGGAGGCACGCGAGGATCTCAGCCCATACTTTGAATCCAATGAGGCGTTGAGTGAGAAGATTGCCAACGGTGAATATGCCACCGGGGATGAGTAATTGATTTATTTCCTGTGATAACTGGGAGTAGATAGATGCGGTAATATATATTAGCAATAAAGTTGTCCTTGCTGGCATCTGGTATTTTGGTCGATCAGCGTTGAGTCTGGATATATATAGCCGTCAATACGTCATACTTTTCTCTGCTCGGTGTCAGTCAACCGCATATACCGAATTCCAGTACCTGAATTACATTGTCTGTTTTAAGTCGACTATTAGTAAATTAGCTTGTACTCATAGCTAACATATAATCCCTCCTATCGCAGCCACACTGCGCAGGTTTCGGCATAAAGATAAAGCGAGATAATCCTGAAATTGCCCTTGTAGAATACGACATTTCAGGGTCATCAAACGCGCCAAGCCAGTAGTTTATGCTTGGAGACAACCTCTGCCATTCAGGACACGTTACTTATATAAAATGACGTACTTCTGTCTACGGATTGGCCTCTATTCTTCCGTTGCCCGAGTGGAGGCTTCCCTAATTGTTGGCGATTCTAGACATTTAGGGCAAAACACGAGATTTTTTATTAGTATCCAATGTATGCTATTTTCAGAGATTTAATACCATTAAAGTGGTTTCGTATAACGTTGGACTGTTAGATTTAAAGCTGTATCTAGATAAAAAGATCTCAATAAACACCTGTCATAATTTTAGCCTTCTGTTCCTATTGCGACTCTAATCAAGCAGTGCAGCTATCAAACCATCATCCATTAGTTACAAGTAACGGATCATTAGGGTGAATCCTGGTAAAGCTAACTTAAAAACAAGTACACTGGCTCGATTTGGCCTGTTCTTCCAGCGAAATAATGGCGTTCAGATCCATAGTTGCCCAGCCGCGTGCAAGAGAAGCCGAGGAGTCCCTATACTCGCGAGTCGTGACCACCAAGTCGTTCTCTGGTTGTATTTCGCGTAGTCTTCGCCGATGTCTTTGAAGGTGAAAGTCCGTTGTCATAGAAGCGACTAAGGAAATACTCGGCTTCGGTTGAATTCATTCGCATTCGAGTCTGCCGCTGAGGAGCCCGTGGGGCACCATTAGGTCTTGACTTGGTAGCAACGGGATCGGCAGAGGCTGATTGGGATTGACGGTAAGAAGATACGGTCATTTTCGAGAGGATATATTTTCAATTCATGGACTAATAGTACTAGATGTCGAGTTGAGATTAGCGACATTTCAGCTCTTTTTATGTGGCTCATGTGTCATTCTGGTACCGCCACAGGATAACCTAATTGTCATATTGCTTACGTTTCATGTACGTCAGATGTTACCGAAATCTAATTCTAATATAGAAACAAGTCAGCATCAATAGGGGAAACTGGTAGGAGAATGGAACACTATTGGGACGCTGTGGAGGCCTGTTTTGCTGCTAAACCTTTCTACCGAAAATATGTTGCATTTCATAGCTGCTGAAAACCTGTTCAAAACGCTATATGTACATTCCTTGCGTTAACCGTCTCCGCTACTTGCAATCCGAGCAAATAGCTTGAACACCATATATAGACTAAATATATTATTTGTCACAATGCTTAATGCCAACAACGGAAAGCTCAAGATCTTGCTTCAATCAGGGAACTTCCTGAGCAGATCACCTAATCGGTCCATCGGCGCCGACATCAGGCCCGCAACGGTCTCATAAGGTGGCTTATCAGGTGCTGCTGGATGACTACGTGTAGGAATGAACTTTTTAGTCCGACCAAAGGAGCGCGCCATGCTATCGGAGTCAGAATCACTCAAAACATGTTCCAGAGCCGGGAGGTCTTGGGTTTCTTCTTCCTTGATGTGCTCCGCGAGGTTGGCCCAGAGGGTCTTTAAGGTGGTAATGAACTCGGGGTCATCTGGTTGAAGTCCCTGGAATTTGTAGAGGTCTTCTTTTACCTTTTAAACATACTTGTCAGTAGCTTTGGTCGTAGTCAATTGTGAGGTGAGTACAAATGGCTTACTATTTGGTGTTCATGTCGATCATGATCTGCCATCGTTTTGCCATTGTCGAGCACCTTCTCCATCTGTGGGTATACCACAAGCTCTTCACCGATGGAATGGCGGGCGAGCTCCCAGGTGAACTGGTTCTGCCATCGTTCCTTTTCATCATTCGTTTTGGCGCTCAGAATTCGATTATACTGATCCTCTAATTCGCGATGATCGTTCTTGATCAGTTCCGACACGCGAATTGCTGCCGGAGCAGTGGTGCGGAAGCCTCGTCCGGTACCCAGAGTAGGTCTGGCGAGACTGTAGAGCGTGGGAGCCCTGAAGGGCTTGAACAGATATCGTGAGGAGTACATCTTATCGTCAGCAGCTGCAATTCAGTTTATTATTCGTTGATTTGTATGGTTGAGTATTATGGTCACATTACGAGGAATAGCGCAGCGTCGGTTTATAATCCTTTGATTTTATAGGCAGATGTTTGGGAAGTCGCCATGAATCCGTAAGAATGACATGTGGAGGTGGTAACCTACTGATCCATGGCATCGCAATTGTGGTCAGCCAACGATTATTCGTGGATTAATCAGGTTTTCTCTGGTCTGGGGAAGTGTCACCATTAAGATTCTAGATCCCAGGTTTCGGATGAAGAAAGCATGACATATTGCAAGGTCTCCACAGTTACCATCAATTGTGAGAACCCACCAATTATTCCTCTCGTAGTTATTTCGGAGAATAAAACTGCTGTAT
The DNA here is from genome assembly GCA_009193545.1 of Aspergillus arachidicola. Lineage (NCBI taxonomy): Eukaryota > Fungi > Ascomycota > Eurotiomycetes > Eurotiales > Aspergillaceae > Aspergillus > Aspergillus arachidicola. The sequence continues at coordinate 205,666 of ML737146.1, read as the reverse complement.
TAGGAGGCATTCTATTGGGCCTGCATTTTATAAACGATTTTTGGACACCTCTAGGCCTGCCTTGGCCTTATTGTTTGTAGTGATATTAGCTCATCGCCATGACAGCCACCTCGGGCCTCGAGACCTATGGCTCTTATTGTAGTCAGGAGGGCAGCTCTAGATCAATTAACTGAATATGACGCGATGGCGATGTCAACACCTACAACCACATTGTGGTGGTGGAGGACGCTGGAACCAGCTGGGGAGAGACAAGCATGTATAAGAACATACCAGAATTCTCGTAAAGCTGAAGAAGAAGCCACCGAGCTTGACCGTTTTTTAGTAGTAATATAGCACAACAATGGCATCGCATCCGTTGCAAGCTTTGGGCGAAGCAGTTGGTGCGGCGGGCGCCGATCCGCGTATCAAGCAATTGACTTCCCTCTTCCAGGGTGCCAACGATGGTCCAGCCAGAACTGCTGCCAAGTTAACCGGCGTGCAACAGGGTGGTAAAAGGGAGGATGATGGCCCCTACTTTACCAACAATGAGGGCATCCCCTTCCCCGACCCGGCCCACAGCAAAACCGCTGGTGGACCATTGGTATCGGATACTTTTTTACTCCAGAAACAGCAACATTTCAATCGCTCTAAGAACTTAGAGCGAATGGTGCATCCTTGTTCGTATAGCCCCTTCCTTTCCTTCTGAATGGAAGGAACGTTGGTCATGAACAGGTGGTAGTGGTGCGTTCGGATACTTTGAGACTACCAATGATGTTTCCAACCTCACCAAGGTAGCTCTAACCAGAGTATGCAAATATTCCCCGAATCATGCTAAGTTGAATAGGCCAACTTTCTCAGATCCCCTGGGGTGAAAACCCCGGTCTTCGTCCGCTTTTCCACCGTGACGCTGGGTCGTGAATTTCCAGATCTGGCCAGAAACCCTCGCGGCTTCGCTGTCAAATTCTACACGGGCGAGGGAAATTATGACATCGTGGGCCTGAACTTTGTACGTCACCCACACCGGATCGATAGATTCCATGAAGATTAACATTCTTGATTAGCCCGTTTTCTTTTGCCGTGTCCCTATTCAGGGTCCCGATGTCATTCCCTCGCAGTCGCGTAACCCGCAGAACTTTCTTCTCGATCATAACTCACTGTTTGATCTCCTCGCAAATACACCCGAAGGGTATGTCATGGAATTGTCTCTGACGGATACATAGCTGATATCAAACAGGAATCATGCTGGTATGATGTTCTTCAGTAACCATGGTACACCAAAGGGCTGGAGAAACAACCATGGTTATGGTTGCCATACGTTCAAATGGTCTGCTTATAATGGTCTATGTTGAACGCTTGCCATTGTGTCTAATACATTATAGGGTCAACAAGGATGGCAAATTCGTGTATATCAAGTATCATTTCCTTGCAGACAACGGCCAGAAACAATTCAACGCCGATGAAGCGCAGTATCACGGCGGTGCCGATCCGGATTGGTCGAAACGCGACCTTTGGCAGGCCATCGAGAAGGGCGAAGAGATTACCTGGACGGCGCATGTCCAGATCATGCAGCCCGAAGATGCCGATCCAGCAAAGCTCGGCTTCGACCCGTTCGATGTGACCAAGGTGTGGCCGAAGAAGCAGTTCCCAGTATGCAAGCAACCTCTCTATCATTCGTAACACTATCGGCTAACTGATCTAGCTCCATGAATTCGGGAAATTAAGGCTCAACAGGAACCCCGAGAACTTTCACCGAGACGTTGAACAAGCTGCCTTCTCACCGGGCAGCATGGTCCCCGGAATTGAAGACAGTCCCGATCCACTACTCCAATTCCGCATGTTCTTCTACCGCGACGCACAATACCATCGGATTGGGATCAACCTCCACCAAGTGCCAGTTAATTGTCCATTCATGACCTCATCATATTCGTCCCTGAACTTCGATGGACAAATGCGCGTGGACGCAAACCACGGAATGAACCCGCAGTACGTCCCGAACAGTTTCGTGAACAAGTTTCGACCGGACGTGGCCGAGGCTCCATACCAGCTCTCGGACAATAATGTCGGTCGCAAGTCCCACTTCTACCATGAAGGCAAGGCATCGGAATACGATCAGCCACGGGCCCTGTATCGGGAGGTCATGGATGAGGGTGCCCGCAAGCAGTTGCACGATATTACAGCCCGTCTACTTCGGTTGGTGGAGTTCCCCGTGATTCAGGTCAAATACCTGGCACAGCTCTTCCGTATCGCGCCAGAGTATGCAAAGGGGGTCTATGATCTGCTCCCAGAAAAGTCGTTTTCGTTCAGCGATGTTGAGAAGCAGGCTGGTGGTGCAGAGGCCGCTATGAAAGAGCCCAAGTTCCGGCCCTGCGCGCCGACGGATAAGTTGGTTGGCATGTGTCCTATGAAGCCTATCTACAATGTTCAAGTCTGAGGGAAAATTGTGTAACTAGTCTGTATCTTAACATACTGTTCTTGGCTAATGGTCGTACTATCTACGTCCTAAATGCATGTAAGGAATGGTATGGTACACACCACTTCTAGATGCCACCCTACAAAAGAAACATAACCGGCTATAATGAGCATACGTCGGTTGCTCGATCAACGATGGTCCTCGGGCATTATTATTTGCTAGTGTCTCAAGTCATCTTCTTTTGCTCCCCCAGGCCGTTCATAGCCTTGCCAAGTGAGACGAACTAGGGGATAATCGGTCGACTTTTATGTCCCGTAATAGTGTATCCCGCTGATTTCCGGCCTTTAACAACGTTGCACATACCAAAGGCCATTTAGTTCCTTGTACGTATATATAGTTGGAGCCTTGCCTTAGCCAAACTGAGATTCTTTTCTTTTGTCGCACGCGTAACTAAGTCATCAGTATGAGTTCATTCAACCGCTGTGACTCACTCTTCATCGTCATTTACTGGCCTGATGGTCCAATATCCTTTACTCTTCGCAACTTCCCAAATAACCTTACGGCCTCGGACAACTTGCCCTATCCATCAACCACAGCATTGCCATGGAGCTAGACTCCACCACCAAAGCCCTCTCTCTATGGGAGATACTGCATCCCATCCTCCTCAACCTAGATATGCGAAGTCTTCTCCACGCACAACGGGTGTGCCGCGTCTGGAATGATATAATCACCAGATCAAGGTCTCTTCAGCAAGCCCTATTCTTCCTACCTGTGGAGGAGCATCAAGCCACTAGCCCTGACAAACGACCAGGTCATATAAACCCCCTACTGAAGGAGATTCTCTGGCCTCAACTATCATGGCTTGCTACCTCCGCCAGCAAAATCAAGTCTTCAGAGCGCAGACGACAAGCCCAAGCACGCGATATTCCGATCCTCCGTTCAGAGACCGCTAGCTGGCGCCGAATGCTCATTCGGCAGCCTCCACCGATTACAATAGGCATTCAAGGTGAATATGAAGATGATGGAGAATATCCAGCCCCGACTATCTATTATAACGAAGACATCTCCACTGAGAGTCTCTGGGCTCTGACAAAGGTATCTTCCTTTGCAGATCATTGTTTCGTTCAATGCATCTTCAGTGGCGACGACGGATGGAAGGAGATATATCCTCCTGAGCAAGTCGATCCCGTATCTGAGCAGGATCTTCAAAAGTGCGATATTCTACTGGTGGGCCACTGCCCGCCTGATTATCTTCTCAGAATGATACAATGGATCCTGAGATATGCATACTACGATCCCCGTCTTTCTCTACGGGTGGACATACACCCGCTATTGCTAGATTTCTATTACCGTTTCAATCGAAGGGATTCTTTAGCGATGATGGATGATTGGGTCTTCGCTATCGCCAACCATCACGGACCAGTTTGGACATACCAGGCTAACGACAAGGCCCTGGGCAAGGAACCCACCTTCGAGTCTTATATGCACAAGACCTAGTTGAATCCTTTGACAGAGCAAGAGGCAACGGCGGTAAAGCATATTGTCGACGATGGATCACTTGCTCGGACTGTCGGATCTACCACGAGCTATGCAGACAGGCTAGTGCGTGTTATCGCGAAGCTGGTTGACAAGGGAATTTTGCCAAAGTTTACGCTGGAAGAACATGAAATCATTTACCGGGTCCGTTAAGTATGGATATTGGATTATGCTGTATGACGGACAGCTGTCGCAGGTCTTCTATATATAAAGTCGATGTTACACTAAGCGCGGACGACTTATTTTCTGTACCTTTTTTCTGCCTTCTTATAACTATATGTTGAGACTTATTACATTTTCTGATTTTGGATCTTACCCATGCCCAGGGACATGTAACAAAATGGCAAGCCTAGTTATCTTCTCTTTTTCTACGATGGTGCAGATCAGTATCGAGTCTAGGATGTTATACTAGATTCATACTAGTAGTACATAACTGAATTGTTTTTCTGCAAGTTCTGCCTGGTAACTCAAGGCAGGAGCGGATCTAAATTATAAGGATAGAGAAGACAAATCGCCTCTAATGTTAACTGCTATTGGGATTACCAGTATACAGTTAATATATTGCTGGTCAGTAGAGCAGCTATTAATAGTCTTTACTATTATAAGTCCACTACAGCTCTTATATTCGCTGCTTATTATAGCCATAAAAATATTGTTAATATCCTCCTTAATAGAGGCGCAAATATTAATAAAACTAATATTTTTAAAAATACATCTTTATAGCACGCTATTTAGGGTTATTAAAAAGATATATTCTAAACCCTCGTCTAAAGAGGAGTAAATACTTCCCTTCGGGATGCCGCAGGGAAGACATATTTGGAAAGGGCTGAATACTATAGAGGAATTGATTGGGTAACTGAAAAAAGTGGAGAAGGAAAAAAAACACAGGAGGAGAAAGAGGCGAAAACTAATGATCCCTCGGGATACCGCAGGGAAAACATATTTGGAAAGTGATGAGTATTACAGGGGAATTGATTGGGTAGCTGAAAAAAGTAGGGAAGGGAAAAAAAAACCTCGAAGACAATCAAGAAGAAGAAAATCAAGAAGAAAATCAATACCCTGTTAAACACCTTATAATAAGCGATTGGCCTTTTCCGGTTTCTAAATCTTTTATACTATAGACTATAGTTAGTCATTTTTATTCTCGTTACATTGAGCTATTTCGGATTTTTTTCCCGGTACACTGTGGAGTTGAAATAACTTTGACTACATAAGACCTTGCAATGCCACCGCTCAATGGTCCACTACTCAAACATATTCAACGGTTCACGATCTTAAATCAATACAGAGAAATGAAAGGATCAGAACTGCCCTTTATGATCAGACATCACCACCATTATCGTTGAACAAGATATTGGACAAGGCGCACAGGACCAGAGGATACTATTAAACATATTCTACAGTATCACAACCGTCGATAGACACTGTCTGTGAAGACACTACTTTGAGTACTCTATACAACTGGTAATAACGTAGTCTTCCAGTAAGATTAATGTTTAATCTTTCCATCTCTATATTTTTTCCCTTAGTGATCCTCTGTGTCTCTTTTAAAATTTAATTGCTCCCTCAGATATTAACTTGTTTGTTTAAATGCACAAGTAAGATCTGCGTGCTCATGATACTCTCGTTGGGTGATTCTTCTCCTCAACATGGCTCTTTTTCCTTGCTTCCATCTATTTGAGATAGAAGATCAGTCCTGGTGTCCTGAAATTGTGGCAGGATTCATTCAAACCTATTAGACTGCACTCTGGAATTAGATTGATGGCTCCTATACTGTCTACAAGTGTCGGCCGTTCCTTCGTGAGAGGGGTTGGAGCGGTTTTGGAATGCCACTTCTCTGAGACTTCGGCGAAGCGCGTCTAGGGGACGTGCATGATGGATTGATCCAGCCAGACATTTATCGTGCGCCTGAAGTTATCCTTGGGATGAGTTGGACGTCAAAAGTCGATATATGGAACGTTGGAGTGCTAGCCTGGGACCGATTTGAGGACCACAATTTGTTTGATGGTAGGGCACCCAACGGGAGTCACTGAGATGTACACCTTCTCGCTGAAATGGTAGCTATGCTGGGCCCTCCACAGTGTAATTTTCTTCGCAAGTCTCTTCCGAGTCAAAAGTACTGGCATTCCATGGGTAGGTTCCACACAATTGAGCATTGGAACTTCAGCTAACTCCGAGAATAGGGCAATGGAAAGCTACCGTAGAAGTACCACAACTATTTATTACAGAAATCGGAAGACTACCTTGAGGGTGAAAACAAGACGATGTTTATGCAGTTTATCAGAAAGATGCTACGATGGGATCCGGAGGAAAGGCAGAGCGCCCGCGAACTTCTATTGGATTCATGGTTAACTGGCCAGTGACAGACCATAACTTCAGTCTATTGAGCTACGGATAAAGATTTACGAGACTACAAGCAAGCCCGTTTTATTCAATCCCAAAACCTTATAGGTCTATTACTAAGCTTTCCTCCATTTCACCCTTAAGGAGACATTTCGAGCCCAACCTCCCCGTGTGTACCGTAGCCTTAGTTGCTTCAGTGGGCCCGCGCCCGCCCGGAGACACCAGAACTCTGTCTGATCTAGTGAAGTCTGAGTTGATTGTATCGCAATCAGTTAAAACTTTCAACAATGGATCTCTTGGTTCCGGCATCGATGAACGCGGCGAAATGCGATAGCTAGTGTGAATTGCGGGATTCCGTGCATCATCGAGTCTTTGAACGCACATTGCGCCCCCTGGTATTCCGGGGGGCATGCCTGTCCGAGCGTCATTGCTGCCCATCAAGCACGGCTTGTGTGTTGGGTCGTCGTCCCCTCTTCGTGGGGGAGGGGCCCCGAAGGCAGCGGCGGCACCGCGTCCGATCCTCGAGCGTATGGGGCTTTGTAATTTACCACTCATCCCTGGTCCAAGTGTATAGTCCTTGACGCAATGGGTCTCTATTATAGGATTCAAAGCACCATATAATCAAATCTTTCCTATTTTACTTCGGTGTCTTTCCTAACCCCCGTGCAGAAGAGGCCTAGGATTGTGAAGTTCATACACGGTTCTTCTCCTGCTGAACTGTCTCATTGGACCGGCCAACCGAGGAAAGTGCCCTGCTTACGCTGCTTGTTGCTACTTGCAGGCCAAAAACGTCCCATAGAAAAACTGCCATCCCGTCTAGGTACAACGCTCTCAAGGAGATAATCGCATAGTCTCCATCATGATTCCTGTCGTTAGTCTTACTGGCCTAACATGAGTTGGGGGTGCTCTAGGGGAGCCGAAGACTTAAAGAGGTTGAAGCGGATGTATTGACTGCCTGATTGCTGAATCAGTGAAAGTGAGCCGTGCGAATGGTCTGGTGGTACATGTATGATCCATGCTTTGGATGGATGCTCGTTCAAAATAGCTATTTTTCACACTTGTCCAAAGAGTCAACTTTACTTCGGTCATTCTCTGTTTTCTTTTAACAATTTGATCCAACTAGATGGCGAATCCTTTGGCATAGTTTTCATTCGGGGTGGATAATAGTAATCCTAGTATTGTAAGCTCGCCTACTGCTACTTACTTCAGGATAATTGTACCAATTCTGTTAATAACGGCAGGAATTTTTCAAAGAAGTCTGTATTGAAAGTAAAAGATCGACCATCTTTACAGGTACGAAGGATCGCGCAAATATCAGCATCAAATTCAATTCCAAACTTATACGCACTCTTGAATAGAGACCGGCGAAATCTATATTTTTGCTGGCTCTTTACCCGTGGGCTGTTTGAGCGCCGTGGTCGGAGCACAGTTTGACAGACTATATTTATAGGGTGAATCTTGTTAGAGTCAGCTTTGTCGGAGGCAGAAGAGAGAAGATTTAACCCGTTACATACTCACGAGCATGCCTGCAGTCTTGTATCGTGGTTTGCCTTGTTTTTTTGTTTTGTTTTCTCCCTTTCTTTGTAAGCGGTAAAACCGAACAGCACGAGCGGCCACTAGCTGAAAAGCCCTCAAGTCTATTGGAACGTGAAATATGAGCTATAAGATAACTGCTGGGATACAAGTGATGGCTGTATCCCCACTATGATATGTCCATAAATACGGAACATAATAGTCTCGTTACTTTCGGTCATGTGCATCAAATACAAGTAGTTCAGAATATGAAGCTAATCGTATTATGTATGATATATATATAATACAGGAGAATATAATACATCCATAGCGTTGCTGGCTCAGATTTAGATTATTTATATTCGGTGGCTTCTCCTCGGCGCCACTTCAAACGACTGCTTTATAGTATGTCTTGTCTATCATAAGCGTATTTTACATTGTTGGAAGGGAGACTACCAGTCGTCGAACGATAATTTAGAGACAGGTGCATGCTGTTGGGGTATACATGATAGGGGTAGTATTGTTCGTCTTTGTTCAGGGATATGCACTTTGTTGCCTGGCTTTTTAAAATTAACATAGTAAAAAAGTCTGGCGAAGTCACGTTAAGAGGTGCAGCATTTCGTACCTTACTATCTAAATCCGTCCTCTGTAGCCGTCTCTTTGGTGAGCAGATCCGCACGCCAAACAAGCACCGGTAAACTATACAGGATCTTGTTATGAAACGTTGGTATGTTGCCCTGAAACGAATGAGAAAAGAAGTGAGAGGAAGGGAAAAGTACATAAACGGGCCCGCGAGACCGTGCGCGAAAAACGCTGGAGCTTCTATAGAAAACCATTTTCCACGCGCTTCTCCCATTCGCTCTCTACTTGTCTTGTTTTGGCAAGGTTGTGATGGCCTTACGTTTGTGGGGCTTCATCTGCAGGTCTCCCCTCTGTGATTGCCTCACTATCAGTACGTATGCTTTTATTCAACTATCACGCACTGCTTGATATTACCACTTTGGCGCTGGCATGTGATCTCTGCACCTTCATGCTTTTAAGTTTCTATGTATCTCATGCATCAATTATACATCCATGGCGGCCTTTTTCAAAATTTTGATTCCTTCTCTTCCACCGCCACTAAATCTGCTCTTTGAAATGCTCTACAAGGTCTTTCAAAATGTGTCGCTCTATTTCTTTCCTCCTATTACCCCGCATATGCAGACACTAGGAGAGCTCAATGAGGACAAGGACACTCAGATAACTTGGACGGAGACACCTAGTAAGATCGGCCCACTTCGGGCAAAGTTTGTCGCTCCCCAAATGTAACATAACTGCCAGCTAACCTAAACCGTACTACTTTACATCATAGGCTAACGTAAAAACCTCCGAATGAACAGACAGGATTGAGGACCGAGGCGCAAGCTGTTTGTCTAGGCTATCTTGTACGGGGCTTTAGCTACTCTTTCAAGAGAGACCAGCCCCTGTCTAAATTAAGAAAGATAATTTTGCCGTTATAGCTTGCTTGAATTGTTCAGGAAATACCCTCCTCGCACTCCTGGCAATATTAACATTTCGGTAGAAGTAGCTAAATCTGCCATCGGCTCTATTATTGTTCTTATTTTCGTCATAACGAGCTTAGTCGAGATCAATCGAAAGCACCTAATAACGCAGGCGGGCTTGTTAGAGTTATAATAAAACACGCTAGTTAGCTTAGCATATTATTCTCCGCTTATCGGGGACACAAGGATCATAGTTCTAGTATAGGACGGCTATGGAGGGCTCGCCGAAGGTCGGCGTGGCCGAAACCTATTGGCGGGGTTAGTAGACTACACCAACAATCGTTTTTATAGCATCCAGTTTCCGGCTCCGAACCGCCCAATTGCAGGCGGTCTCGTCCAACGTGCCACCGCTTAAGCTCAGATTTAAGAATAGCCCAGCGACCTTATCTGTGAATGACCGCCCCACCCCACCCGACTTCAGCCTGGCCCCACCGCGACTCGAACATGGACGGAGCGGGTCTGATTGGAGAGATACTCTTACCAAATCTGGACAACCCTATAAACCTCCAGTGTTGGAGTACTAGTACTTCCTTATTCTGATACCCCACGACTGGAAAGTCCGTCAAAGGAATTCATCTAGTACTACCAGACCAGCCCCTCCCATATCAATGACCCCCACGCCTGTCTATGACGTTTATCTGATAACGCAGCGGAATCTGGACCATCCGCCCTGGGATTGAGGGGTAGCTCCATGCTCAGGTATATAAAGCTCATTGGAATGGGATGAGATCTCTACTCTAACCAATACATTATATTACTTCATTTTCAAGTCTACTCAATTCACTTACCATCATCATGACGGTTCAGGACGGTGCTCGCTTCGACTTCATTGTAGTTGGCGGTGGCACCGCAGGTAACATTGTTGCCTGCCGCCTTGCGGAAAACCCTAATGTCAGAATTCTGGTGGTCGAAGCCGGTATTGGCAGCTCCAAGGATAACGAGGAGATCCGGACTCCCGGCCTCGCCATGGAGATCCGTGGCAGCCAATACGACTGGGCTTACAAGACCACCATGGTCAAGCGTGACGACTATGAGCGGATTGAGAAGCCGAACACCCGTGGAAAGGCCCTTGGCGGCAGTTCATCCCTGAACTATTTCTCCTGGGTGCCTGGTTCGAAGGGGACTTTCGATATGTGGGAAGAGTACGGCGGGAAGGAGTGGACGTGGGATCCTCTTGTTCCCTACCTTCGGAAGAGTGTGACCTACCATGATGATGCGGGCTTGTACCCACCGGAGCTCAAGCATATTGGAAGCGGTGGTCCCATCCCGATTGCTCATGCCGACCTCATCCCGGAGATGAAAGGTTTCCGTGACCTTCTGACCAGAGCCTGGAAATCTACCGGCCAACCCGTCACCGAGAATATCTTTGATGGTG